>VZTI01004555.1:367142-606657 GCA_013397865.1 Struthidea cinerea | reverse complement strand
AAGGAAGGAAGGAAGGAAGGAAGGAAGGAAGGAAGGAAGGAAGGAAGGAAGGAAGGAAGGAAGGAAGGAAGGCTCTTTTTTGTAGTGAAAATGGTGGGGGAATGCTTCACTTTCAATTTCCCAGCTTGCAACACTGTCATGGGAACCACAGCCTGTGCTATTCTGTCTCCTGTGAGATGCAAAGTGACAGACAAAACTGGCAATAATCATCCCACCTGTGTTAGCTGGGTGCTGCAGTGTGTCACTACGTTCTCACGAGCGAGCATCTGGCTGCTGGCTACCTCTTAGGTGACAATAGAAAAAGCAGGTATTTTATTTGTGTCTGTGGGCAGAGAGAAGAAACTCATTAGAATGTGACAAGTTTCTGGGCTGAGTGATACGGCGCATGTAATCTCATTATCTCTGCTGGGGAATGGCAGGAGTATGCATGTAAAACAAGATTTTATGTGTATAGTTCAGTCAGTGAGGACTAATGGATTGATAATGGGCTGTTTGTTGCTGCTCAGATTTTGGCTTGCATCCACAGTGGGGTATGTTGGAGCAGATCCACTGGAGCGCACTGATTGATACTTATGCTAAATGTAAGCTGGTGAGTGTTTAGATTCATTTTCCATTCAGTGTGCAACTTATCACTCTGTCATCCCTAAGTTTGTGCATGCACATGTTACAAATATAGTCACATGGCCTCCTGATTGTTTGCATTTCTCTGAAAAAATGAATGGAAAGGTGTAGTGGGTTGACCCTGGCTGGATGCCAGGCACCCACCAAAGCCTCTCCATCACTCCCCTCTGTAGCTGGAGAGGGAGAGAAGATATAACAAAGGGTTCATGAGCTGTGATAAGGAGAGGGAGACATCACCCACCAATTACTGTCATGGGCAGAACAGACTCGAATTAGAGATATTAATTGAATTTATTACTAACAAAATCAGAGCAGGATAACAAGAAGTAAAATTAAGACCTTAAAAACTACTTCTCCCCACCCCCAACTCCTTCCCAGCTCTACCTCCTCCCACCCCAAGGAATGGGAGTTATGGTCAATTTATCACATGGTCACATACCAATAGAATCCTTTCTGTTTTCCTGTGGCATCATCTCCCAAGGGAAGTTGCAGGATCTCCATCATTTGAGTCCTGGCATCTCAGGCTGGATGAGAAGTGGGGAGGACAGTGAAACCCATCCTCCAGATTAATCTTGAGCATTTTGTGCTGCTCCAGGTATGTGTATTTTTCAGTTAAGGTGTTACAAATAGTAATATCAGCCAGCCTGATGGTACTGTTTTAGTCATCACAGACAAGCCCATCAAGGCACAACAGAGAGGAGCTGAATCATCTCCAGACTCAGACACCCATAGATATGTCATGGGTTTTTGTCCATCTGCCAAAACATGCCATTATAGGCTGGAAAATCTGCAGAGCTAATGTTGCTGTCGTTCTGTTCTGCTGCTTTCTTTCCCTTCTGTACCTTTTATTTTGCTTTATAGTGTTACATGACATTGCATAATGCATTCACATTTTTTACAACAACAACAACAACAACAAAATCTTCCTTTGGATCAATAGCAAGTGTAGTATCCAATTGATATTCTTGGCAGCAGAGCAAATAAGCCAGTGCCTGCAGTCAGACTGTCTCAACAGGCTCAATAGCGAGCTTCTTACCTGCTCCTTACCAAATGGGTGGGCACTGGTTTCAGCAGACATTCCCTGAAGACTGAGGTGCAGTCAAAACAGAAGGATGCACTTGGGAACAAAGTCTCTCACTTAAGGACACCATTGTAAAAGCAGCAAATTAATATTGTTCAAGCAGTTTTGCTGGAAAGCAGGTAAAGGAAGACGTGGAATGAGAGACCTGTGTGCTGAGCCAGTGCTTCCAGCCATCCCCCTGAGGAAGTGCTGGTAGAACAGGAGCTATAGCTGTGTTTTCCTGCAGGATGAAGCATGCCTCTTCTAGCTGCTCTGTTTGTTTTCTCTGACAAAAATAGTGGGGAAAAATCTGTGAAGAACCTCAAGACTTGGAAATCTGACAGGATGTGGCATGAACCACACATCAAACTACTCAGCAAGATCAGAACATTTGCAGCTGCACTTATGCCTAGACAAAATACCAAGTGCAGAAAATCGTGGAGGCATCTAGAAGTCTTTATACATCCTCACAAATGCAGACAACATTGTGAAAACTGGAAAATGGGTTTTATTCATGGGTTTCTGTTTTGGTGTGGGTTTTGAAAGGTTGAGGTTTTTTTATTGTTTGAGCTGACTTTCCTCAAAATGCAATACAAGATTAATAGTCTATCTTGAGCAGATTTCTGTTTTAGGGTCGCTTTTTCTTTTCAACCACCTTAAGGTACATTTTCTGGCATGTGCAGTGTCTTCCTCTGGGTGGAAAGATATGCATAGAAGAATTCACACAACTCATACAAAAATAGGATCTCTTTAGACATCAGGTTTGGTCGAAATTGGTCGCTGGCTCCAAAGTAATTGTAAACAGCCTGGCAGACACAAAATGTCTGTATAAAACCTGTTTTCTTAAGGCATTCTCAATATTTATTATGACAGAATGGATGAAATGAAAGAAGAAGAGCTCAGGAAGTGGACACAATATTAATATCAAATTAGGTTGAGGAAGGAGACGATCATCCTAAAGGAAGCCTGAAAACCTGAACTTAAGAGAGATTTGGTACATGCTAAATTCTGTCCTCTTCAACCTGCTCTGTTCAGGTCCTCAGAAATGTCTTCATGACCCAGACCTGTCATTCTTAGTAAGGAATTCTTCACCCTTCAGAGGGGGAAGAGCAGGGAAACCTTTCTCTGCCTCATTACCTTCCTATACATAAACCAGTCATTGCAGGGAGCCAAGAACTGAGCTTGTGACTCAGACCTGGACCCCGCACTGTGAGATCATCATGTTTGTTATGTATGTGAAGCTGATTGAGATTTCTGTTAAACTAAAAAGCAAACAAATAGAAAAGAAAAAAACCCACGTGCCCTATGAATATGAAGGTCTTGCTCAAAACAAATTGAACTTGCAGTTGTTAGCCCTCAACTGCTGTTCTTTTAGGTATTTGCAAAAAATATTAGGCTTTCCCAAGCATCGTGGGATTAATTTTTAGGCTTTGAAAGTAAGCCTAAAATAAGTTGAAAATATTTTCATAAAATGTTTCATTTTAGTTCTCTTGTCAACAAAACTATGTGTTTCACTTTCCATTCCTACCTTTTAAAATTTTTTCCTTGCTGCCAACAGGATAGCAGCAAATGCAGTAAAAAGGGTATATTTCAATATCTTCTTGAGAAGGAGGCATACTTTGGTCTTGCTTTCTGAAAATTAAAACTTCCAACTCCAAGAAATTAGCTCAGCTCTTCATGGGGTAACCTTTCAGTTTTGTACAAACCTCCACTGATAGCACAGCGAGTACTGGAAGAGCAATTGTTGGGCTAACAGATGTGTAGGATAAAAGTTGGGGTGTGAGTGGGCTGGGTGAAAACTACCAAGGATCAGGACTTCCATGCCTACAGGATCCCTACAACTGGAGGACTCTGCTGTCTTGCTGTGGATGTCCAAAGCCATCCCTGAGCAAAGCCTTCAGCTTTACTGCAAAAGCCGTATGATTTTCAGAAGACAGCTGCTCTGGCATCTCTGAAAATGACATTTATAAACTAGATTTCCTCAGACTGAGGTGTGGCGAAACCAGCAAACCCCTTGGGAAATGACAGCTGAAGCATCTAAATGTACAAAACATTTTCGAATACCATTGAACTGTAGACGGTCTTGCCGAGTATGAGAGTCAAATATGCTCAGTGTGTCAAAAATGAGTTAGGAAAGTGCTGCAGTTGCTGTTTATGCCAAAGGCTCCTTCAGCTGACAGCTTTAGAGATCTTAAAAGCATAAACATTTTAGCAGACAACAAGTTGCTTTTCCTAAACTAACAGCTTTTTGAAATTATGGAAAAGAAACCCATAAAATGCTTACGTATAATTCTCCTCCCTTGCATTTGTTTTAAAGCACTTTAGCAAAGTAACTCTCTCCCATTGTGGTAATGCAAAAAGAACTTGTTTGCAAATGGTACACTGAAATTTAAGTTACTGGGAGTAGCAACAGGTTTGTAGTGACAGGTCACTTTAGATTGGAGTTTAATTTATGAAGATTGCTTTACCTGAGGCTATGGTAATCTATGCCTTCAGAGTAATTCACCCTCTGCCTCATTTCGAATGCAGTCAAAGACTGTCGTATTTCACTATGACAATGTAATCACAGATCCACATTAAAAAGTCATTATTGTTTAGAATCCAGCTTGGTTTGAAAAACACTTACTATAAAATTCAACAGCCTTTGTAAATTACCCAAAGGTTTACTCAAGAATACAAGGTACAGTGATTTAAATCTGAAACTTACTACTTTATTGATTATATGGGATTTTTAGGTCACTGCATTTACGGGAAATGATTAGTGAGTAATCAAAGTAATAAACTCCTTGATGTTGGTTCATAAATAATTATGAATTGAATTTTCTTTATCAAGTATCAGATAAAAACTGAGTTAGCCATAAGCTATCTCTTCTTTAACTTTCTTCCCTGCAGCATTCTAAAACCCAACAGTGATAAAACCAACAATAAGAATAATTTTCTGATTTCTCTGTCCTTTTTTAAACCAGAAGCAATGTGCTCTCACATACATATCTATTGCACTCTTCAGCTCGGAGTTTTGTGTGGACCTAAAACTTGACTCCACTTTTTAATTCTGCGCTGACTCTTTAGGCATTTTAAAAACATGTCACAGATAGATTCAAACTACTTTGTGATTTATTAAATCCCAGATTTATATTCTAGCTAACACTCAGCCATTTATCTATCCCTGTACATATGGTGATTATTGAACTCCTACTTATCTTTGTTCAATATCCTTCTTCATAGTTCTTTTTTTCCCTGCAAATTGAGAGAGTTTTAGCCCTGACTATTGTGCAAGAGTTTAAAACCATAATAAAAACAAATGATGCAATGAACCAATTAAAATTGTTGTATATATATTTTTTTAATTAGGCATTTATGAGCTGCGAATTGGATCAGATATTCCCAAAGCACATGACATGCTGACATATAATAGCTGCTTTTGGGATGTCAGGTTAGCTTTTTATGAATGCAAATGAGGGTAGGTCTTCTTTTTTCAATTAACTTTAGGAATAATTTTGTTCTATTTGGAATACAGTTGGACACTTCCATGTAGCTTACTCAGAAGGTTTGAAAGCACTACATTTGGTAACAGTGGTGTTCAGATTTCAGTAGAAAGCATTTCATAAATGTTTTGGATGCTATGGAAAACCGAATATTAAAAAAAGATAGGTTCTTTACCATGCTAGTGTCTGAACTTGATGGTAAACGAAATCCTGTGGACAGTGTTGGCCTCCTGCCTGAAGCTAATACTTCTGGATAGAAAAGCAGTTCTCTTCTCCACTCTTTTTTAATACTGTGATTAAACTGCGCTTTGGAAAGGTTTTCTCTCGTCAGGTCTTGTTCTCAGAGCTGCTCTGCCCACGTCCCTGTGACACTCAGGAATTTCACTTCTGCACTGTGAGTTGGTCCAACTTCAGGTGCCTTCTGTCTCTGTGCACCTCGCACGGGTGATCTCCAGTGCCATCAGTGGTGTCAGGCATGTCAACATGGAGGTTAGCAGCACTACGTTCTTCAGCTCTCTGAAGAGCTGATTTCAACACATTCTGTTCATGTTAAAACTGCAATACTCACATCATGCAGACCATGCTGCTTAGGAGAGGTTGTGTGTGCTGGAGGACAAGATGCTAGGTCTGATACAGCCTCCACCCTGTCTCAGCGCTTTGGAAAAGCCGCTTTCTTTGCCTGTTGTCTGTTTGGAATAAAGCCCACACTGTTTGAAGTTTTATATAGCTCAGAACTTGCTAAATAATTGGGAAGTTATCATCTAAATAGGAATTAGACTGTCAAGTATCAATGGTGACCTGTGGCTCTGAAAGAAATGGTTTTCTCTTTTCATACAGCATGGTCAAAACATTGCAAATAAAATAAAATTAATAGCCATTTGGGAACTGGAAAAAACCGAAATGTGCTTAAAAGTTATCAGAAATTGTAGACACTTAAACTAACAAAACTAACAATTGCTGTAAGACTCCTGTGAAGACAGAATGAGCAGAAATACTCATTGACAACATCTAAAAAATGTGTGCAAGTCTGAAACAAGTTAAAGAGGAATAGTTACTTTAATCAGTGACAGCAAGACATTATTGAGCCCAACAAAGCAGCAACGATGATAAACAACTTCCACACCTTTCTCATGTGGACCCCAAACACGTGCCATAGCAGAGATGCTTCGGAGCGCCCTGCTGAGCTTCAGCCTTTGTGTAGACCTCCTTTTGGAAACTAAGCAGCATCTAAGGGCTCCAGACGAGCTGTGCTGCTTTCCCCAGCCAAGGCAGGGCTGCTGGGCCCTGTGGAGGCTCCAACCCCACAGCAGGCTTGCTCTGAGCTCTCTTATGGACATCACCCTAAAATGCAAGCTCTTAGCCTCTGCAGACAGACTTTGAAGTAGAAAAGTGCAATCTACTGAACAAACGTCTGAAATGATCTTTTCTTGGTGTAACTTGGATGTGGATACTGTAATAAGCAAATAAAGAAAGCCTTTATCATCCCTCCTGTTATTCAGTTCATTTTCAGTCTACCAGCATCCTACTTGATGTGAGCAGAAACCCACTCTAATCACACTTCACGTTAATTCTCCACTATTAATTCTAAAAGTGTTAATAATGAGGAATTGTTATTTTAATCAATGGCAACAAATTGCTGCAGAATCCAACAAGAGGATAGATTCAAAGCACTTTTTGAAGACCACTTCCCAACAAATAAGACATTAAATCCATAAGTTACAGCTCTAAATTAGTCTTGTATGAATTACATGAAAATGGGGTCTTTAACATAAAGGGCAGCATCAGCTCTTCCCTCTGAACATGAAATCATTCTTTTGAACAAATGGTGTTCTCACTGGGTTATAGGCAGTGGAGCTTCTAGTGGCTCTTGTAAGCCAGTCTCAGAAAAGCAGTATTCCTTCAATTTTCTTTTAAACATTTCCTGTCAAATAATCTCCTTAAATTGTGATAAACCAAGTCCTGAGAGTGAACTTTCCAAAACCCAGCAGGATTGGGCTTGGGCTTTGAAATGAGATTTTATAAGCAGGTCAGTGTTGCATTCCCGTGAGAGATAGGGCAGGAAAGTACAAATTCTCCTCAGCGCAGTTTGAAATAAAATAAGATACCAGTGAGAGATGCGACAAGCCTGCAGTTTGAAGAGGTGGTGGCTATTATCTAATTAGCATAATTAGCCAACGGTGCTTTCTTCATGGGTACTAGTTTCTTACTGAGGTGCAGCTGCTCAGTGAAAGAACTTGCTTGATGAGAACATGCCATCTGATTGAGAGGGACTAGGGCTTTTATTCGTGCAGTAATGCCAACCTGGGTAAACCCCTAATTGGCAGGAGTAATTAACAAGAAGGGGGCAAATTTCTGTGTAAGTGTAGCCATTTCTGTGATATCCAGCCATTGCTGTGATAGCATCTTCTCCCAGCAACAAACCCAACCTCAGGGAGCAGGCAAGAGGACCGGGGGAAGGCAAAGGTACTTTCAGACCATACAAGAGCTGACAAGGGGTTGCACAGTGCTGTAAAGAGTAAAAGCACTGGACAAACACTCACTGACTGCTAACACTACTCTTGTTTTTATTTGACAATAAGCTATAGGGGTTATTTTACATTCCCTGTTTTTCCTCACACACTCCCACTTCCCACTACAGGCTGTTCATAGGCACAGATATGATTCACCATCCCTTTGGCTGTCACCTGCTTGGACAAGATCCCAGTCAATTCAAACTAGCAATAATCTATTGTGATTTAAGGATATGGATGTTCTGGTTCAGTGTTACTCAGTGAGGGATTGCACCTCGTGCATTAGGACATCTTTGCATACCCGGCCAGGTATAGATTAAAATTGAATGAAGTGGAGCTGGGTGAGGGCTATGCTGATGTTATGCTGATGTAGCAACCTCCTGGCTAGGGAGAAAGCTGCAGGACTGAGCCCTGAACTTCTCATGTAGGTCTCAAAGGGCACCAATTCCAAGAGCAAAGGATCAGGTGCATTTATTTCACATTTTCTGTGTAAATAGCTACTTATAGTGTTCATATTAGAGTAGGGCCAAGAGTTCCCAAGGCACAGCAAAGCTTACTATGGCAGGTTTCCATGTGCCAATTTTCCCCCTGTCATTGATTATTGCTTTATTTTCTGGGGTATTTTTGCATATTTTGTTCTCCCTAGAGTTTTCTGTTCCTTGAATAATACAATGCTTACATCAGTTTTAATGACTACTAAAAACCTGTCATATACATGTGATGCAATACTTTCACTTATGATTGGATCAGTTGATATTAATTTCTGGTTTCTCCTTTAAAAATAATAATAAAAATACATATAAAAGTCCTTTGACACATGATGTTGATAACGCATGATGGTGATAACATTTTATGAATGCCTGCCTGAGCATAAGGTTACATGCAATAGAGAGGATTAGTTCCAGCGTTTGTTCTTCCAGATCTCAGGAATGATAACTTAAACAGTTAGGTCAACAGTCTGAGGGTGTGCTTTGGCATGAGCTAACACTCATTTGGGCCTTATCTAAAAGAAGCCAGGTGTTAGTGTAAATTGGCAAAATACTGCTTAATCCCACTGATTTAGATAGCTTCTTTTCTTTCCCACAAAAGGAAAAGATGAATGAATTCAAACTATGGAGATGATGGACTCCTATTCAGAGGGGTTTGGACAGATTTATCTGGAACGCTCCTTGTACATCTCAATAAGAGCTTCTGTGTTTGCTCTGCATTGGTCTCTCATGTCATCCCACACCCTCTCATTTGTATTTAACATTTATCAGGACGACAAAGTGAGGACAATATCCTAGGAGGAATAATTAGAAAAATCTCCCCTTTCCTTCGCACAGTGGGAAATGTATAGACAAGGAAAAAACCTATAGACAAGGAAGAAAAAGATTCCCAATGCTATGAAAATAGAGAAGAAATTTTAAATAATCAGAAGATAAATGCAATGGAGAGATATCCCTTCCCTCGGCGAAAGAAGCAGCAGATTAAATGTAAAAGCTTTGGTCAGAGCTGGACACCGCTGGTTTGTGAGAGAATCTCAAGAAGCTACCAGTGAAATGAGGGTACTCAGAAAGTAAAATGTGCAGCGTTTTTCCTATCTTCAAATGTCTTCTGATAACGGATATCTGAAAAATAATTTTTTTCCCTATTTGATGATTTCCAGGCCAAAATATATTGGTTTTAATTAGTGATATAGAAATGCAAAAATTAAAAAACAACCCCAACCAACTGGCCACATTTTTCATTGAAAAATAGCCAGGGAAAGTCCCTCAGAGCTATTAATTTAGTTTCTAAATATGTGAACACCCACACATACCTAAGGGGAGTGGAGAAAGCAGTTTCCTGCCAGCTTGAGCTTTAATTCATTTTCCCATTTTGCACCTACAACTTTGCCAGCACAAATATTCCTGGGGTCATTCTGTCAGCAAAAAGTAAAAATGGCAGCAGTTGGTTGTCAGTCAAATCACACCCATGTTTCCTTACTTGCCTTCGCAAACATTTGGCATTTCCAGCAATTCAGTGGCACGTGTTTTGGATTGCTTTTGCTGCTATGTGCTGAAAATTTGCACAACATCTAGTGAGATCTTGGGTCAAATCTTCAATATGCACCTCCTCTGAATGCCAGTGTGAAATAAATATGAATCTGTATGGACCACTGGCTTGAAACAATGCTGCTCTTCCTACTTCTCTAAATGAGAGCAGTGCTGCAAATTCGACATCATGCTGGTGATTTACCCAGGCTGAGGCTCTCAGCTTTGTTCATCCTGAGAAAACTGGGGTGAAAAGGCTCTATCCTGGCTGGATGTTGCCAGTCATGCAGAGCTGTGTTTTGGACAGGAGTCAGTGATAGCACCAAAGCTGGCATTGCTCTCTGTCCAGCCCCAGGAGGAAGAGGGTTAGGGGCATTTGTGAGCCTGAATCCTCACATCTCCTGCCTTAGAATGTGTGGTTGAGGGGAATAACTGCACAAGGAGTAATCACAGAAACCCCCTCAGTGTGTGTTAGTCATTGGGTTGCTGCGTTGTCATATTAAGACAAAGATTTCTGATAGGGGCAAACACTCTCCCACGTGAAAATTCCTGACAACTCTCCCTACATTTGCTTTTCATTTTCATTCTGACTACTGGTTAAGTAGCAATGATCTGGGTGTAGGGCATTTTCTGAGGATTGATGGTAGTCTGACAAGCATTTATGGCCAGAGGTATAGCCAAGGGTGCCATTAGTCCCAGCTGGTCATTAATCCCTGAGAATGCCCTGTGCTGGGGTCGCTATTGCTATTATTAGACGAAAATGAGAGCAAACACAGGAGTATGGATTTTTTTAATGGTTGATGCTGTTATAATTGGAATGTGTAAGGTGTTTCTAAGAATTAATGTCTTACTCATTAGGTAGTCCAAGTGCCTGAATTTTCTGCACACTGCATGAAGCAGGTTACTATAATTAAAATGTTTTAAACTTACATTACTTCTTAATAAAAAAAAAAAAAAAAACCTGTGTCAAACTAACACAGTTTTTCAAAACTAGAATTCCCAACTAAGCCTGCATGTTTCAAATTAGTTTCAGAAGCAGCATTTGGGAGATGTGAATATCCTCACCGGACCTGCCAACCCTCTGGTAAAAGCTTGAGAGCTCCCCAGAGTTAGAACCTTTAGTAAAGGGTATTGACTCAGAGGGTTCTGGTTTTCCATATGCCTGCTGGAGATAACTCACTGTTAGTCAGACAGCTCCACAGTAACAGAAATTAAAAAAAAGGAAAAGGTATCAGAATGCCTGGAGCAGCCAACAGGGAACACGATGCATGGGGAGCTGCTGCCTCTCTCTGGATGCAGGACACTACACACAAGAGCCCGTGAGGATCCCTTGGCACTCTCTGCTAGGAAGGCTCTCCTGAAAACACCTGTCTACATCCTTTCTCATAATAGCTGGGTGGGGCTTATCCTCTTGAACCGGATGTTCTGGTGATGCTGAAAATCTCTTTTTTACTCCATAGATAGTCACTGGTTAAAACATTTTTAAAAAGACAGAACTGTGACAAATGCCACAATTAAATTCTCCCTTGGTAAATTATGGATGGATAATACATGGAGATTTCTTGTAAACAGGGTCTGATGGTTTTGAACAGGGGTAGGGACAGATGGGCAAAGAGCAGAGGTGGTTTTAAGACAGGTCTCCATGGCTTCCTCAAAGGACGTATGCGGCACTGTCATGTGCAAAAGCAAGGAACTGGATACCAGAGCAAGGGACACCAAGAACTGTACTCTTTGGATTAAGGGTTCACCTACTGCTCTGTCCTTTCTCCACCAGGTCCAAAATCTGACCTGTAAGAACATGGGTTGCTCTCTCCTGTTACCTTTCAGCCTCAAGCTACTTTCAGCTCCTAGGAATTCCTGAGGTTGAAATGATCTGTCTCTCTCTTTAGTAATTCCCCACAAAACTCTCTTCCAAGTACTTTTTTGCATCCACAGTGACTCCTAGAAAGAGCTCACACATATCTATCACTGGCTTAATGAAGAATCACAGGCTTTTGTTTGCTTTGACCCTGGTTCTCAATAGCTTCCTTTGGTTGCCACTAGCCCAGTACAGGATGGGGCAGTAAATAGTCAGGCTCTGACCACCTTTTCCAGCCTACTCAGGCTTTTCTAGACCTTTATATTCGTCTGTCTCTTTTCCAGGCTGAAAAGTTCTAGCCCAACTGGGCATTTCTTGTAAAAGTATCCGTGAGTCAACTTGACCGAAAATTTTAATAGGGTGAGCCTGTGCAAAAGAAACATGCAACCTTCAGAGTTGGATCCTGCCCCTGCCAACCCTCTAATTTGAAAGCAAAATCAATGGAACTGCCTCTAAATGAAGAGTGGCAGACACTTCTGCTTACAAAGCAAGATATGTGTTAGCACTCATTTGTTCTGGTAATGTGGCCAGGACTGCTGCTAACATGTATCTGAATTGTAAAGCTTAGGGCCCAATTCATAATCTGCCATCTCCCACAGACGTTCTTCAGATAAAGAGCATCACAAATTTTGATCTTTTCAGTTTTAGTAGTCACTTCTACAAATACTGGTCATGCAAAATGAGATTGCAAGGAAAGATCTCCACCATTACTCTGTCCTTTTTAAAAATTTTCTTTTGGTACCTTAACCTTTTGAAAATTGCCAATGTATCTGAAATGAATTTGTTTGATATCTGAAAGTGCCTTTTTTCTCCATATTATTTTTACCGTTGTGAAACGGAGCATTGTAGTATTTTAGGTAGAAATAATTGTTTGAAAGGTTATTTGGCTTCTTTTAGTGCAAATCTTGGTAGCGATTCAGAGCTGAAACACTGCATTACTCAGCCTAACTTATTTTGCATACATATTAGTGCTATATAATAATAAAAATAAATCAAGAATCTGTCCATACAATTGCTTGAATTAATCTTGTCTACACACTATTTTACCTTGCAAACAGATCATTTTGCATGTGTGTAGGGTGGTTTGATATCAGAATCTTTTTTTTTCTCCCTAATGCTTGTTTTATTCTTTGGAGATTAGAGCCCTCAAGAAGCAGGTGCAAACAAATACAATTTTCTCAATATCCCACCCAAAGAAGGAGAAGGACTTAACAAACGAAAGAAAATTGTCTACCACTCAGTGCAATAATGCAGAGAATAATGAAGATACGAATGTTGAAGGCTCTTCCTTTGGCATGGGGTACCCTGTTTCCTGCTGCCACTGAAAACAGGCCAGGAAATTCCTTTGGCCTTGCACTGGCTTTGATGTTTGACATGAAGCACACAAATAGTGAGCAGTACAGGCAGATTCATGATAGGAAGGTAAAAAAATCTTTCTTCCAGGGTACCAGTGCACTTTATTGAAAGGGGAGTTGTCAGTGTGCAAATATTGGGGATCCAGAACTGCCTCTGTGCCTGTGCAAGTGTGCAAGAGAGAGGATTCTGCTGCAAATGTCGCTGTGCCTTTCACTTGATCATGATTGTTACAGTCCCTTCCAACACACACCATTCCATGGTCTATGATTCTATCATTTTCAAACTCAAATCAGGGCTCAAGAGGTGCAATTCAAAGGCTTAAAATGGAACAATTGAGTCCTAAATAGCTCATAATCAAACAGAAGATGGAGAGAAAAAGGGGGGGACCAACTGGTGAACTGAGATGTAAAATGGCAGAGCAGGGCTCTTCCCAGGACTTGGGGGCATCCCCACGTCCTCACCCCAGTTCAGAGGACACAGTGGTTTGGTACATGACCAGAACTGCACAGTTACTCTCCATTTTGCCACTGCTCTGTAAAGTTCCAGCTTGTAATTCAGAGAGAGAATGTGTGGAAAATCTGTTTTAAAATAAAATAAAAGTAAAAATTTCCTTTACAAAGGCTGCTTTATTTAGCTGGGTACAAACATTTGATGTAAGGGCAAGTGTCATCACAATACCACTTTTTCCATTACTGTCCAAACAATATGCTTTTCATCTCAAATATAAATCCAATGTCATTCCTTCGTGGACCACAGGGAAAAATAGGTAAAATTAAGTAAAGCAATTGAGATGGCAAGGAAAATTAGACATCATGGATAAGGGTTTGATCCAAAAGTAATACTTCAGAGATAATGACAGGGAAAATAGTATAAATTCTACAGGCACACTCCTGATTTCTGGCCTAATTCACGAAGATTACTTGCCATAAGGTACCACTTGAGTAATGTAAAAGAAAAGCGCATAGATATGATGGGAAACGTAAGCAGCTGACTTCTTTATGTGGCAGTAAACTGGGGTAATCTATTCCTGTCCACTAATGTTTATAAACATATTGTAAACAAGCATAAATGAACAGCTCATCTCTCTGAGGGGACCAGATGCGTCCTTAACACTGATTAAGTGTTTTGTTCTGCCTGAGTGTCTGGCAGAGGTTTATGCTCCAAAGCAGAGGGAGGGAGACAGAGTAATGACAGTCTCGTATTCTCCTGGCTCTTTAACTGCTTTGGGGGATTCAGCAGGCAGTATAGCACGTATAATTCTACTGATGATCACTTCCCACAGCACACCCTCACACGGGATACATTCTGCATGTCAGGTCCTTAAAGCCACTTCCCAAGACCACTTTCTGGCAAAGGAAATTGTAGAGATGGGCAGAAGCAGGAGCAGCAACTGTGTCTGGGAAGATCCCCTCGCCCACTTCCATCCCCTTCAATGCCACCAAAAGCGTCTGAATGCTGAGTCTGTGTCATGATAACAATCACAAATACAGCACATTCTTTTTCCTCTTTTGTGTGTCAGTAAGCTGCCTCTCACTCTTCAGAAGCCTGAGATCTAAAATGCGCAAAACTTTAGTTTTTGCAGCTTCCCACAGAAATTGGGGTCAGGAATGATTTAATAAGTCACTTCATTCATATCCTGTGATTCTACAGCCAGGTCCTACTGTTCTGTGGGGTGTAATTTTAAGAGCTGTATTTTATGGGCAGTTCTGCACTCCTTCTCTCCCTCCCTCCCCATTAATTACAGCCACAAATGCAATTCAGATGGACTCAGATGAACTCTTTGTTGGGTAGCAGGGTGAGGATTTGCTGCCAACAGCGTACAAGCAGAATGAAGATCAAAAAATCCGAGTATAGCTATTTGTTGGTGTGAAATCCTCAAAGCCAGATCCTAAAGCTTTCAAGCCAAAGTGCTTTCTTTCTGAGAAGACTGGTGTGCTGTTTCTGGTAGCTCAGCTGGGGAACCTGTCTCTGCTTTCCTGACAAAATTCTCTGCAAGAATGGAAACTGGTATGAAACGGTGAAAGATGGACTTATTTTTTTTCTAGAAACAGAGAGGTAGTGGGCATGTTTTACAAAGCGTAATGGTTAGTGTTTTGTATTATTTATCTTTTAGCCAGATTTGCTTTTTGACTACTACTAGTAAGCTAGGCAGTTTTGTCCAGTACATTATTTAAAACAATGCTTGCAATAGCCTTGTTTACTGATATTATTTATATTGCCCTTAAATATAAACAGTTGCCACACCTGACAAAGTAACTTTTGAGCCTTTTTAACTTGCCCTTATATTCTTACACTTTTAAATAAATACTTGACTAATTCCTTGGGCCGTCAGAAGCAGTGCACAAACTGTAACTGGCAGCTGAATGCTTATGAATGCTGAATGTGTAAATGTGTTTGTGTTTTCCATCATATCAACTATCTCTATTTGTTCTGCTACTGTGTACCTAGTGTATCTTTAATTTAGGGTAAAGGGGTCATGGCATGGTCTATCTATTACTAACTGTGTAAAAATAAGATGTAGCTCTGAAAAAAAACCCAAAACTAGATAAAGTAGGAAAGTCAATCCTGCAGAGTACTAAGACTTGTATCTCCAAAAATTACTCAAGCTATGTAAGGAAAAAAAACTGAGTAACCAGCTCTGGGTGGGTCCATCAGCTCCCCTGGTCCCGGCTTCTCTATTAGCCTGAATGAACAGTGTGGTTGACCCCAGGACATCACTTCAGGTCCACTTTAAATAGAGCCTTGGATTGCTGCTTCATGGGCAAAATAGCAAATGCTGGGTATTCCTGTTGGGGCCGTAAGGACCCGTGTCTGAGCTGAGACATTTGGAAGCAGGGATTTCTGAAGGAAAGTTGTGGTTTTTTGTTTTGTTTATTTTTTTAAAGTGAAATATCAAGGGGAAACTTCACAACAAAAAAAGTCTGTTTAAGGATGCAAATGATGTAAAAAGGTCAGGAAGATTGATTGGAAATTAAAGAAAGGTTTCTTTCCCCTCAGTGACATGGAAGATGGATTGTGGGACAAACAACATTGGCTGCTTATATTCTCTTTTTCGCTTTCAGGCTAACACATCAATGCTAATGAACCTGGATACTTTATTTATTTGCACACAAGTTCTACTGCACACATTAAACCAAAACATTTCTTTTCCATCACTGTGGATATTTTAGGATCTATTAACATTAATGACTTACCTCCCCACTGAAAGAAAAACTCTGTGAAAAGAAAACCAACCCTCGGCTCCATAACATAAAGAAGTAGATCCTCAGGGCAGCTGAAATGTCAGAAAAGTATTAGCATGCCAAATCTACAGTCTCCTCCATTTGCAATTACATTGCCATGTATTTTTCTCATTAGCAGTCAAGCAAGTTTGGAAATAAAAAGGGAAAACTGCTAGGCACAGATTTGTGAAGCATCTTTTCATGTTATTGCTGGTAAAATTCCAACAGCATCTCTGTGGGGACACTGGCACCTTGTGTGCAAGCTGACCCAGAGTGTCTGGGCTCTGGAGGTGACACTGAAGTGTCCCAGATTCTCCAGCATCCCTGGGTGATGCATTCAAAATTCATTGCACACTCTAGAATCTGCATTCAACAGCCTCAATATTTTCAGAAAAACACAGTACTCCTTGCCAAAAATAACAGTCAAAAAGAGGGGGTTTAGGATGAGGACAGCACTTTGCAAGCTGAAGGGAGCTCTGCAACTTCCCCTGGTTATTCAGAGTGCTTCTGTACTCAGACAGAAGCACCTCTGCAAATGAAGAGCTCTTGAGTAATTATTATTTTTGTTCATAATGCAGGTATGACTGTAAGGATATTCAGATGTTGCTGCTAGTTAGGCTCATTAATTTCTTTGGTTACAGGGACAATGCAAATAAGAATTGCCTGAAAGCAGAACCTGAGTCTGTGCATGTTTACAACCAGCAAGCAGAGTCCAGCCTCTCCTGAAAGAAAATCTTTCCAGAGGGTTGGAGATGTTGCAGACATCAACTTGTTGGGGGTCAGTTCCCTGGATGCCATGCTCATGCTCCTGGCCACAAGTAATGTGGATTTCAGGCAGAGGCTCTGGTCTATGCGTCATGTCTGGACTGTAGTTGTCAAAGAGGGCATTTTTCCTTCCTCTGGCACGGCCCAGAATGGACATGTAATTTCACATGTCTCCTCAGCCTTGATATGTAGGTGAGGCTGTCGCTTGTAATCTAGGGAGGAGGCATTTCACAGTGAAAGCAGATGAAATGGAGCCTTAAATTTCTTGCAGACTTTAATGCATCAGAGGTGAGAGCTGCTGTGAAGCACTTGCTGACTCCCTGTCTCTCCCTGGGCGCATTGCCTGTTGCACAGCCCTGAAGGAATGTGATGTGTTATAGTGCTGGAAGCGTCATTTTCCCACTCTGCCTGTAATCAGCAGAGGGTGAGGAAGAGGAGGAGAGAGATAGCCAGAAACTACACAAAACCATCTCAGCTTTCTATGACAGACACCTCTGGAAGCAATTGCTACTTTCATCAGTATATTGATTTTCTCCTCTTCTGGCTATTCTCCCACTTAACTATTTGTTCAGCTTGATTTGGGGTATCTATTGCCATGGAGAGGCTTGGTTTAAAGCTGCTTTTTGGCAGTGTAGAAAATGAAAAAAAATTGAAGGGGTTCTGCCTTCCCTCACCAGATTACTGTGTGCTTATAATGAACAGCTAAAGAATGGAAACGTCACTCATTCCTATGAAATGAAAACTAATCCATCCATTTTGCCAGCTAGACTGACTCATCACTTTTCCTGGAGAGGTCTATGGGACAAAGGCAAATGTGATAGACGAGCATGGGTTTCTCATTCTGCTCAGGTAAAGTTGCTACCTTCTGACAAGATGAACACAGGGACTGGTTTGCTCTGAGCTGCAGCTGTGGACTTCCTTGGAGCCACGGCTTTCACATCAGCTGTAGATCTGAGGAACATCTGAACCTGTCTTGCTTGGGAGCCTTGTTTGCTGCCTCTTAGTTTGAATCTTTCTGGAAAAATGCTCCTGGTGACTTTCCACAATCCAGCCTGTGCTCCTGCCTTGCTTCTCCTTCAAAGCCTTGTTGGCACCTGCTGCCATTTCTTTTTGATCCAGTCTTGTTTAGTCCCCGTGGTGATTTCTATGTGTTAAGGACCATTACTATAAAAGATTTCACCATGCAACTCTCCCCTCAGTGTACAATAGTGTGTATATGACGGGTTGTAGGGCCTTTCACTCATGCTAAGCTGTGGATCGCCCACTACTTAATGCATACGTAATGAATTAAAAATCCAGAATGAGTAATGGTTGTAGCTGATTTGACCTCACTTTGTACAATGTGAGGCCATTTCTGGCAATCGTGATCTCATTGTAGCTTTAATGACCTCATCTAATTATTGCTAACTCAAAGACGTTTAGTGCTTTAATGTGAGTCAGAGAATGCGCACCAGCAAACTAATGAACTCATCACACTGTGCTAGTCTTTGACCAGAAACAGGGATTCATTTGGAAAATTAGAAAAAAAAATACATTAGGGAGAGGAAGCTTGAGATTATTTCACATTTATTTTGCTGACTTGAAAGAGGAAATGATAATGATATTGCTGCAGAAAAAAAAAAAAGGTAGATGAAAGTAATATTATTGATTGCTGTAAACTATTTAGTTGAGTGAGAAGGATAGGGGAGCAATGTGTTGCAATTCTGGAAAGAAGCATGGAAAGGCACATTGTGTTTACAGCTCTTGTACATTAGTCTGTGGACACAGGAAAGTAGATAATAGGAGAATCACCCAACTTAGGAACAGGGGAGTTACTGGACCACTCACCCAATTATTAGGGCAATGCAGAAAGAGCATCAATCTCTCCACATGGAATGTGTAAAATTAGCTTATTTACCAAAAGATTTAATCTTTGTATTCTCTCTCAGTAAGCACAGGATCTGTAAATGAACAAGCTTTGCTCCAATCTGTTAAAGAATCAGAAATCTGTGTTTCCCACCAGTAGGTAGGACAGGTTATCATAAGCTTTTAAGCTCCCCAAACCAATGTTTGGTCTCAAAATACAACAGTAGACCATCAATATGTGAACTTTAACAGCAGGGCGCTCACTGTATATTAATCAGCTTTCAAAGAGGGCCTTTAAATGTCATGAGAATGAGGGGCTTTATGAAATTTCAATTCATTTCTGCTTCTGGCCAGGCCAGGAATATTTAGAGGATAGGTTTTTGTACAACACGGTGGTACTTGAGTAACTGGGAAACCAAGTTTCCCTCACACAGAATACAGGACAATTTCATTACCTTTCTTTTTTATTAATTTTTCTGACTTCCAGGTGAAAGTGACTTTGAAATCTGATTTAAAAGCTCCAGGGCAACATTTTTTAACATTGGAAATTCAACGTAATCTGCATCTAAATGTTTTGAAGAGGTGTTTAGAAAATGCAAGCAAATATAAGCAGCCATGATTCCTGCCAACAGACGTGGGGTCTGCTCAGCACCCACATGCAGGTAAGGGTCTCCCAGCTCAGTGGCTCTTCTCACAGTATTCTCACAAGGTATTGCAAATTGTGTTTCCCCAGTGCCAGCACCCCCTTTAGAAATGCACCTAATTTATTTGCTACAACCCTCAGCTAAGGTTTATGATGAACAGGAAACCCTGGACATAGCAAGAAAGGTGACTAAACACGTGGTCCCGATATTTTCTAGATCCATGACTGGATCCCACCATGCCCAAGGACTGGTGAGGCTCCAGGGACCACAATGCTGTCACAGCTCACTGAGCAGAAATGTAGTTGTAGCACATTCTGTGGAGCATTTTGATGCATTCAGTTATCATCCTAATTTGGAACAAAAGCTAGCTTCAGCAGATCAAAATCCTTTTCAGAATGATTAATTTTTTTTCCCAAATTCATTAATAATTTTCTTCACAGAGGGACACAGCAGTTCCTCAGGATCTGGACCATGGCCACAAATGCCCACTCCTCAGGGAGACACTGAAATACATCTGACAATGAGCATATGGACTGCTCAAATCACCTTCCTACCTCATGCCTTCCTCAGATTTTTACCTGCTCTGATGAAGGGGGGTGCTCTGGACCATGATTTTATTCAAGACTATTTATAATCATGCCACCAGGTAGGCAGGTGAGCGCTTCTTCTTTTTACCAGCATACAAACCTAACCCTGCAATTCACCATCCTCTGCCTATTCATGTTTGATTCTTGCAATTTTACGGATATCAGCAAGCTGAAGAGTAGCTGCAGAAATCCCTGCACTTAGAGGGTCAGGGAGAACATGGATAAGAATACCTGAAATCAGCCATTTGAGTCCTTTTTTTCCCCACAAATGTCTACATTCCTGGAGCTCCTCATAAGTCCCAAGCACTGCATTGACATTTATCAATTGAAAATCTGGCCCTTACACTCAATTATAAACAGATATGGATCTTCAGAGTATCAGAAAGGGAGCATTATTGATCTTTCTTTACTGGTGGTGTTTTCATTCCATTTTTCAAAACATATAGGCTTCTGTTTACATAAAGACAATAACTGGCAATATTCTCAGTTTAGAGACATAATTAAGCATGAAATGAATCAGCTTTGGAATAGAATCCCCAAGCAATTCACAGTTTTAATCATACTAAATTGGTGAAAATCAAAAGTTTGTCTTTTGAAAAATACAGAATGATGTCCTTCCTCCACCAAAACCAAAGTGTTCCTGGCAACAAGAAGACCTGACCCATAACTTCAGTTGATTGATCTGGAAAAAAATTGTGAGCCTTGTTAGATAATTTCTTTGAGGTGAATCATTTATTCAAAACTCAGTGTTTGTTTTATCTGGTTTCTCCACGTGGAATTAGTAGGGATGTGAGAAAACAACTTGAAGGTGGAATGGGATTTAAGGGTCAGTTTCTTTCATTTTTGGTCCCTGCAGCAGCAGCAGTAGCGCTGGGTGGGGTCAAATGATCTGTGTTGCTGATAGTAAATTCCTCAGCGATTCGCTTCTTCCTGTGTGTGTAATATATCCTGAGCCCTCTCTGGCCGTTTGATTCAGCACTTACTGGAATCAGTTTATAGGCTGCCCCTTTGACTCCAGTGAGCACACTCGGAACCAGCTGGAAGCACTTGGATGAAGCCAAGTGTAGTGTAAATCTGTGTGTGTCTGGGTGTGCTTATGAGTGCGTGTGCAAGCAGAGCACTCGTGTCACCCAAAAAAACCCTGCTCACCTACAGACAGGGTGAGGTGCTTTGCATCCCTCGGGGTAGTGTGTGGGAGGTGTGTGTTTAAGGTAGTAAAGTCCACTGGCACTGCTGTCCAGGAGTCCTCCCAAGTGCTTTCAGGTTGTAATTTTAACAGTTCAGCTCTCCCCTCCTCCATATCCCATCTCAGAAAGATTAACAGGTGAGGAAAGGTTTGTCTTTGATTTGTCTTTAATCAAACATCACCTGCACTGATGGGATGAAGAAAAATATGGAGAGTCTGCACTTCAACGCATTGCTGTTGTTCTCAGGAGACAGAAATTTCTTTCCTTTCACAGTAGCAGAGCTGTTGCTTTAGTGACAAATTATCCCTTAAAAGCAACATAACCAGCTTTCAGAAAAGTACTGATGCAAGTGCCGATACTATTACAGCAGAAGAGCTTTTAATTTTTCACTTTCGGCTTGGCAAACCTCTTTAGCATGGGATAGCTCCATGAGCAGCTAAGGAAAAGAAAGAAAGAGCAGGAGAGAGTGGTAATTGGCCTGTGCTGGGATCAAAAGCAGTAACCCACAATGCTAAAATCTCTCTGCTTTTTAAGCGTAGTTCTGATGAATGTGAGTACTCCTGCCCTCCCAACGTATGTCCGCTGTGACAGTAAATAGAGAAAGCATCTCAGCATATCGGGTCCTGATGGGTAAATTCTCATTTGGTGTGAAAGAAAGGCAGGAGATGAAGTGTGACTCGTGACTGCACACTGTGATTTGAGCTTCCCTGCAAAGTATTCATGCCTGCCTGATGTACTGCACTACATTGCACAACTTCAGATACCATTCTGAGACACACTACAAAATAGCTACAAGGCAATTAATAAATAGAGATTATATTTTCAGCCAGGTGAAAACTAAAAAGGAGCACAATCAGGGCAATTCTAGCAGCTGTGTGTTCTGTACAGACACAAAGTTATAGCAGGCACCACAATTCAGAAATTGGTGTGCTTTCTTTTTGTTTCTAATAATTTTGATACAATACCTCCATTTGATCCATTCCAAATGAAAAGAATTTGTGACATTTGTGCAGACAGAATATTACCAAGGATTTTTTAAAAACAGCAGGATCCACTGAAGTTTGTTCTCTAGTTTTCTACAAATGAGGTGAACCCATGATTGAAAATACAGATTTGAAAACAGTGGAGAGAAAAATGAGAGTAAACAATTGCTTAAATTTTAAACTTGATGGTTTGCACCTAGGACAAACAGAGTGTGCCCACCAGAATATAACATTACTTTGGATTTTAATTAAGATTTTATTTTTGTGATTGCTTATAGTTTAAGGTGAGTGTTATGTGTAAGAATCTGTGTCTCTCTTGTCACACAGTTTGGACGTTGGGCAGGCGGTATGAATGTACAGTGGGACGTCAAACTGTTGACAAAACACTGTTGAAGGCATCTGGACACAAATTCCCTTTCTGCTGAGATCAGCCCTTGAACGTGAGACCAAACTATGAAGGCAGAGACATCCTCACTGAGAATTAATCCTGTCCTTGTTGCAGTGTCTCGCAGACCAGAAAGACCACACTCTTCTTGATCACAAAGTGTGTGTTCAGTGCACTTGTGGCAGTGCAGTAGTTAAAACTCCTCTCACCTTGTCTCTCAGGTTAGCAGCTCTTTAGGGTAGGGTGGAAACATCCCTACCCACCCTGCTTCCCTGCCTTCGCATTTCTATTAACTGAAGATCAAAGTGTGTTTTTTTTGTTTTGATTGTAACAGGACTCAGGAGCGAGTTGAGACAAAGGATGAATATGGTTATATATAATATCAAAGTCGGAGGAACAATGGAAAATGTTAATATAACTCAACAAGGG
This sequence comes from Struthidea cinerea, assembly GCA_013397865.1. Lineage (NCBI taxonomy): Eukaryota > Metazoa > Chordata > Aves > Passeriformes > Corcoracidae > Struthidea > Struthidea cinerea. The sequence continues at coordinate 583,706 of VZTI01004555.1, read as the reverse complement.
CACTTTGTGTAATAAAAACACAGAGGAAAACACATGAAAGCAAATTGTAAATACAAACATAAAAAATAGAAGAGGAAATTAGGTCATTTAAGGTGGCTCAGGCTTTGACATGCAGCATGGATGATTTCCCTTGTATTTAGGAAAACATCTGCTTCCCTGGGTGCTGCAAGATGGATGACTGTGAGCCTTGCTCAGGTTTGAAACCTGTCTCAGATCTGTGTAATAAAAGTGTTGCTTCTGATTTCAACAGGATTGCCTCTGATTCAGGTTGCTATGAGCAAATGGAGCAATTAGCACCAGACAACTTCACCACCTCCTCTCACACAGTTCCTGATCTCGCAGACAGTTGTGACATAACTCATCTTAAGCATGAGCCCTCCACAAAAGCTGTTTTCATAACTAGAGTTTTGCTTTGAACTAACTTCTGTCACCAGAAGCTGCTTCATTAATTCTGTAAGGCAGGGTACAGCTAAAGTGAAAAAATTTCAGCATCATCTTTGATGTCTCATCATCTTACTCTGAAAATACTTGCAGCCTTTCACTTTCTACTGGGTGTGTAGGATGGTTGTAAGATAAAGTGATGAAAGAATAAAAAGATCATATTTTAAAAGAGTGTAATCATAAAATTTTTTCTAATAATTTCTAATTTTGAATAATAAAATATCATACCATTACAAAGTAATAAAAATGTAATAAAATTGAGGTCTTAAGAAGATTTAAAATATAATTGCATCTTTTAATGTTGTAATAATTATACAATTAAAATTACAAAACCACATATAATAATCAAAACAGAATCTCCTGCCACGACACTATCAGAGATTCTCATTGCATCAGGTTCATTAATGAAGTCTCTATATACAATAGACTAATATAAAAATCAATCCTCCTTAGATGATTTGTGGGGATTGGTTTTGACTGTGCTTGGATGCAGTATGAATCAGAATGCTGATTTCTGACTGATGGTGTGTCCTTTTCAGTTCCCAAATTCACTGTCATCCCCACTCAACTTTCTCCACATCCTACACTAGAAGCTTGCCCCTATTTTTGCATTAAAATACCTGCAGCTGGATTGATGATATTATCTGGGGACATTCCAAAATTCCTAGAGATTCTTTTGTGCTATCCAACATGACATGACTGCCCCAGTCCCAGAGTGCCTCCCTCAGCCAGCTCTCAGTGTCTTGCCTTCCAAATGTCACCAAGGCAAATGCATTAAAAGGTTAAACCACACATTAAGTAGCAGCATGTTTGATAAACTAAGTTTTTTTCAGAGATATATGTAATTTCTTGCATTTAAGTAGTCAAACCATTGGTATTTCAAATTTGTGCTTTCAGAAATATATCAGAGTTTGAAGAGCCCTAAAAGGATGTTTAAACACACATCTTCAGCTACACAGATATAAAGTGATGTAGAATACAGAAGGGAACCAAGGCTTTTCAATTTAAATGACAATTTTTTTCAATGAATCGATTTCGACAGGGGAAGTGAAGGAAGCACAGATGAAAGTAGCTTTAGGGTCTATTTAAGATGGTAAAAACCTATTTGTTCACACCTTCCTCATGTAGTCTGGTATTTAATTTATGTTCACTTTTGTGTCTTTTTAAAGTGTAGGTGTCACCAATTTAAGGTGGAAAAAAATATGTTTAAACACAAGGTGGTGAGTTTTATTACAAATGCCAAGAACTTCAGAGGTTGAAGTCCTGTGATGATGTTCTTTCAAACAGGACCTGACTGTGCTTATGGATATCAGCTTTGAAACAGCGTCTGATGAAAATAAGTTACAGATTTCATAAGGGGACAGGGACAGACTCACAGACTGACTGTACCTCAAAAGCAAAATCACAGTGAGTTGGAGGAAAAGACAGCTTGGAATTCACTAAAATTTCCCTGACATTTTTTACTTAAGGGAAACTTTAATTTGTTGAATATTTCTTCACAAACCTCATCATATGTATGGACATGACCAATAGGCCAAGAGAGGTTAGCGTGGAAAGGCAGGCGAAGGAGAAGCAGCCTGAAGATGTGCAACTGGTGGGAAAGCGTCAGTGAGGAAGACAATGTGTTTAGGTGCTGCTCAGAAGTTCAGGTGCCCCAGCCAACAGCAGAAAGGAGTAGTGGGGCCAAAAAAGCTGTAGAAGACTCCCACAGACCTGCTGCAGTGTGCAAGCACTCTCCTGCTCTGCTTGGTTTGTACCTTGCTCCTGCCAGCTTCATTTGGTCACAAGTAATTACTGCATAGCAAGAGACAACAGACAGCAGATGCCTATCCCCTCTCTCCACTCAATTGTTTGAATTTGTACTCTCTGCTCTGCAAGTTTGCTCTACCCCAGGTTGAAGTGTTCTGAACAGTTGTTGAAAGTCACCCACAACTTTGATTACACATCAGGAAAATGTCAACCACAGATCTGGCTAATATCCAGCACGTGTGACTGGTAACTGAGCTATAAATTGAAGGAATGAGACTTTTCAGAGAAGAACCATCCCAGCACTGTTCAGGTTGCACTGTTGGTTTGACAACTTACCTGTTGTACACACAGGGTGGGGAAAAAAACCCCGTGCTACGCATCATTATTGCTTTGTACTGCACCTTCTTTGCCTACTGCATAAGAAAAGAAAACAAAGGGCTATTGAAACCTCAGACTGATGAAATATCCATATTTACTGTCTTTTCTTTTTAGTCCTCCTTCCAAAGTCTCCTTGGTTGAAAGACATGGGAAAGGATTGTCTTGGAAATGACGTTACCCTGAGTTCTTCACCTCAGACACATGCTTTCATCTAATTAGGGATCTTTACTTCAGAGAATGCTCTGGGCTACAGAAGATACAACATTTCATGATTGCAGAATCTGCCCCTAATCTCCCAATCAGGCATTTGTTACCTCACACTGAAAACAAACAGAAATCCCATAGGAGGGAAGAAATTCAATCATAATTCTGATTGATGCATTTTTGTTTCCTGGACACAGAGATTCAGCCTGGAGACATGCAAACATGGAGCTTTTCTCCTCGCTGTGCTTGCAGTGAGGATTGTGCTGATTCTGCAGGGTGCTGAGACCCGCAAAGCAGAACTGGAAATTGAGTTAAGCAGTACATACAGGCAGTCACAGCACTGAACAAGGAGATGGTGAGACTACACTCTGTTTCCAATATTGCCCTGCTCTGCCTTTAGGCAGGACAACTCACCTCTACATGCCATGGTTTTCCCTCCGAACTCCAAGCCAGATTGTGTTCCTGCTATTTGTTCTGGTGCACTGCTTCATTCCTTGACACTCAGTTTCAGTTGTGGCTATCAGCTACTATCATATGTAATAGCAAATAAACATAACAGTTATCATGCGTAATAGCAAATAAACATAACAGTTACCATTAGAATGTCAAATCAGGCTTAATGTTGTGTGTGCCCATGTTTATTAGTGCTTTGTATAGGATGTGTTTCATAGGGAAAAAACATCTTTTCTGTGTAATAAATAGTTTTGGCAGGGATGGAGTGAAATTTAATTAGACTTTTGGTGCTGTTGGAAGCATGGAGAGCTAAAGTGTAGGTGTTTTCTCAAAACAGATAAAATTTCCAAATATCTTTACTGAAAATATTGGTCAAAAACAGTCATAAAAAGAAAAAAAAAGGACAGGGGCCAGTGGTCCCCATCTGTGCTTTCCATCTATCCTCTCTCTGTTCCTCCACAAGACAGCAGCTTGCTAAAATGAAAGTTAAATTTAAAAGAGGACAACGTAAGCCAAAGTCAATAACCCTCTTAATATATCAGAATCTCTTTTCAGGAGAAAATAGTGAAGGATGTCAGGAACTGGGGAATCAGACGGTCTTTAGCCAAATAAAGCAAAAAGAGTTTTCTCTGATTCATGCACACTAGACTTGGCAAAATCCCAAAATATGGTTTGAATCCAGAAGTTTGCTCAAAGAAACAGACTCTGAACATGGACAGAAATCTCTCATGCAGGATTTTCTTTTGTTCCTAGTGAAACAAAATGTATTAATATGGATAGAAAAGAGAAAACTAGAGCTTTATACTACAAAGAACCCTTACATAAACACAGTTAGATTTGTGGCTTAGGACATCTTTCCCGCTATGTGATACAAACAGCAACAGAGAAATTCAAACCGATTTGGCCAGCTCCTGTTCATTCACAAGAAAAATGAAATCATCAAAAGCTCATTTCTCATAAATTGCAATTTTTCCAGTCAATATCTTTCTGCAAGTCTAATAATCTTGAATACATACACAAGAGGCATTTCCAGCTCAGCCAGTATGATGAAGTAATAAAGCTAGGAATAAGAAGTTGTATAGTGTTCCCTATCCACTATCTGTGTTGGAATACAATTAATTCTCATTTTCAGGAACTGTATTTTTTACATATGCACACATGTTTTCTGAGAGTAAGAAGCAACGTTTTGTGATATTCCAGTTACTAAAGTCTTTCTCCTTAATTGAGAAAAATGTTAGAAAATAAGCTGATACCAGCCTGCTCCTGTGGCTACTGTTTTATTTAGTCAGGGAGTAGTTTATTTTAATTTGTAATATTTAATGCACAGTGGGTGTTTAGAAGAGACTGCTCCATCCTTCAAAGTAATAAATGGCATGCAGCAAAAGAAAATGTTTCTATGACTGCTTTAAATCTCTTGGGAAATGATGAATTGAAAAGTACTATTGTCCAAGCATTGATATAGATTACCAACAAAGAGCTGGCTCCAGTAGGTCACCAATTACATCAAGGCAGCAGAAATGGCTATTTGACTTTCAGTCACAACTTCACAGCGTGAGCCATCTCACTGCTATTTATTCACTCTAATATAGTTCTCAATCAAATACCTTTTACTCGTTATATAGGTACTCATATGACTCTCCTGCATACTATTCTGCTGAATGGCCTAGAAGATCTAACAAATAACTACAGGTCAATCGTGTACTTCTGCCCTGGGGATCATGATTTATAAGATCGGTATCACGTTTTGGTCTTTCTGCTTGTACCGTAATTTTAAAAGTAGATGACACAACAATGCATGAAATGAGTTTTTAAAATGGAATGAAAAATAATTTTCCAATACACCTTAAACTGCCTTTGTTAACTCCCACTCTCAGGAACTTTAATGGCATAGTGCTAAGGGGCATTCCTAGCTCATGCTAATCATTATGTCTTGTGTTTGCTTCAACAGTGTTTATAGCAGTGGATCTGGCTCAGCAATTGCAGCTACAATACGTTTCCTTTAAATATTGCCCCTGATTTCCTCACTCCTTATCAGCATTGAAATGTCATTTATTGAAGCAGGTTAAGAATTTCAGAAGCCTTCATATGAGATGGGTTAACTCCATGCAAGTTGTGGTCTGCTTGGCAGTACTTTTGATTTTCAACTTGCACATCAGCTTTCATGTGAGCAGGATAGCGTGCACTTGGCTCCTTGTCACTTCCAGCTCAGGAAATTAAATAAATTAGCATTATTGGATTTTTGTGGTGCTTTACATCTCTGCTAGATCAGCTAAAGTGAAAATGGCAAGGACAGCATTCTCCTGAGTGAGATGATGTCTCTACTTTGGACCTAAGCCCATATAAAAATGTAAACTTGTAGACATAGTGTCTCTTGCATGGAGAAACTGCTGAACTGGATTATTTGCTGTCATGGTTTCACCCCAGCCAGCAGCCAAGCCCCACACAGCCACTCACTCCTTCACCAGCAGGGTCAAGAAGAGAACAGGAAGGGTAAAAGTAGAAAACCCATGGGTTGAGATAAAGACGATTTAATACAGAAAGAAAAAGCCCCATCACAGTGACAGTGACTTGGGAACACAAACACCGTCACACCAAACATTCCTGCCTTCCTTTCCCCCATATGTACATGAAGGAAACTCTCTAACTCAGCATATTTGAATGTTTTGTTTTTTTTTTTACTCTCTGCTTAGGTGACTTTGGGTTCGGAGACTAGTTTTTGCGGGGGTTCATAATTTTTGCTTTTTGTTTATTTTTCTTTTTTTGAAAACACATAGGAGGCTGGATTTGTTCTCCATCAAACCTCCAACATATGGGTCAGATGTTGTTACCACATATCACCTTAACTTTCTTCTACCTTACAGGCAGTGAGACTCCTCTAAACATAACAGGGTTTAGAGCAGACTTTTCACAGACCTCAGTTCTTTATTTTTATGTAAACTCCCTGCTGGCATTTTAAAGACCCTGACAACGTGATAAAAATGTCTTTGAGATATTGTCTAACAGCCTTTCACTTAACCTGTGCTCTCTCAGGGCTCTCCACTGTTCTTATTTCCATGCAGAGCTCTTCTGTGCCCTGAAGCAACCTCCAGATTATTATACTGGTATACACACACCACTAATGCTAAAAGGTTCTTTTCACTTGTGCACACATCAACTAATCAACATAAGGGACCTGCAGACATCAATCTGAAAGCCTTGTTTGCCATCATCACCGCTGAGGTCTATAGATCAATAAAAAGATGATATTGTTTATATAAAACCCAATAAACAAGTCCTGTCTGAGGCTTACGTATGGTTTCATTCATTCTAATAAAGGAAGTGCATCTCTTATGAGCTTTAGCCCATCAGATTTCGTAAACTGCTTATTCACTTCAACAATCACTGACACAAGGATATTGTTGTATCCAAGTCTAGGTCAAGCAAGACTTACTTGATCTCATCCCATTTCCATAATAATCTCTGTCATTTCTCTAAGAATAAGAAGGTAAGGGCACTTTTATTGCCGCAATAAAAACAGCAAAGTGATCTTCTGATGGCACTTAATTAGATTCATTTTATCTTCTTTGACTGAGCATGACATACTGTAACCCTTATTTATGAAGTAAAAATGAATGTCTTATGGTTCCTAACACAATTGAAGGAGAAATTACCGTGGTATTCCGCTTAATCTGTGTTTGTATCTGACATAAATGATCTTAAGATAAATTACAGGAAATTATTTTCTACTCCTGGTAACCATAACAACAGATGAGAATTGGTTCTAGTTCAACTTACTGACTGTTCCTGAACTCTTCCGTAATGTGTAATAAAAATTATAAGACAAAAGCAATCCACAGACTTTTGCCTTTGTTTGTGTAGGAGCAATTTGGGAAGCACTGAAAAGTAATTTTAGGTTTAAATTAAGCTTCGGTCTTTCAGCTCTCCATCAGAGGCAGGGTGAAATGCATTCCTGTTTCAAAGTCTGATGGCATACAGGTAATGGATTTCCCCTGGGAAGGGACACATGGCAAACTTTAACAAAAACCTCCATGAATTGTGCAGAAGTGAGCAAAACCTGAGTATAACTGGAGAGGATTTTAGAAAATACTGCAGATGTGAGCAAGCCCTACAAGTGTCTTTGAAGGACAGTAGGGACAGTTAGCGAATTCATCACCATCACAAGCTGATACTAATAGAAGAGACCTGAAAATCTTGGAGGCTTTAAAGAAGTTAAATTGAGCAGAGTAGGTCACTGCAATGAGTGAGATTTCACGATTGGAAAAAGAGCCCCCAGTGCACAGGGACACAGATAAGAGTTTTGAAGAAATTCTGATCTTTTAATTGAACAGGTCTGAGAGTATCACACAGTTGCCACATAACTTGACTTGGTAAGGGCCTCAGAAGATCCCTGGCTCAACATAATGCTCAAAGCAGGGTCTGCTATGAGATCAAAAATGGTTGCTCAAGGTTTTATCCAGTCAACTCTTGAAAACCTCCAAGGATGGAGGCAGCAAAACCTCAGTGAGAAACCTGCTCTGTATCTTAACTGGTTTAAGACTCACATAGCAAAAACCAAGGCCTCTCCTGGCACATGCCAGACTTCTACAGCCTTGGCTATGGAAATAGTGGGATCTAAGACAGGTTCTTTCCCTACTTTTTGCAGTCAGCTGCAAACAGCCACGGCTTCGTGGTAAGATTGGCCCAGTCTTAGTATCCAGCTATCTGGTCTCATACCATCTATTAGACCTGAGAGAAGACTTAGGAAGGACTGGTGACAAAAAAGGAGCCTGCAAAACAAAGCACAGATCAGCTCTCAGACAAGTGGTACCTGACAGTACCCATGAGTTTTGCCAGAACAGGAGATGATGCAAGAATTACCAGTTGTTGTTCGCTCTCAGCTGAGCCTTTAGATGCAGCAATTTTGAGATGGGGAGAGAAACATTTTTAAAAGCCACTGGGTAAGCAGCAATTAAATGGCAGAAGTGTTTTGGGGAACTCTTGGTCAGATGATTTGCTGCCCAGCATCTGCTAAATTCATATAAATACATATGTTGCCGCCGGATGATGCAGAGTGCAACAACCCTTAAAAGATGTGCAGGCTAACAAGTACTAGACAAAAGAAACAGTTCTTTCAGCCAAAAACGTTGCATTTTGTACATCCACAGGATATGTTTACACATTATTGTGTGACAAATCAAGAATGACTCCTACCTGCACTACAGTTCAAGGTTAAAACTGTGAGTGGTGTAGGAGCACAGTGCCAAGGCTGAGTGTACAAACCTCTGGTATAAAGAGAATTGGCAGACCAGCCCAGTTACATGGCAGAATCTCTTCTTTCTGCAGGATCCTATAAAAATCTTAATATATACAGGCATTTCCTATGCTGATCCAGTTTAAAGAAAGAAGAAAAAAGACAGCTAGTACGGGACAGCCAGTAAGTTGAAGCAGGTGCAGTGTGGGGCAGGGCAGGTAGATCTCAGTAACGTGAGTGTTTGAGGGAATGTATGAAGATTTATTTTGATTGCAGATTGCAGACCACAAAATGAGTGTCCACTGCATGACCTGGCAGGCAGCAGAACTGTCAGAACAGATTGGAAAGACATCAGCACAGCAAAAAATTTGGATATGGTTTGCCCTGGCACCAGGCAATCGGAGGTTAGACCACAAAGAGGTCTGAATGTCTCACACATTCTCCTGTGTTTTGCTCTCAGAAAGGAATTTTATGTCAGGCCGCTTACAGCAGGACAGCCCTTTCAAGAGATGCATTTGCACTCACTAGGGACCTAACACATGATTACTGGATATCAGTAAAGCTGGGGCAGTTTACATCAGACCATTTGCAATTATTTCTTTCCTTTCTGAAAACCATTTTACAGATAATAGTAAAATTACATAGCAATTAAGTAGTGAGTCATTACACCCTGTGGAAGCAATTCACTAGATAGTGAGGCAACATCCATCCTGAAGTGGTTAATTATTTGTCTTAAGAAGCAGACCTTCTTCCATGGAAGCATCTGAAGGTCACTGCATTCAGTCAGAGTAAGTCTAATCCCAGCAGATCAATGCACAAAACAACACAGCCTGTGTGTGCAGTCTCCCCCACAGAACAAATGGTAAACCTCTACAACAAGAAGGCAAGAAGGTTTGGCTAACATCAGAATAATCAGATTTGCTCTCCCTTCTTCTGCAGTTCCACTGAACAAATTCAAAACCCACTAATGTCAGGTCATTTTATCTGGTTAATCTGCTTTAACCCTCAAACTTGTCAGTGAGCACAAGGTTCAAAGAACTTAATGCTAAAGGGCAGTTAAAGAAATTTTTTTTCTATCTAGCATGCTCAGAGAAAAAAATTTGAAGTCTCTAACTTTCTGTTATACAAGCAAGAGCGACAGCTATATCACACTTTAAAAAATTATGAGGGGAAATTCTTGATGATGGTAGCGCCATTTTATGATTTATAAGAACAGTTGCATTCCACCCTAATTTCCCAACTGAATAGCAGATGCTCTTCAGTAAAAAGCTGTTATCATTTTATCTGTTTTACAATATGTCATGTATATTTTGCCAATCATATTTTGGCTCCCATCGCAGTGTCTGCTGTAATGCAATTGTAAGCCTGTTTAATCAGTTCAGCATAATCTGGTGCTTTCAACACTGCGAGCACGCGCACGCACGCACACACAGGCACATCATGCACTGCCCACACTATTCCCTTTTGCCTTGTAAAATAGAGATACATCGCTCCATCCACTTGTTAGGCAGAACCCGCCTTTGAAGGGCTGTGTGAAGTTCTACTTAAAATGGATGGCACAATATGCTACATGGTTTTTTACCTGGCTGAGCAGCTATTCATTAAAAAACATGGCCTTAATTGGTGTTGCCTCACATTTGTTTTAAAGCAGATTATTAGGTTACACATAGCACGATGCATGCTGCTGTTTTGCAGTTCAAAACCGTGAATCAAAAAAAGCTATTTAAACTTTGTACCTGTGCAAATAGAGACTTTCATCTTCACAAGCTTAACAATTTATCCTCCCAAAACTCATCCATCAATCTGTAGACTGATTTCCCTTGAAAACACCTGGAATTAGCTCGTTCTGTTGCAAGCTCTGGTTATTTCCAAGGCTGCTGACACCAATTTACATGAAAATTCCCATTTCACATATCTATTCACAAAGAGGCCAATCCAACGTGATCCGAGTTTGTTCTGTGGTACAGAAATCGTACAGAAGGTGGCAGCTGGGTTTTGTGACTTCTCAGCTCTTCTGGTTTTTTTTGCTGTCACCCTCTTATTCCTGTGATGGTTGTTCCTGTTGGCCTTCAGCTGCACTGACCAGGAGGGTCCATGGCCATGGTCAGTAGCTTTTACTGGGCCTTGCACATAAAAACCCCAAGTCAGCAATAATAAAGAGCAGCCCTCAGCACTTTTTTATACTGCCATTACACACTGCTTGCTTTTCATTAAGGGAGAGCTAGAAACTTAGCTTTTCACTGGATATAGCATCATCACAGTCACTGGGTATAGCAGCTCCAGCAAAACCCCGCTGATTAACAGCACAAGGAGTGATGACTTCAGACTTCATCCATGGAGGAACCAATGCACTCACATTAACATGCTGAATCTCCCTAAAAGAAAATTTTCTGACCAAATCTTTCACACTGATAGAATGGAATGGAGGGAGAAGCTCTCAATGCAGTTACAAGGGCTGGTGCCTGTGTACACTGTGTAGGACAAAGTCTCTGCGTGGACTGCAGAGGGTGGGAATCTGCTACATCTGCGCCCCTTGGCTCATCCCAGATTATGCCTTCCTGAGTTCTGGAGCAGTCTTTTCAATTCCTGATCTACTCAGTCCTGGACAGCCTGTAGATGTGGATTAGGACCTGGCCAGGAAACAGGACAAAAGTTCATTGAGAAGTGAAAATCCGTGTGATGCTTGAAAACAAAGAGCTTTGATAGAAATTTGGCTTATCCATGGATATCTCCATCAGTCAAATGGAATGAGAAGAAAACTATTTGCTTCCAGTTAATGATACAAAAAAACTGCCTTGTGGCAGAGGTCCCAGGAACTCTCTTCCTCCTACCCCACTCCTGAAGGGACTCTAAGCTTAAAACTTGTGCATCTTTAGTTCAGATGGAGATGTAGAGCCTCAAATAATTGCCCAGAGGTATAGCTCTGAGAGGGTGTGAGCACTGCCCTATCCATGGGAATGCACTGGGGGGCACTGGGAAAGTGCTGCTTTGGAGCAAGAGGTGCCCACACTTAGGTATGGAAGGATTTATAAAAGAAAACTGGGCATCAATGGCAATCTGCAGAGCAAGAACAGCCACGCACAAGACAAGTATTGAGCTCACAACCCAGGTGATTGTTCGAAGATGAAGATGGGAAAATAATTTTGACCACATCAAAAGACAAGGGAGAACAGGGCTGACACTTCTAGAAATGGGGATGAAGCTGGGTGAGTAGTGATAGAAGTGCCATGCAACGATTTCTTCTGCCTCCCAACAAATATTGGTATAAAAGCTCAGTGGCGTACAAATTTGCCTGAAAGGCAAGTTTTAAAGCAAACCTCATATTGTTCTTGAAGTGTTTATTTGCTCATCCAACATGAGAAGAGAAACCATCCTGCAATTTTTGTCATCAGTTATAAAAAGTCCACCAGGTGGTAGAAAATGAAAATTAATTTGGGATGACACTATCTGCACTGGACAAAAAGGCACAACCACAAAACCCCATAGATTTCAGCGGGTTAGGTATCTGTTTAGTTTGCCTAATGGAAAGAATTGACTAGAGGAGGTAAAAAATATCAGTCAATAATAATAATAAAATAATCTACCATGGTCTTTTTTCAAATTTCAAACCAATTTTAAAAATTATTACCAAAATTTTGTCAAAAGATATCATATACATATTACATTAGACTATAAGGTAAAGTGCATATATAAATACATATATAAAGACATATGCACTTCTTGAGACCAAAACCAATATCAACGTTTTTAACTTACTGTAGTCACTGTAAGTGAATAAAAAAGGTTGATAATTATTTCTCTGGCTGTTCCAGTGGCATTCCAGGCAAAAAGCTTCCTTGTGAAATTTCACTTTGAGTGGGTGTGTTTTCAGTTCTCTAAAACAGCAATGATTTCACAATTTATTATCTCTAGAAATGATAATTAAAAGTTACAGACCTGCATGTTTTATTCTTCTGTTTATTCAGGCTTCAAATCAATAGACTAGCTTGGAGGCACCAAATCCTTCCCCAACCAGCTCTCACAGCTGCACAGACTATTTTGTGCTGTTTGCTGCCTAGTGAGAGGCCACTTTTTTTTTTTTTCTGGGGCACTCAGAAGGAGGAAGCATATTCCAAAACCTGGGAAAGTACTTACAGTTTTCATGTAAAGATGCCAAATGATTAATGTGTTGGGAGAAACAGATGGAGGCTGCTTTATCTCAACCATGTTTCACCTCTTGAAACAGCAAAGAATATGGCCCAAAGGCAGAAGTGTCATTTCTTGCCTCATAGACATTCGTTCCCCAACCATTGAGAAATGCTTTTATCTTCCCTATGCAATAGTTACAGTGCATCAAAAGGCCAAAAAGGCACTGAACTACACCTGACTTGTCACTGGAGTTTGATATTTTGATGCAACATGTTCCATAGTTGCTTGTTTCTATGTTTTATCTTAGCGCTTTAAGCTCTTGGTGTAGTACTGCAAAGCAAGGCTGTTTATCTGTGTGCTAGAGGAGTTCTACCAGGCTCATCGCTCTTCCTCACTCTTCTGGAAAAAAGGCCTGCAGATAAGACAGGTCAAGCTGACCCTTTCATCTATCTCCCATAGCCTCTGGAGAGGCTGGGCTTTCCTTTCTGCTCCTAACATTTTCTGTTCTTTCACAGATATTTCCAGTCACTCACATCCTCAAGTAATAATTCCAATGAGTTATTATTGTGCCCTCAGTTGCAGTCAGTACAACAGCTCACTCCCACCAACGTTTCCTCAGAGACTGCACCAGCTCCCACCTTTCAGTGGGAGCTTGCTGACATTTCCCCATCACTCACCCATCCATCCCAGGATTTGCTCTTTGCTAAAGCAATTGATGCAGACCAGCCCCTGTGTGCACAGGCCATGGGTGAAGCACCAGGGAGCACAGATCTCAGCCCCAGTGAATACCCCTGCTGTTCTGCAGAGCTTATCAGCCCAGTTTCAGTGAGAGCTCAGCAGAAGACATGTTTGAACCCACTTTCCCATGTGAGTTGCAGTGTGAATCAACCACCTTTGGAGCAGGTGTTTTTAGGGAGCAGCAGTGTCATTACTGCGGCGATTCCAATCCCTCACAGGCCCCAACCTGGACAAGTCCATCTGCTTCAGGATGGACAAAGAAAGAGCAGGACTCTGCATATCTGGCAAAAGGGACCAGGTGAGTACGTCAAACACGCAAGGAGGCACAAGGCACAGTGATGTGTTTACAGTTTGCACACCAGCTGATTGGCCACTGTCAAGGGTATTGTTGGAAACTCAGCAGAAATGAGCTGCAGGGTCTCGCTGTTGTGGCTGTGAGCTGACCCCACTCACACAGCCGTGGTGCTTCACAGTCTTGCAGCACAAACAGCAGGTTTGTGCTCCTCACAGATCCTTTCTCAGGAAGTCTTCTCATTATTCAAATAATTGTAAAACACTGTGAAAGATGAGGATGTGTTCTGGTGTCTCAGAAAACAGTGACAGCAAAACACTTCCCACTTTATTGGTCTACAGGGTTATCATAATTACTGGAATGACTGGCTGGTGGGTTGCACATATTGATTCCCTGCCAGGCTGTGGAAGTGCAGATCTAGACACCAGGATGATAAATCTATGTACCAGGCTGACAGAATATGCTCTTGAGCTATGCAGCAGATACTGAAAAGGCTATTTGTGGAAAAGAGGGGCCATGACTGATAAATATCTTTTAATCAGCATGTTTGAGGAACACCTGATCTCTCAAGGATGAAGAAAAAAAAAAACAATAAAAAACTGGTAACACACATGGAGAACATCCAATTAAAAGAATTTAGTCCCTGTACCACTATTTCCATTTTTGTAGAAGAGCAGACAGATTCATTACCTTGTGCATAAAGAACTCAACATATTTCAATGTGATGGAGTTTAATCTGTGGAAAACCAGCATATTTTGCTATGAGAATCTAATCTTTATAAACCTCTTAACTAAAGGAAATAGCTGCATGATATAGACTGCTAGCTACATCATCTTGCAATATTTAATGTGTCAGGGAAAGGTCTTCTTTTCCACCATGCAGGTGGGAGTTGGGGTACAGGCAGCTGGAGCCATGGGAAAGGAGTGTAAGCCCTTGTCCCTGCAGCACGCTGCTCAGGGTGAGGAAATCAGACAGCAAAACTGATAAACAGGTGAAGAAATGCGTGCTGGACCCTGTGAGCAGTGGCGCAGCTTGTGTAAAGAGCAGCTTGGGGAGTGCTTTCTGTATTTAGTTAGTGCATTAACTGTGTCAGTGGCCTGTATCCCCAAAGCACGTTAACAATCCTGGAGCACAGTCAGAGGGCATCTGGCCTCTCAGCTACAGCGAATGCTGCAGGAGAGAGAAAAGGCTGAGGACATCAAGCTGCGTTTACACTCATGCCGGAAGAAAGACTGGCTCTGCTAGGGAGCCAGACGGCTTCGGTTCTCACATCACTGCTCATACTGCTGGCTATTTTCTGAAGCAGTCAGAAATGCTGTTGTACCATATTAGCCCTTCAAGACAGACAGAGGCAGCTGCTTTCTAATTTTAACATACTGCTTCTTATTGGAACAGGGAGATGGGTTTCTCCCAAACAGCAAACCACTGGATATTACCACTCGTGTTTTCTGTAGAATCCAGATAAACGCTTTTGAACATTTTAAGTATATCTTCTTTTTATAGTGAAGTGATGTAGCATAATTCCACCAGGCTCAGCTTTTCTGTCATTGAATTAAAAGCAGAATTGTGCCCTCCACTGCTAATATTGTATGGATGCCCTATGAAATCATTTTAATCTCCAGCCCACGTACCTCCTTTGCAAGTTAATGTGCCATGTTTCAAGGAGAAGTGAACGGAATCATGATGATCACAGAATTCTCCTGAGAGTTTCCACATCAGATAAGAAAATAAAGACTGATATCTTGGTCCTGAGGTCAGTGACAGGTAAATCATCACATTCAGCATTCCCTCCTCTTGACCATGCCATTTGCCTTTTGCAGAATGAATTGAGCTTGCAGAAATGTCCTGATGGATGTCCCTGAGAGTTGGATCTGATCCATAACTGTTTAAACTACACCTGTGAATTGAAGCTGCTTTACACACAACCTCTGGAAGACACTAAACTGCAGGAATGCAAATAGATGATGGTGTATGATGACTTTAAATTATAGTAAAGTGATCCATGGAGAGGGGAAAAGCTGCTATCAAGAGAGTAAGTGAATACAAAGAAAGACATCGGGAAAATTGATTTGTGTGCTTTGCTCATGTAGCGCTCCTCCCTGAGGGGGAGAACTGGAGAGGGATGCAAAATAGAGTGACGAACCTGTGGGATATCGGCACCTGTAATCTGGTGTGTATAAATATGGATATAACTGTCTTCAGAATCCAAGCAGTGACTCTAGACTAGTACATAGTTCAGCAGCCCTGTCTCTGCCAGGACTTAGCTGCCTTCATACAAATCATCAAGTTAGAGGCTGCCCACGTTTTCTTCCCTTCCTATGCAAGGAAGATGCTCCCTGCACCAAGCACTCCTTGGAGCAGGCAGGGGGCTTTGCAACCCTGCTGCTTTGTCATTGCTCCAGGGTGGCACATGGGTGAGGAGACAACCAAGACATTCTGTGGAGCCCTAGCCAGGCATCCACTGCTGGGGAAGGCTCTCTTCAGGGTTTAGTGACTCCATTGTGCTGGGCACATTAACAACAGCATCTCTGCAAGCATGATAATGTATGTGCTGCATCGGTGACTGACATCATTCAAACAATGGATTCATTGATTAGTTGCTTCCATTTCAGAGAAAGGTCTCCTGTGGCTTTTCATCCCAGCCCCATGAGTGCAATAGGCACATGGAAGAGTTTGCCAAGACAGCTCCCTCCCCTTTACCAAGCAACTGAGTTAGGGCAATAACAGGCTGACCTCTAAGCAGAATTTATATCAACTATTCCTCTACATCAGACAATGTAAATGCTCCTTCCTGCCTCGTTTTCCATTTAGGATAAGCCTTGCTATTCCCTTCAACTCTAAATTGGTGAATATAGCAATGCATTTGGAGTGTACTGTATGCGTCTTGGTCCTACTTCATTTCATTCTACTGCTAACAATCAGCCAAAGACTTACAACTAATGTATGACACTTTTCAAAAAAGCAGCATATGCTCCTAATTTCCTTTTACAGTCCATTTTCATTCAATTCATCTAGTTTTCTCCATTCTCTGTAGACTAAAGGATTTCATTTTTATTCAGTTTTTCCTTGTAAAGAGAAGGTTTTTTGGGGAAGAGAGGCAATAACATCCTTTAAGTTCAGGCAGTTTGTTTTAAAGAAACATTTCTATTAAAAGAAAAAGACCAAAAATGTAATTTAAAATTGTCTGTCTTATAGTGCATAATTTAAGTGGAAAAATATCACGCTTCTATTATGCGAATGATTTTTAAAAAGGGGTAAAAAAAAGTTATGTGTAAAGAACAATCAAACATCTCTTCTTGCAACAGAAAGGCATCATTATAAAAAAAGAAAAGAAGAGACATGTACATATTTAAATGAATGATCCAGTGTGAGGATACATGAGTGATTTGTGTCTTGAAGCTCTGCTGTCACTTAGATTATGCCTGATGAGCATTTAATGAATGTTCACAGGAAAAACATCTACTCATGTTATTTTATTTGGGAACAGAGAAGGCAGCAGCCATTTTTAGGAGACAAAACTTAATGGATTTTCTTTCAGCTCAGTAAATACATTGATACTTGTAAATCTTTTTTAAGTGTGCCACTGTAATTATAAATCTTTTAGCTATATTTTTCATTAGAGAGCATTAAGGTAAATATTCTCTCTGCGAGAAGATATATTTGGCATATAGGTTTTTAAAGTTGACATTTAAGTACTCACTGCAGTGTTGCAGCTGTTCAATAACATTATTCTTATTATTCATTATTTAGGGTTTGTAGTCCTGGCTGCACCGTTCTTCTGCTTTAAAGCAACAAGACCCTTGATTTACCAATCACTTGTAGCCAGTTGTTACCCAGAAGAGAAAGAAGAGCCTGCAGGAAATTACATCTTGTCATTTTCTGATCTACTCTTGGCAATCCTATATCCATTTATCTGAAGGAACAAACTATACCCCACAGATTTCACTAGCACAGTATGGCCCCTGCACAAGGAAACAGAAGAGGAGCTTTTCTGGAGGCTTCCTCAGCACTGGATTTGTGTCTAGACCAGCTCAGCCCTGGGAGAGCAGGTCAGAAACAGGCAGGCCATTTCTAGTCTTCCTTCCCAGCTGCTTGCTCTGTTGGATAGCCCACACCCCCTTTCAGAAGGCACAATTCTTCCCTTATGGGAGTAGATCCATTCCGTATTCCCTGGCTGACATCCAAAGCCAGAGCAGCAGTGTGTACACCTTGACGTACATTGAGACCATGTAGTGATGCTCCATGGTGTAAAGTTTTCTTTGGTTAGAGCCATATTAAGAGCCGAAAGACCTATTTTGGCTCTCTATAGGCTGGTAATAAAACTTGCTTGCTTTACCACCTTGCCACGAGCCGTGTGTTACATGTTTCATAGGAATTCTTGGGGAATTCTGCAGGATTAAGTTTATCAGGGCACTACAGCATGCTTAGCTCCAAGCACACACTCATATGACATGGGAATCAATTGTGAGTGAAATGAGGAACATGTTCAGAGCCCCCACTGATCATATTCCGTGTCAGACGATTATCTCCAGCATGCTCTGACTGTTAATAACCCAAGGTGTATGTCAACCTAGTACCACGAGCAGAACAGCCTATCCTCAATTAATCTGGGCATTGCACTTACCAGTTTTGCTCAATTCACCTTGGCACTGGCCAAGGCAAGCTGGATAATACAGATCCCTAGCACCCACCCTGAAGTGCCGCTTTGGCAAAGCCCATAAGGAAACACTAGAGCAGAGACGCTTCTTAATTAACCTGGTCTAATATTCACTTGTCATTTTTTTTCTAACACTGCGATTTCCATGCTTGGAGCTCTGAGTGAAGTAGCAAAACACTCATTTGGCAGGTAAGTAAAATCAGGACAAAATCAATCACTAGCACAGAGAAGTGAAGTGATTTACTGAGAGCAGTGGGCTGCACACAGGAGAGCACCCACTCCTCAGATGTGCTAGACAGGGTGGAGAGGCTTGATGAGCAGCCATGGGCAAGCGAACCTTAAAAATGTAATTAGCAGTACTGAGAGTTTTCATATATATTCCTCTGAAACTCTTTTTTGTTTGTTTGGTTTGGGTTTTTGGGTCTTTCTGTAGCACAGCACGTGAGTTCTTAATGTTGTCTCCAGAGTGAGAAAGTAAGCAAACAAAAAGAGCCATCAAGACTTTTCTTCCCATCAAGGGAGGAAAACTTTGTAAAGTGGGACCCTCCTGAACCTTTTCACACAGCACTGGACCACTGGGGAGAGCCCAGGGAGCTAAGCCTTGTTCGAGAAAATGTTTTGTTCTCAGCTGTTAAGAAAACACAGATTTTATTCTAAACATTAAATGCAGCTTTTAAATACAATTTGTTTCTTCATATTACAATTCGCAGAGTCCCAGATGGTTCCCTGTACATTTTCATGGTACTTAAAATGCTAATGTATTCCAACTTCTTCAGATGTTGTTTAACACACACACAAGCATGGTATACACCTTACGTGAAAGTGTGAATAAAGAGCAAAATCACAAAGATAGAATCTGGATATTTTGTTAAATGCAACACTAAACCTCTTCCTCCTCCCTCTGCCCCCTACCCCCACCCCCAGCAGGAAAGAAATGGAAACATAACATCACATGGTTCAAGGCTCCCCTTTAGCAAGCTATAATTTAACCTCAGGTTATCCTGACATTCACATGCTGAAGGGAACACTTAGCGCATGTCATTGTGTAAGAACAGCTAAATGAGAACAAAAATACAGAGAAAGAGGTCAGAAAGGAAAGAATAATAATACAAGCAATTTACAAACCTCTGCAAAGTGCAGGCGATTTTGTAGCAGGCTGAACTGTGTCAATGCATTTGCTCAGGACATTTAATATTTGGAGAAATGCTAAAATGAAACACTAGCTACAGGTACAACTGCAAATATTTGAGGATAGAGGACAAACAAATATTCACACAACGGGCTAGTGGTCTGCTAAGGAGTGGCATAATCACATCTCATTCCCTGAAAAATCTCTCACACCAACCCAAGCCTTTGTCCATGAAAATCTCCCACACAAAAATCTCAGTTTTACTCCTCAGTGCATCACAAGTGTAAATTTCACAGACACTGTGCTGGCAGGATGAATATTTTGTCAAATGGATTTCACATTTCAACTCCTTACATCTCATCTCCACGGGTAAATGATGAAAAATGAATAAATAATGAAATGAACAATTGCAAATGTGATGGCTAGTTACTGGATCTGGCCAAGGAAAGCATGCTATGAAGACTCCTCATCCTTGGAGATGAGGTGGTTGAGAGCACAAATGCTCCTGCCCATGTGTGGTGCACAGGAGGAGCAGATTATCTTTACACAGTTCCATGGTGACTACAGATACCTGTGCCAAAACATGTCAGTCCAAGGCCAGTAATTGAAATTTTGCTTTGTTCCATTTGTATTACCACATAGCAGCAGTTTTCTCTCCTAGTGATGCAGATGTGGATATTCAGGGTTGATTTTATGTCTTCATTTGTGTGGGTGCCGGCAGCACCTATGGAATACTCCAACATGGCCCCACAGGGATACAGATTCCCAGGCTCACTAAAAAGCTTCCTTCTGCCATTTTTTGATTTTCATGTAGTACTTCCTTTTCAACTGGAGCTCAGAGTTGTGCAGTGAAATCTCCATCCCTTGCAGGTGTGGCAGTCACTGTAAAACCTAAAATACATGTTGGGGTCACAGAAGTGAGCAATTGTAGAGCCACCACTGCTAGCTGTCACATTTAAATGCCCCCTTTCTACACACCCCTGATGTGCAAAAGCTTTTTGGTCTCTCGCTGGGTGGCAAAACACTAGAAGGATTGAACTGAAGTGGAATGCAACAGGGCTTCACGAGCAAACCCTTATTTTTTTCTCTGACACCCTTTCTCCAGCACTTAATGCATGAAAACAGACTGTGTTGTGTCCTTCTGCTCTGCACGGACATGCCTGAGGGGTTAAATATGCAGAGAACCATCAGGTTTGCAGCCTGATGATTTCTTCAGCTTCTGTTTGAGGTGTTATGGAAGACAGTGTAAAAGACCAGCAGATCTTGATAGATACCCCATCAGTAAAGGATGACTGTATTATCAAAAATACCAAAATTAAAAAAAAAAAAGGTAATTATTTTCTGTGCAGTTTATAGCCTGCCAGGAGTAACAGCCAGACACTCCCACTCATACAACACTCTAATATTTCACCGATCAAGGACATAACCCTGGTTATTTACAGACTGTAATGACACTGCCCCTACTTTGATGTTACCATAAATAAACAGGTAAAACTGCTGAGTTTCAAGAAACTCAGCTTGATTGCCTGGAAGATGTTATTATTTTAATAAAAAAGAATGGCATGTTTAACGATTAAATTTATATCAAGTGTGCAAGCAGGCTCCACTCAAGAAGAAGTATACCAGCCTTTCCACTCAGCTTGTGCTGTCAAAAAACTGCTCCCTGCTTTTCATGAAAAAGTGGATCTTTGTTCAAATGCCATAGAAAACTCTGCACACATGCTGCCTGAAAGCAAAGGCCTACTGGGCTGTGATGGATTTCAGCAAACTACAGGCTCAGTACTTCTCAAATATGACAGCTCCTATCAGGTAAACTGTGTTTTGTAAGCTGTAGGAGCTTTAGAAGGGATACAGCTCCTAAACAACATCAGTAAAGCCGTGCCTGGGATCTCTCCTCTAACCTTTACCTTTTTGTTGAGGAATACACCTGGTCACGTTGCAGATTGAGCTCCGTCAGGAGGGGCCCTGCAGAATTAAACCTCTGGTGCTGAGCACCCCATAGCCACATTATGTGACATAAGGGGCTTCATTCCTCAGCAGCCCTGGTGTCTTGAATGGATTTCCCTTTAGAAGCTGCATACGGGTGTACATCTGGAAAGCATCTTCCAGTTTAGTTTCAGCCAAAAAGAAATCCAATTTGTGTGCTTCAAGACTGCTATGTAACGTCAGCCAAAGCGTGGTAAGTAGGAAAAAAAGAGATTATGTGCTTCAAAAGAACAGCCTGATCCAAAGCGAAAAAGCTAAAGAATATGCATAGAAGGAGTCCGGATCAAAATGTTAATGACAGACTTGACTATAATGCCAGAAAGCTGGTGTCCATCAAAGGCAGAAAGGAGCCCCTCCACAAGAAGATCAACTGAAAAATCTTGCTTCTTCTTATCTTGGTGATGGACTTGTTGTTATACATTGGGCTACATATGCTGCCCATTACATCAACATCTGTCCCTGTCACCTTTCCCACTGCCAACATGCGGAGCCAGGCTCAGTCACCACAGGCTGGATTTACACATCCCAGCTTCAGTTAGTTAAAAATGAGATGCACAGCCCTGAGCCAGTCACCATCCTGGAAGCCTTTATAGCCGACAAAGTGTTTTCACAGTTAGAGAATGCAACTTCTGTGATCTTTCTTCAGCGTTTGGTTTGGTATGAGAGGAAACCACGGAGAAATGGATCACTCTGTTGCCTGTGGAGATTATCACAACCTGTTCAGATTCAGACCCATAGTGGTTGAACATCCAGGTAAGGACTGCTACTTTTCCAAGTGTCTCTTTGTGTTTTTTGCAAAAGGTATTGTTTTGATGGAGTGCATACATTCATCAATGAATAAGGGCATCATAATTTTTGTACTTGTGAAAAAATGCAGTGTGGATCTCCATGTAAAATCAAGTTCTGTGTAAGGGCCAAATGGCAGCAATTAGCAGAGACAAAAACCTGTCTTAGGTCTCCCAAAAGCCCTTCTGACCTTCCTGCACAGAATGCTAGAAGAATAAACACAATGAAACAAACGAATTCACTACGAAATTCTTTCTACCCAAGGTTTTCATAATTTATCTTCTGACCACCAGTCATTATGGTTAAACAAGCTCATAACTTCTTTATGTTCAAACATAAAAGTTGTTTGTAGCTCCCATTACTTTCCTACACACTGGTGTCCTTCCTTTTTAATACTTGAAAGCGTTCAGAAAAGATATTTTTCTTCCTTTAACAAGGCCTCTCATGCATATGTGTTCCTGTAAACAGCTCTATTTCTCACAAAAATATCTGAAAAGGTACTTGAAAATAGCTTCCTAATTTTTAAGCGTGGGCTGGCATCCAAAATTTAGCAGAATTCTAGTTAAAAATGATAAATTCCCCAGAGACTTTTTACTTGTCTCTAATCTTCAGGACAAGACAAGATTTGGAGAAATCTTTTGATTAAAGAGAGGCTTTCAGTTCTGAGTCAGCCTTCTTAAGAGGATGTTCTAACACTTAGTGACCCTGTTTCTTCCTTGCAGGGTGCACTCTTTAATTTCTCCCTAACAGACAGGGTGAGTTGTTAAACCACTGTGCCTTGCCGTGCCGTAAACTTCAGACATAAAAACCAAAGCATGCCAGGTTTGCAGTCAGGTGCTCAGGGGACAGGCTCCAAAAATTCCCTGAGCAGATGTTTTTTGGTGTGGGTTTTTGTAACAGAATCCATCTGCTTCTTCTTTTTTTTTAAACCAGTGAAAAGAAAGTCTTTTCTCAAAATGATCTGAATAACTCATCAGAAATGCAGAATCTTCAAAGGGCACTCGTGGACGGGGCAGGTTTCTCATGCCCATTCTGCTAATTATCAACCAGCAGAACTCAGTCCTCAGCATCTGCTAAAAATATAAGTCTTGAAAGGCTCAGCTTCGATGCTGAACACCTGTTTTCCCAGCTTACCACTTTTCTCCCCTTCAACCCAGATGTCCTATGCCCCTGAGAGATTCTCCAGTTGTTATTACCTTAGCAGGTGATACATGCTCTGCTGTGAAGCCTCCTTCAACACAGGCAAGCTTAAGGGAGAGCCTACCCCAAAACACAGCTTTGCCTAGGGAGCAGAAGGTCATCTGTTTATCCCTCTCTCCAGACAAATGATTTTGAGGATGGAATATGAGTCTAATGCACGTCATAGATGTGTGCAAGACACAGAGACACACTAAAGGGGGAGGCAGGCATCAGTCCCACAGCCTTTGTGCTCTGATGTGACAGCTTCTGCTGCTGACATAGAGAGAAGCAGCCCTTTCCAGCATATCTTGCTCTGCCTGGAGTGTGAGACTGTGGGTGAGCTTATGAGATCCCATTTCTGGTGCCTCTCAGCCACATCCCAACTCTGTTTCAGGCTGAAATCTGAGGCTGCATCAGTTCCCAAATTTGCTGCCAGAGGAAGGAAGCGCATCTGAAGGCCTCTTTGCCTGCAGCCTGTGTGTCCCCTTCTATGTGCACCTGTTGTCTGAAGTTGAGTTACACTGACTTGCTGTGAAATTACTTGAACATGGAGCTACTGCACATTTGGGGGCATAGAGGTCATAAATGAGCTGTTTTCACTTTGCATGCCCATGATCTACTCCTATCCAAATCTTGGAGAATAATTTAAATAATAGTTTGATACAACTAAGCCCAGTAAGACAAAGGAGAAAAGGGAGCTGAACCTCCAAAAGAAGTGGCAGACAGAAGAGAAAGAAAGGGTCCTTTCTTAAGAATTCGTCCCAAGCTGCATATGGAGGATAGTACTGCAAAAGCAAAATCATATCACAAATAAAAATGCTTCTGACACTGTATCTGTGAGTCTAACTCTGTGTTTTAGTAAGCAAGGAGAGCACAGTTTAGACACAGTGAATTGATATCTCCCTGAAGGCACGTCCCAGGGGCAGTCAGGGAGCTTGTGCAGCACCACTGAAGATATGAAGTCACAGACCAACTTGCAGATGCCAAAGGCTTGAGGTGAGGTGCCACAGTACTGGAGACAGCTTTTCTTAGCACCACAGATCATTGCTAGCAGGAGTTTTACTTCCCTCTAAGTCTACTTCCTTTCTTCAGGCAGTGGGAAGCCTCTGACTTCTTGCGCAGTTTGGACTTAGGCGGCTGAAAATGATGCAGCTGAAAATCTCGAAGGATTTTTGGAGGTGCAACAGAGATTCTTCTCAGCAGGAGCCTATCCCATCCCTACCTCCTCCCTGCTGATGGTAACCACAGCTCTGCACCCAGAGCATACAAGAATTAACTCCTGCCTAAAGTTCTGGTGTTGCTGACAGCTGTATCATGCTTTTGTGGTTTCATCTTTGCCCAGCTCATAGACACACACGCACTGTGCACTCAGGGAGCACAGGCATCTTCTCCACTGACACCTCTAGGCAGGGAAATTGCTCAGGCCTGGCTTTTAACCCTTCCTGCCCTTTTGCAAAATGGACGTACACTCCCCAAACCTTCCCTGCTGTGCCCTGCTCTGGTTTGCATTCTGGGTGTCTGAGTGTCAGGATTGTCCTCTTTGTGATAGAGCTAAAAACTCAGAAACTTCACAAAGGGATCTATTTGATCAGTAAAGAAGAAGAAAAATATTTCAGGACCTCATGCTGTTCACCTGCGGGATTGCTTTGGCACACACAGACCAGCAGGTCCATAAGAATGTGGGGTGAGAGCACTTGCCCAGTGACAGCCTCTGCCTTGGGCAGTCAAGCACATGCAGCAAACTCCACCATGCAGTGTTCCTTTGTAAAGCACCTCTGTCCCGAGGATCCTGACAGCTTTTTCTTTGGTTGAATGAATATTTTGGGTTTTTTTCTTCTGGTGAAGGCATGGACCCAAAGTCTCCAGTTCCAGGGCAGGAATAGTTGCTCATTTGGGTGGCAGCATAAGGGCAGCTCTGTACAGATTACCCTGGAATACCAAAGGTTTAAGGACTTTCTCATGGCAAGTTTGGGCAAGGACTGGAATGAGACAAAGTGCTTTTGCTGCTGGATGGTTCCACAGATCCAGACTTCCCTTCCCTCCATGCAGGGACTCCAACTACTGGCTGAGTGGTTTAGTGGAATGAAATGGCTATTGAGCCACTTGACAATAACAAGTGGGATTGGAAGCAGAGATAGCAAGCTATTGCCTCCAGCCCAATTCTGCTAAGACAGCATGGGGTCTCCTGATGGCTGGGTTCAGGGTTATTTCCCAGCAAGGACTGGTCCAGATGGGTGAACATTTTGAATGGAACCATAAATATTATCCATTTCTCATCCATTTCCAAGATTCCCTCAGCTTTGGTAATTGGAAATGGAAATTGCAAAATGAGAAATTGATTTCTTCTTCACTTTTGCCATATGGAAAGAAAAGAAATGACTGGCAATGTTTGTGAAAGACTTCCCAGCCCACCCAGATCCAAGATAATGGGCTTTCTCAGGCACTAGGTAATTCTTTCTGTCGTGTTCCTCTTTTTCTTTTACCATAAATGCACGTCTTGCTGCAGATAACAGAAGATTAAACTCCTCAGTTGGAAACTGAACTACACATAATTCACACAGAAAATAAAATATAAAAAAAAATTCCTTTCTTCTTTTTCTTCTTTATTAAATGCCATCACTTAATTTAGAATGCAAATCAATATATTAATAAGGAATGTATAATTTTCAATGTCATCTGTGCAATCACCCTCCTAGATTGATTCTACCTTGAACTCATTGCAGTATTGTTAATGACTGAAGGCTCACACCGTACTTCATCAACCAAAGTCTGTCTCCAAGAACTTTCTAATTAGTGCTACTAATCACCTATTCCTTCTCAGTGAGACTAATGCATTATTACAGAGACTTGTGAAATACGTCCAACAACATATACGTCTTGTTAAAATGACACTCCAGAGATTCCATTACCCACATCCATCAATGACACTTAATCCATCACATGGAAATATTGCTTAAATACTGCTACACAGTCAGCTGGGTGCAGGCATCGTCAGGGAGACCTGCCAGGCAAAATGCTTCCCTGCTTATGGCTCTGGCATGCAGCCCACTCTCTTACATCATATAGCAATTAATGTACCCATACTCAGATAACAAGAAGTTTGAGAGGCAGTGGAAAGTAGCAGCAGAGTGGGACAACTGATGAAATTAGCTGCAGGAAATCTATTTTGTAATAAAACTGTTCATAAAAGTGAATTGTCATTTAGAGGCACAATTTCCATGGGGAATAAGTTTTTATGTCTATGTGCATCTTTAAGGCAAGGAGTTCTTTGGTTTTTTTTTCCAATGCTTCTTTCATTTAAATGGCTTTATTGGAGCACAGATTATGCAGAAACATTTTTAAGCCCATGAGAATCTCATCATGTTTTGTGCATGCCTTTTCCCATTTCTATATTTTTTCCTTTAAATTCAGGATCATTCACGATGCTGCAGTCATTTAGCTGTGAGGAATATTTAGATCACCACAGTGAAGATAATTAACAATATGTATAAATGAATGTGCCAATTTCTTTATAAGTGGAACAATTTAAATTGATAGGTTACACTGATGGAGCCTGATTATTTTTTTCCCCTTCCCTGTGTTTGAATACAAAATCAACTATAAAGTCAACTTTACAAATACATAAAAACACACACATACCCCAAACTCTGTAAAGCTAATAGGATGTGTTACAAAGCTCCTCCTTTTGAAGTGATCTAAGGGTAATTCAGATGCTTATTGTGTCTAAGACTTATGAAAAATTCTGCTACTTGTGCAAAATTGTTTCAAAATCGGAGTGATTTATTTGTGTTTATTAATAAACACAAGCTTAGAGCTTGGATCAGAACACGAGTCTTTGTGAGCAGTTGGAAGCTCATCCTGGCAGGAGCCAAATGGGGTCAGATCACAGGGGAAAGTGAAAATAGTGAATCCCTCTTATTCCCTCAAGGCAAGGTGAATTTTTGAAGATCCCTGCTGATCAAACTCAGTGTGTCATCCCTCCTCATGCTTGGTATTTTTAATTTCTGTTGCTGGAGATTTTTTGAGTGCTATTTCCTGTATCCTGATAATGTTACAAAATCAGTTAAGCTATGAAAAAGACAATTTACCGTAAAATAAAACTCCTCCACTGTGTGAATTAAGGGATGGGGAAAACTCCCATTGCCACTTGTAGTACCTGAGGAGGCTGAAAAAATGGTCTTACTGTGTAATGAACCACTTCTGAGACTACACAACAACAGCAAAGGTTCTACAAAGGCAGCTTAAGAGTATCAAAGGTGAATATTACAAAGAAAGGCTTTGCAGATCTACAACCAACACTAACCCCACTGCTGTCTCTGTGGTAAGACTTGACTACAGCCTACAGACAGCATGATGAAAGCAGCCATCTGCAGGCATTCCAGTAATTTTAATTATTTCCACAGCTGCAGAGATGAACCTCTACAAACAGTAAAGACAAAATGCAGATATAAGGAGGCTGAAGACAGAATGGTAACTCTGCATTGCTGGTTCTTTTTCCCTTCAGGATCAAACTTTGCTCCTGCAAAATATCAGGCTGTTGCTTTAGCTTTGCGTTAACATCTCATAGTTGACAGCATTGAATTCCACCAAGTTGCCATTACTTCTCCCATCGTGCTCTTCCCTTGCCCCATCCTGCCTCACTGCTCTCTCGTGCACAGCAGGGACTTCATGATGGTGTAGGTGATGCCAGACCTGGCAGCAGGGAACACATCTGCTGCCCTCTGTCATTGTACCAGACACAAATTTCCCCTCTGGTACCCACAACTTTGTGCAGATTCTGCATATTCAAAGCAAACAAAGGGAAACAGATACACATACATTTAGGCAGACCTGCTCAGAGCACTCCTGAAAGATTAGAAAGAAAATAAAAGAAGTTCTCTCATTCTAATTAAAGCTGAAACTCACTTCTTATTATGAGCCTAATTGCATTTCAAACAGACGCACTTCCAGTATGTGCAGCTGTTCTGGCATTGTGAGAAGCTGGATGGACTCTGGCTGAAGCTACTGAAACGGTGGACTTGAGAGTGAGATATTTGCAGAGGAAACCTCCCTGAGCATCCATCCACCAGTATAAAGAAATGTTGCAGAAAATATTAAGAGTCAAAGACTCAAGGTCCATAGAAGTTACTTTGGGAACAGTCATTCAATCAGCAAATTTGTTGACAAGAAAGGCTTGAAAAAGCTGAGGAGTTCTGTCAGCAGCTGGAAACTTCACATTTCCATCAGACCTGGTGTCGTCAGGCATTCATTGCCAAAAGCCACATCTCATTATCTGCTCTCTGACACTGCAGTAAGTAGTTATCTCCACCGAAGAAAATCGGGTTTGTGTAAGGGGTCTTGAACTCGCCTGAATGCTGTAGGAATGGTCCTCGTTCTTCCTTTGTCTGATTTCTTACCGCAAAAGACAGGGAATTGCAGCAGAGCTCCTGATTTCCAAAGCATTGGGCACTGGAAATGAGGGACCTGAAGAAAAAGAACAAAGAGCGACACCATCTCTGAATGCAGCAGATAGCAAACTGCCACACCACAAATGCACAGGAATTAGTCAAAGGCCTAGAAAACCAGGGTTAAGGAGTGGACAATGTCATGGAGATGTAAGTCAAAGTCCCTCTTGGTATCATCGTACTAATGTGTGCTTGTGCATTCAAGAAATGTATCTTGAGGTGCTGGATAGCAAGTGGGAATAACTACTCCAAACTGAATCATCCAAGATCACTACATTCATTCTGAAGCTGAACCCAGCGAGGCAGTTCAAGGACGACTGCGCTGGTTCAAATTCTTCAAACAATACAAATTGCACAAATAAGCACAGACAGTACTGCTTAATAGCAATGGAGCTAAGCAGATTCCCATCAGGATCAGATTAACCAGGGGTGTAGATCTGTCAGAGATTGTGATTTATAATAAAAAACTTAGTCAAAAGAAATATTTTTGGACAAAAAAAAAAGATTTTCCTGTAAGATCTTCCAGCATGGCATGTTCCCTTTGGGGAATAGAGCTGCTGAGGTTATGGCCTCAAGCAGCCCTTCCTCTGTCCACACAAATATTCATGTAGGGGTCCCACTTCATTTTGCCACTGGTCTTGTGTGTCTTCTGAAAAACTTAGCTATTTAAATTTGTTTCTTCCATTATAGAGGACTTAGCAGTGCGTTTTGTTCAGTGACTACAGCAATGAGCATTGTTAGATAGATATAGACAAATACTTTCTGTCTAATTCTACACCTGAAGTTAAATTGCAGTCAATATGAGACCTAGCCAGTTTTATAATTCTACCCATATGTTATAAGGATTTGCCACATATTTTAACGTAAGTGCTACATATGTCATCAACTTTGTGGTAAATATGTCTATTTTTCCTCCTGAAGTACAGAAAAGAGAGGTTAGTGTCTGGTACATTCTATTATTTATTGTCTCAATTCAGAGCAATTCAATATATTCTGTTAATTTCCTTTTCCTTTTTTAAAAGAAATAATAATCTGTCACTGAGGTTGTAACAGCTCCAATGTTAATGGAATTGTATGAGACAAAGTCATTGAAATTGGATCGGTCCGAATGGAATCGTTACTGTCTGTCCATTCAGGTCTTAATGGCTCCATCAATCGACCTGCGTAGGACAGAGCCCAAGGTGTTTTGAGGAAGCTCTGAGGTGCATCTGAGTGTGCTGAGCCTTTCTGCACCTTCAAAGCACAATAACATGAGTTAAAAGGCACAGCCCCAAAATCTCCTAGAGACCCATTAACAACAGATCACACAGCAAAGGGCTCCTTCAGAGTGAGCCTGGCCCGTCCCAACAGTGCACAGTTTGTGAATCAATGGAAGAGCTGATTGCAAGGCTAGAGGGGCACCAGTGTATGTTCAGGAGTCATCAACCGCTACCCTCAGGGATTGCTCATCCACGCAGATCTAGAATTCTATGCTTGAAGTCCCTAGGGACGTTTTAAAGTAAAGCAATAATGAATGCACATAGCTACTTATTTCTTTCCCCTGTTTAATACTTCACCCTTTTTAATACTGCTACAAATTCCACAGGTGCCATGTTTCATTACACATTTGCAAGCTTGGATATGTTGAAAAACATCGAATACAGGGAACTTCTGGCCTTGATTTCTAGCTACTGTAAAAGGAGGAGCTGTTTTGGGGAGAAGAAAAAAGTGTACCCACAAGTCAGGACAGTGCTGATTATTCAGCTGGATATACCAAACTGCCTCAAATCCCAGCAAAAGAAAACTGTAGGCACTGTACCTGCCTACAGGATGTTTCTGCTGAGTGAGTACACAAATGCTGGAGAAACTTCTCTTGGTACTTCTTTAGTAGAGGTCAGCCCCCCAGGGCAGTGGCCTGGTGTCATTGTACAGCACGTGGGAATTAACACACAATTTGGCTGCATCCAGGAAATATAAACTGGTAAAGAGGTGTAAGAATCCCAAGCCCCATATCTGTGCCATGCCTTTGCTGACTTAGGAAGATGAGAGAACACTGAAGGCACTGACAGTGATAAAAAATACATAACAAATAATATAAATAATATAATAATAAATCATTAACATGGGCACCCCCAGTGGTCTTAGGTAGGAATTTCCTCAGCTGAGTGTGTCGTTATCTTTCCCACAATTTTGGTGTAATAGTTTTCTTAGTAGTCACTCAGAAATCTCAAGTAATATATGTATATAGCTGAAGCTAGTCCACTTTTTGTTCATTGGAGAAAATTCTCAATTTCAAGAAAACTAAATTTAAAAATTAAAATTTACACTTAATGTGAATTTTAAACTCCAAGAGGATTTAAGCCCCAAGATGTGTCTGTGGGATATCTTTCCCACTCTATTCCTTAGGAATACAAGAAATTTCAGCCTGTACTCATAACTCTCTTTTCTCACAGGAGCCGGGGTCTTCAATGCCTTGTGTTTCGCTTTTGGACAGACAAAAAACCCCAAAGTATAGGCAGGAGGGAGGCATTGTAGTGAAAATTCTGAAAGGAATCAAAAACTAAATGTTCCAATCACTGGAATTGTGTTCTTAATGTTTTCCTCAAACGGCCTCACTCAGCGGGATTTGCTGCAGTGGCGGGCTCTCATATTAATTGATGCACGTCTGTTTGTTCTCCATTTTCCATAGTCCCAGGGCCAGAAAGAGCCATGAGCAGACGTGAGCAAAGATGCCATAGTCAGGTATTGTTCAGACACTCTTAGTAACCAAGGACAGGAACTGCAGAGGATTTGCCTGTAAAAATAGAACATAATGAGTAAAAAAATATAAGATACAAATGCAAATAAACTACTTTTTCCAGCTCAGATGTGATGCGAGGCCATATTCTGTGTTGGGTGTTCCATCCAGGTGCCACACATACAGCCCAGCCTTGGGAGCCTACCTATCCAAGGGGGCAGAAAGGTCGGGAATACTGCAAGGTGTTAAAATACTTCTGGTTATTTCCATTTGTTTCACTACTCAGTATTCACACTGTATTAAATCCTGTGTGCTATTTCTTTGTTATCAGCTAAAGAAGGGAATGAATTGGGCTTTACACCTGGCTGTAAATACCTGTGATCAAAAAGAATACCACTCTAAAGTAGTGTTATCATGTGTATATCCTGTCAGCCAGCATTGTGATACGTCAAAGATAATGCTTATGATCTTACACTGACATCTTTAGAGAGCAAATGTAAATCTCCTTGTTTGGCTGGCCCAAAACATTGCGGAAGGCAGACATTAAATAATCTTTTCTTTCTAGGTTATGCTGTTTCCAATACTCCATTTCTTTTTCATTGCTTGATGGTGTTCTCATGAGTCTTTGGCTGACCAAAAAGGACAAGACAAATAACTGCAAAATTCAAAACATCTACATTCCTGTTTCTTGGTATGTGGTCTGACACCATGACAGCATCTTCAATCCTACACAGCTAATAAAGCCAACATTATTATTGGCAAAACTTCAGGGACAAAGTAAGACAATAATGGGGGTTTATTCTCATTTAACTCACAAATGTAAGAGAAAATTCACCTTCTCGGTTGTCTTATTGATGAAAGTGGAGCATAGCCTGGTGTGCATGTGTAAGAATGAGAGAAGATGTGAGAGAGATTAAAAAAAAAAGCAAAGGGCTGTTTTGGAAACCAAGTTTGGGGTTTTTTTAAATATAAAATAAAAGTTTGAAATCCAATGTTTCAGGATGGAAAACTACCAAGCCTCATGGGGGATATGTCCAAGCCCACATAGTCCAAGTGCCTATGTCCCCATTTGCCTATAAATAGCAACTCCTTTGCCCAGTGACCTCCTTCCCCTGTGAGCAGTCACAGCCCGCAGTTTAAGGACTGGGTGCACTGTGTGAGTTTAATTCGTGTTTTTGGTCTTAGGCAGCAAGTGAGAATTGGAATAATTAAGCTTTCAGCTGAAATTTCTCTGTTCACTCACTGAGTTCCATGGTGTGTTTTTCAATCTATAAATTTTACCCCCAAAATTGTGCTGACTGTTAAGCCTACAAAATGGGAAAGGAGGCCCCTAGCTGCTTCTAAGCCAAATATTCTCATTTCTCCTTTCCTATTACTTCCCAAATGAAACATAATTAAGCAGTTTTGCTTCTCATGGTATTAAAACTAAAGACGAAGCTATTTCAGCTATTTCTAGGCCTTTTTTAGAGAGGCTATCAAAACCAATCAGTGGTAGCGATTGAGAGACAGAGAACAGATGGTATGTGATTCCAGGTTCTGCCACATTCCTATAAATGCATTAATTTACTGCTGAAACAAAGTAAGTTTTTTTATGTCATTCATAAAAGGAGAGGATGACTTGAAAGATTTGATCAGTGATGATAATGTGTTTTCTTTAGTAAATGCCACTTTCCTCAAGCTTCGCATTGTTACATTCACCTGATCTGCAACATAGTTAACTACAAAATCTTTTCTATGGTAATCAAGCTGCTACCTTAGTAACACTGTATATAAAGTCAAAATATTAATCAGTAAGCCTTTCGTTATTTCAATATGTTCTCCTTCAGAAGTAATCCAACTGGAGCCTTTTTACCACATTGTAATTTATGAGCCAGCTGGAGCACAATACATTTTTAATAAAAATTAGGTACAAGCAGATACAGGGGATTAATAGTTGTATTATAATTTTATAGTTTTCAATATAAACAGCCATGGAAAAGACAATCAAATATGGGGTCCATCTCGAGGATATAAAATGCAGTATTTATTTTTAATGGAAAGAGAATTTCATGAATTACTGAGCCATGAAGAGCTGATGGATGCATTCACTGGGCAACACAAAGGACAACTAGAAAGAAAAGGCATTCAAAACAACACAGCACTACTGTTTATATGGGATGTAACACTCTGATTATGGTCCAGAGTCTCAGCTCTACCTGTTTGCATAACTATGTACATTTTCAAAAATTACCTCTTTTTCTCAGCAGCCTATAGAGGCTGGGACTCTTTTTTCATGTGTTTCTGACTCACATTAATTAACAATTTATTACACAGGGGAAAATAGGAGTAAAAGCAGTGTTCGTAAATTGATTAAACCATTAGAAGAATTATATCTTTCTCAGGTTACTTTAAACTATATTGATAGAACTGAGTAGTGGAAGTGAAGCAGCTATAAATTTTTGCAGTCCTTGCAAACTTTTAAAATATGCTCTCCAGGAGTTAATATATTATTGTACATCTTTTTCCACAAACAGCTGGGTGACAAGTTAGTCACTGTTCAGCATCTCCATCTGATGAGCATTTCCTTTTTCTTCTAAAAATCCTAGAAGATTTTTCTCTGATATTCTTGCAAGCACCTTTAAATCCCTCTAGACTTATGAGTGGGTGTCTCCTTGATCCAAAAACCTTCCAGTTAAATGATGAACTTACTGAGGAATTATTGTTCAGCATTTAATCTGAAAAAATTATCTGGCAATTGAATCAAAGCACATCAAAGACAATTCCCAGTAAGAAAAACAAATCTTCTAATAAAGGGCAGCTCTTTTCCTCAGAGATGCTAATTACACTACAGCAAACCCCAAAATGTGGTGTGTGCTGTTCTTCTCCAGGGTTCAGGGGTGCGATGCAAAATTTCTTTGAAGAAGACCCCAAAGATATGAATTTTTTTTAATATACTTTTTTTTTTTTGTAAAATGAAATGAATGGGTAACAAAGGGCAGGAAATCTTCAAATACAGCATGCCAACAGTGAAATCTTTGAAGGGGTACATACTGGCAATGTAAAATCTCCACTGGGACCATGCCTTCATCAACTCAAAAGGGAGACTATCTGTCTGAAAGCTTTGAAGAAACCCCCTCCTTCCAAAGAGATGGGAAATCTTTGAAGTTATTAAGCATGCATTAATCATTTTAGATAGGTAAACTCTGGAATAAAACTCATTCCAACCTGTAGTATTCTTTCTTGGTGCTTTGTTAAGTAAATCATGCAGCACATTTCACTGAAGAGGAGAGGATAATAGCAGCCCAGCGTGAGATTTTTTGCAATCTTGGAGCTGGAGCTTAGTGCACCATGGTAAGTAAATTTTGACAGCGGGCTGAAAGCATCAGCTAGGTTAGAAGACACGTAGCATGTGTGATCTGTCCAGATCCCTCTGCAGAGCCTTCCTACCCTCCAGCAGATCGACACTCCTGCCCAGATTTATGTAGTCCATGATTTTGCTAATGGTAGACTCAATCCCCTCATACAGATCATCAATAAAGACATTAAACAGGACTGGGACACTCTGATCTCTGGGAGACATCACCAGTGATCAGGCACAAACTGGTTGTAGCACCTTTGACCACCACACTCTGGGCCCCGCCGTGCAGCCAGTTCCGAACCCAGCCGAGAGCGCATCTGCCCAAGCTGTGTCCTGCAGCTTCTCCGCGAGAATGCTGTGGGAGACAGTGTCAAAGGCTTTGCTAAAGTCCAGATGGACACATCCACAGCCTTCCCCTCATCCACCAGGTGCGTCACCTGATCATAAAAGGTCTGGTTGGTGGGGTTCAGTTTACATTGTTCCCCCACCTTTCCCCCTGCCCCTAGTCCTGGCCACTCCCTCAGGCTCTCCCTGTTGGTTCCTGTACCCCAAACCCGCCCTTGTACCGCCCCTGAGCCCTGGGGAAAAAGTCCCTGCTCTCTGGCCACGAGGTCTCTCTCACTCTCTACCTCGGGGGACCGCATGGACCAGGTGCAATGATTAAACATCTTCTAATACCCCCATGGAGAGACCCTCCTCACCTCCTTTGTCGTCGCTGTGTTTGTAAGGCTGACAGCTGGCCGGAGCAAAGTGCCGAGCCGTGTGGGAGGGCAGAGAAATTCTGCCCCGTCCTAGAAGCCTCGGCTGAGCTCTCAGGGAAAGCTGCAGCTTGCTAGACAACACCTAAGCGCTTACAACACTGGTTGGTCAGGCAACACCTGCCTTTCCTAAACCAGTGCTGCTGGGTTTGTTGTCCTGTAGGCACCGTGCGATTGCACTCAAGATAATCTGCTCCGTGACCTTGCCAGGCACTGAGGTCAGGCTGACAGGCTGCGGTTCCCTGGATCCTCCTCCATCATCAACACGCTGTGACTTGCTAGTGGAAGAGTATCATCAGTAGCTCTAAGAGAGAAGAGGTACATGCCACATTATGCAGCCTCAGATTATCCCTCTGTGGCCAGTCTGAAGGGCCTTATTATTAGCAGACAAACTATTGGCTTCCCAGAGCACCCACCTTAGAGAGACAAGAGACAGGGAATTAGAGGAAAAATAAATTACAGGGGCTGGATGGGAAAGCCTTGTGTCTTCCTCACAGCCAATCTATAAAATGCAAATTCTTCACAAGTTAGACTTGGGTGGTGTATATTTGGGACCACTGCAGTTTTGTGGTAGAGTCAAAAGTTACACATTGAGCCACATGGCCTTCTTCACCATCCATGAGCAGTTCCCTGTGCCCAGACACTGAAGGGGAGGCACCAGTCTGTGTCTGCATCTGTGATGAACTCCAAGCAATAGTGCTGTTTTGAAGTGAATCCCCTGCCTGTGTACTCCAGGCTGATTCAGTTCACAGAGCAGTTTTCTTCATTCACGTCAGATCCTTTCTGGAGGAAAGCTGCCTGTGTGCTACTGATGTGCTCCATGATGAGGACATCTTGGCTTGCACCAGTACACAGTCCTTTGGGTAGTCTTGGATCCCAAGTCTGGTGAGGGTGTTCAGCCATTGGGAGCCAGACAAAATCTAGCACAAAATAAACCCTTGAACCAAATACAGCACAGTTACAGGGGCCGCAGCATCAGCTGCCTTGATCTACTCATCTGCTCTTCTGGTTCCAAAGGAGCCAAATCAGCAAAGGAGCCTTGCCAGGCTCTTTCTTCTTTTCTTTTCTTTTTTTTTTTTTTTTTTTTTTAATTGCACATGCAAGTACTAGTTACTTAACTAGATCTATTTCATGAGTTGACCTTAATGTCTCTCTGGGCCTTTATTCAGATAACTGGAACATTTAAGTTCAAGAAAACTATGACCTATTAGGATTACCTTTATACTGAGGGGTCCCAATACAGTCAGAGAAGAGTCAGGTGTGACACCAGTCATCCTTCACAGACAGCTGTGATATGGCTCATGTCTCTTCCCTGACTCCCTGCTAAATCTGGGTACAGCAGCCCTGACCGACACTCACTTGTGATCAAATGAATTTAGATACCCGCATCGATTGCAAATGCTCTCTGGATGCCACCACTTCCAGGACTTGCCGTATGAATACTCCTCTCTGGGCTGCATTCTCCAGTTATGAGAGCAAACTCCTACAGTCTCCTTTCTCTCCCTCTCCGTTACTGGTGTTGGCCACTTCAGAGCAGGACCCAGCACATCCAGTTTCATCTTTATTTCAACTCCTACTGACATTGAAGTGCTGGACTGGTACACAAACCACAGCACTGAGTAGGACACTTACATGTGACAGTTCCCAATGCGCCTCCCTGACCTCCCCCCAACCAGCCCAAAGAGAGAAAACATCTGTGGCAGGGAGTTAAGACAACTCTCCAGGTTCTGAGTTAATGGCAGCTAATGCAGCCTCACTGCAGCACAGCTGTGCCTTCTGGGATTTGCTGTCCCAGCACTGTCACATGTAAACAAGACTCTGACAACTTCAGTGACTTCCAGAAATAACTTCAGTGAAACCTGTAAAATAGGGTTTTTTTAGATTTGCCTTGTAAATTAACCTCCTGTGTGATCAATGATCTGCATGTGCCCTTAACATGATATTTTTTGATCTTACATTAAAGTATAGCTGTGATAACACATCAGTTTGTATTTTGGCCCGTCTGAAAAGCATGATTTGCAAAGGATCATAAGCACATTTTCTTTCCTCATAGATTTTTAGCATCCAGGCAGAAGATGTGATCAGATAGTCTTTTGGATGTAATGAAAAGTTCACAGCATATTGTATTTTTTACCTGACATCACGAATATTTTCATATTTGTCTTGTAAGTCACTTGTTTTATTAACTAATAGATCATTCTTATTATAGGCATTCCTTCACTATTGAGTTATCTGGGGAAAGGCATGGTTAATATCAATGAGCTCCTTGTGGAACATGAAAATATCCTGGGAGAGAAAGCAATGCTACACCTGGTAGGAATATAGTTTTGCTTTTAAAAATATGGGACATATATCTCAGGCAGACAGAGAGCTTTGGGCAATGCTGAATCCACAGTTATGTGCCTGTTTTAAAATCCTCTCTCATGCTATGTTTCTTTTTCTTCTCAGAGAGAATGGACACAGCCCAACATTTAAAATTACTCATTTTGTAATACAAACATACTCCTGCTGCTAAGCTGTGGATTTCAAATCAGTTAACAAATTACAAAAATCCCGTTTCAGAAGACAGATTATTTGGAATTATCAGCTCTGATGTGTTGTTTAATTATGCATGCTTTTGTGCTAAGCATCTTTAAATATTAACGAGATATGTTTTTGCACTTATGACCTAAAGGAGATCTATAGTAAACTCACATGTCTGTTGGCAGTAAGTCATCACAGGGCTGCTGTACAGCAACAGCTCTCTTTAGACTCAGAGCTTGTCTGTAGGTTTTTGCTTTTGTATCACAGCCAGCACTATGGAAACGGAATCAGGAAAATCACAACCCTGACAGAGAGCCCTTCTCAGATGAATGGGGCTGAGATAATTCTCGCAATAACTTTCTGTCTCACTCTCAACACGAGAAAGGAGCATCTGAAAGCTGCTAAGAGCTTAGCCCCAGTGATGGGTGCAGCAGAGGCTGCACGGCAGAGAGGGGCAGCTGGCTGGGAAAGGAGCAGTGCTGGGCTGCCCTTGAGTCTCCATCCCCAAGGCAGATATCAAGGTCTTATCCTGGGGTAAGGTTCAGACAAACCTGTGTTTTGGAGAGGAGAAAGCCTGTAAAAGAGATACGAATTACAAGAGAGAAGATACTGAGAATATCGCCTTACGCAAGATCTGCTTGACTCCAGAGAGTGGGACAGCAGTAGCATCCTGGCCAGGATAAGCTGCACTTCATAGCCTGATGCTCTCAAACAAAATGCAGATTTCCGCTGCCTCAGTGAATATCTGAAAGATGCCCGACCCATCCAGACCAGATGTATTTTAACAACTTATCAATACATTATTGATCTCCTGATCACTTCCAGTGTAGTCAGATCATCTTCTACAATCATCGGGCCCAAAAGTTTCACCTGATTCCCCACAAAATAGAGTTTAGAATTCTGGTGTATGTGGACTGATTTTGGCGAAAGCAAGGAGAGGAATACTCAAACCCAAGCTTCTAGCAGAAACATGGATATTGATGGGCTTGAAAGCCTTTCCAGTATAATTCCTGGACTGTGGGAATATGTTTCTGCTCTTGCTCTCGTCAGACACAGCAGAAACCTGAACGACATCAGTGGCTAGTGAGAGCTTCACTGGGGCCTGGGAGCTGGTCCAGTGTCACCTCTCTTTGGCCACAAGGCCTGTTACCTGCTGCCTGGTCACCCTGGACCTACATGCGTGCTCAAAGGCTATGCACCAGATCCTGTACGTGACCATAGAGCTGAAGAAAGAAAACCGTTTTAACAAATTTCTTTGGGCAGCTCCTCACTGGAGAAAGAAGAGAGGGGAGAGGATCTGCAGGGCACAAATCCTTGCACCTGCTCTCCCTGTAAAGGCTGTCTCTGCAGCTCACCTCCCCATGTCAATGTCACCGCTCTGTGCCATGGTTTTATACAGAGCTGCCCGATCACAAGATAAGATAAGCCATCCTTGCTTTGACAAAACCTGACAGCAACACATGCCTCACATATTAAAACACGGCCCACTTTGCTGGCAGCAGATAGCATCTTCACCGCTCACAAATCGCTCACGGTGGTTAGAAGGTGCCTTGTACTTACGAATGTTCTTGCCTGATATATTAAGCCAATACACGAGCTCATTACCTCTGCTTCTTCCACGAAGCTTACCTATATCGAAAAGCTGTCACACAGCAAAGCATTAAACAAATACAGGGGCTGCCTGGTTATTACTGTCCGTGGCACAGCGGTGCTTGCAGAGCAAGGCAAGGCAGGGGACTGGCTGTGCCAGCACTGGATGGGCTTGGATGCAGAGTGGCAGTCAAGGTAGCACAGGCTTATTTTAAAAGGTGTCCTTATTTTGGCTGGGATAGGGTCAGTTTTCTTCTTAGCAGCTGTACTTTAGATTTAGTATGAGAATAATGTTGGTAAGACACTGATGTTTTATTTGTTGCTAAGTAGTGACTATCTTAAGGAATTTTCAGTGTTTCATGCTCTGTCAGTGAGGAGCTGCACAAAAAGCTGGGAGAGAGCACAGCTGGGACAGCTGACCTGAACCAGCCAAAGGGAATAGTATTCCATACCACAGAACATCATGTCCAGTATGTTAACTGGGGGGAGTTAGCTGGAACGGGGGAAAAATGCTGCTCAGAGATGAGCCAAGCTTTGGCCAGGGGAGGATGAGCATCACAATTGTATTGTTCATCACTTGTTTCTTTTGGGTTTTATTACTCTCACCTTTTCATTACCATGCCGCTGATGATGGTGATGTTTGTATTTTACTTTATTTCAATTATTAAATCTTTCTTATATATCTCAGCCCACATTTTTCCTTTTTTTGATTCTTCTCTCTATCCCATCAGAGGGGAGGGGAGTGAGCATGCAATTGCAAGGTACTTCATTTCCAGCTGGGTTGAACCATGAGAAAAGGACAAGACAGAGCAGAGGTAGGGCAGGAAATATTCTGTCAGGGCCTACAGGTCTCAAGCACGTCATGTGGCACTGAGGCAGGGAGATCCATGATTTACTCAAGGTCCTGCAGGCAGTCTGTGGCAAAATGAGGAGAAAACCTGGATATCCCAAGCCTTCAAAGGGATTATCTGTCCCTGAAACATAACTTCTTCCATGTTAGACTGACCCCTCACCTTGGGATGCTGAGAAAGGAGCCTCCAGCACTCCTTCCATCATTGAGAGGATTCACTGGGAAATAAAAAAATGATGTGGTGATCTGTTACATGGGTATCTGATGATGAACAGCTTTTGTTTGTTCTCTGCTGCAACAGAAGAGTGACTAACCACCAACACAGCAAGGAGGGAGCTGACCTGATAATGCAGCCCATTCCCTATCAATTCCCACAGGAAAGGGCACAAATGGGTGCATGAACTGGCCTGGCAGCACCAGCTTGCTCCCAGCCATCCCTTTCCAGAGGCTTGTATGTACACATGGTTGTGTGGCACGTGGCCAGTGTGCAGGACACACACAGCACTCAGACTGACCAGGCTGGGTCAGAGAGGCACTTAGACCTCCTGGATGAGAGGAGGAAAAACGGACAGAAAAATGCAGAGAGCCCCAGAGAAGAAAACAAGAATCTGCAATTCAAATCCATTCATCCCTGAGGGACTGGTGAAACAACTGCTTGCAATTGCATTAGTGCATTTTAATATGTTAACAGGCCCCCAGCTGCTGGTACCTGCCCCAGCAGCTGAAGTGTGGTCGGGGCCATTTCCTTCTGCAGCGCAAGGTCAGACAGGTTTCCTCAAGAGGGTTAAAGTAAAAAAACTTTAAATCACACTGCAACAGACTGGGAGAATACTCAAGGCCAGCTATGATTATCTCAGCTCTAGGGTGGGAACTGGTTTGCTGCATAGGAGGGATTTTTCCTACAGATGCAATGAAATGCACAGCACCGCTGCCAGTGCTGCCTTCTCGTCAAAATTTGCTTGCATAATTTACACCAGGTGTCATTGTAGGTTGAAAATATTGGGATGTTAAGGAAGTCATAACATTGGCAGATGATATTTTATGTAGTAATGTGCATGCTGAAGACAATAGGAGTATCTCCTATAAGTGAGTACCACTCAACATGAATAATGGCTCCAAGGTCAGGCCCCTAATGAACAGTTGTCTGGCTGTGAATATATACACTTTTTCACTCTGTTGTAGGCAATGCTCTCAGCTACCTAATTAGGTTGATCCGTGAAAATGATTATTCATTATCTGAAGTCTGAGAGTATGGAATTACATATCTGAGCAGTGTGCCTTTAAAGAAAAAGCATGTGAAATTCTAATGTTGGATAAGGTGACTGCATTATTGTCCCAGTTTGGACAAATTTGGAGGAAAATATCCTCTTACAGAAGGCAGGTTACAACCACCCCTCCCCCACCAGGTTCAGGAAAAAAGAAATTTTCCTTGAAGGAAAGTGAAAGAGATAAAAGCTATTTTTTTTTAACAAACACACAGGAAAAGAATAATAATGCTAAATAATGAAATTTCTCACTATAGAGAGAAACCTGGGACAATTTCTGTAGGTGTGGTCTCTCTCCTCCTCGGAGCTGGTCGGCGAGGGCCCACCCCACCGGGCATCCAGGAAAAATTCTCCCGATGTGTTCAGATGTTGTTGAAACAGTCCAGAAGAGAAGAAGAAAAACCAAAGTCCCAGGAAAACAAAGTTCAACTCTCTGTCTCCTGCTGGAAAAAAAGAAGAGCCGAAAAGCTGGCTGAAAAGCACCAAGGGTGTCTCCCTGCCTTGCTCTTGCTGCTGCAGAAGCAGAGGAATGTGTATCGGTGTCCTTGAAACAACTGCTTTGAAAAATTCATTCAGTTTTTTTCTCTCTCCCCTGTCAGGCTCAGTTTAAAGGCACAAAGTTAATTTCTGGGCAATAGAGTAGTGATATGGGATACATATCATAAAGTCACCCCAAGACAATGATGAATGAAAAGAATGCCCTACTACTCTCAGGACTTTCCATGGGAGTGCATTGAATTCATCAAAAGGTCAGAGGAAAAAATCCAAACTTTTTAGATCATGTCAAAATCAAAGGTTCAAATGTTAGTTTTAGGAAAAATGTTGCATTTTGGATTACAATGCAATCTCCTATTTAAAATAAATACAAAACAAGAATAAAGTATTTTTATTTGCTGGAAAAGTGAGTTTTTGGTTGTGTTCAAACCAGTTATCTGGAAATCCTGAAACATGGCAATTTCTACTTGTATGGGGTCCCCAAAATTGCACAAAATGAATTCCATCACACTGCTGTGAAAGAAAGAGCTGTAGACTGTTGCCACAGCCCCCCTGCTACCTGGTCTCCCAGGAAGTCCCAGAGGCACTCTTCCTTGTCTTAAAAGTGATTCACGGGCCCTAGAAGACTTTTCTACTGACAAGTGGGATATGGGAGCCCCAAGAGGAGTGACATGGGCACAAGGAACCAAGGAATGCCAGGAAGACATGAGTACTTCAAAGGCCTGAGGGCATCATCCCTCTAGCACCAGAGGCCATAAGGTAAATAAAAACCCATGGCATAATGCAATGACAAAGGCTAAAGGAAGGAATAACAAGCAATAGGCAGAGAGGTGAGGTAGTCTTGATGTGAGCTGTGCCCTTTGTACCCCTTCAGCTCGATTAGGATGGGCTTGTGAGAGAGCCTTACCCAAAAGAAGGCATTAACCACCTCCTATTCTTTCATTACCATTCACTGAGACTGATACTGGCTCTGTTCATTCTCCCAGCCAGAACAGCTTCTCTCAGAGTCTGCCCCAGGGAAAGGAAAGAGAAAGGAGAGTTAACAGAAATGGTAAATATTTCGACTGGCTACTGGAACAAGAAAAGAGAAAAGAAAAAAACAAAACAAAACAAAAAACAGGTTATCCCACACTGGAAAAGCACATTAGGAGGCAGGCAGATCTGTGGAAGTTAAAACAGATTCTCATCATATGGGAGCAGCATCTTTTTGTCTGAGTCTCTAATTCCCATCTAATGCTGGGATGTAGTTCCTGAAGCCTGGATATGAATCTGAACCGAATCTCTAGATACCAATTTGGAAAGAAACCTCAGTGCAAAATTGATTTGGCCTCACCCTGCTTGCTTCAGGTCAACATTCCTGCAAAAAGAAGCTCCCTGAAACTCTCTGCATATTTTTCTTCTGTAGTGCCAAAGCTCCACTCACCTCCAGCTCCCATACCACTTGTTTTCCTTGCAGCTGCCTGCCTGTGGACCACTTGGCCTTCACCTGCACCTGATCCATCCTCACCCAGGGAAGCCAGGGATCCAGGGCACGCACCACTGCGACAGCCATGCGCAGGAATTGTTAGTGATGAAATGCAAAAGGCGTTTCCCCATTACACCCTTTCTCCTGAGCCAAGATTTCCCTTGTTAATTAGGAGGAAAATTTCACAACTTCACCACCATATAATTAAATCTTGCAATTAACATGTGCACTTAAGCCGTCATTTTGAAAATGAGACTTATGCAGGGAAATCTACTTAAGGGAAAGCACCAGGATGGAGGGTGAAACTGTGACACTGTGCTAATGATCCAGAACACCAGTGGTTAAATGATAGGTCTCACCGACAGCACTCTGCCCATCTGACATGTGCAGGAAAGGGCACCGTGCTTACAGATGCTAATCCAACACGGT
Organism: Struthidea cinerea; assembly: GCA_013397865.1. Classification (NCBI taxonomy): domain Eukaryota; kingdom Metazoa; phylum Chordata; class Aves; order Passeriformes; family Corcoracidae; genus Struthidea; species Struthidea cinerea. The sequence goes on along the minus strand of VZTI01004555.1, from coordinate 539,483 downwards.
ACCAATAAAAGGGGAGCGGGAGGGAGGGTGACAAAAGCAGAGGTAAATACATTAAGTCTCAATTAGAGTACTGACACGAGAGAGAGATGAGGTTAATATATTTTAGGAGAAAGCCTTTCTGTGAGCGAGGGGTTGATCTCTGCAGGATGATGTGACAGAGGTGATGACAAGGGAGAAGGGAAGCACTTTTCATTTCATTAGACCCTGCTTGGAAGTGGCAGTGCAGTTTCAGGGCTTTATGGCCTGCCTTGGCACATCTTGTTGGTTTCCATCACCCTCCAGACACAGGCATTGGATAGATTTGGAAGAGCTGGACTCAGCCACAGCCTTGCTCTCGGCTTCTGTGATGTCTGGATAGCTTGGGATGTCCAATGCACGGGTTTGCACCCCAGCTTCCGCCTGGCTCAGACTCAGCCCCCGGGGGAGCACAGACCATGATTTTGCTGCCCCAGAACCATTCAAGCTCTGTATCTTCAGAGCAATTTTTGCAACATGGCTGTTTGTGCATATGTTAGGCAGCACATGGCAAAATTCAAAAACTAGCACATAAATATCTTAGGGGAGGCTGGAAGTTTTTGCTGGGTAGTTACACAGCAGCAGGCAAGCAGCCTTGGGTCTCTCTTGGTGATTTGACATATATAACAATACAATTAAAACAAGCTTCAAAAAAGGTAATTATTGCAGGCTAGTGTTATGCCATGCTGCAAGCTGGAAGAGAATAAAACCCAGCAGCTGACCACCCACCCACCTCAGCTCTTTCTATACACAATGAATAAAAAGGGAATTGCATCTTTAGCAGCAATCTATGCTAACATTTTAATTGCACTGACTGAATCTTATTCAGCAGCTACAGATTTCCTCATTCCAAAATAATCCTTATTCAATTAGCAAAGTACAGACAGTGTAATGAAATAGTCACAGAAATCCATCACAGAAACAAAGCAGGATTTCCTTTTATACCTCCTGACACACACACACACCACCACACTTATTAAGATGACATCCAGCATTCAGGCATAAAATCTTAAATTACAGAGTGATTGGGGCTTTTCAACTGATCCATAAAAGTATGCACTTAGCAAAATCTAAGGACAGGTGGAAGAGATGGATAACCCCCAATGCACTACCATTTCAAGGCAGGCACTGAGGCATGCAAAAATAAACATTTGCCGAGGTGAATGCAGTGTGCTATTTGTACAATGCAACACGGCAACGACCTCTAGTAATAAAAATATCTGCAGATTTAAGCCCAGAGGACTATATTGCATATCAATAGCAATAAAAACAGCAGAAATAGAAATGTATTATTTATAGACCTATTTATAAAACCTAAATACTTCTCCAGTGGACCTACTTCTGTGGAATGGACTGTCTTCCTCCCCCTCCCTCCTTTAGTGGTTTGTATGTAAAGGTAGCAAGGAACTGTACCATCAAGAAAGATCTTTGTAAAAGAGAAAGAATTGGAATTAGGAAGAGATGCAAATCCCTCCTGCATAATTTTCCCAGTGATATGACCGGCATTTCCATAAAGCAGCCCCACCTTACACCTTTGGAAATGGAATTGCTGGCAAACCCCAGGTCCATAGCATACTCTCACTAGGAAGGTTGATTCTGCCTAATAAAGTTGAACAGGATCTTTGCCATTAATTTTGACGGCAATTAATCAGATTATGACTGAGTCTTTCCCTTCCCTTCCCTTCCCTTCCCTTCCCTTCCCTTCCCTTTCTTCTCTCCAATGCAAAGGTTTTGTGATTCAATGAACATGCTGAAATGCCAGCAAAGGGAAGGAAGGTATTTTCACTATCTCCTGTCACTCAGATCTCTCCTTAAAACACTCATGTTGTTTCAAATCTCACATTGCTTTCATCTCACTATCGCTTAGAAGACCATTACAAATAATAAATCCTTCCTGGGATGCCCCATTTCATGGACCAAAGCAATTTTGTGTTCACAGGAACAATTTTCCTTCCTTATATATATCCCCTAGAGCAAAACTGCGGGTGCTGGAGTTACTTTGCCAATGAAAAAAAAATTACCAGAGACTTAAAAGATTAGGCTGGGGAAGGTAATGGATTATACTGATGGACTCAATCACCTACATTTACTTGAAGAGCCTAAGTGTCTTCAGATCTGACCATAAGCTGCTGAGTAACACACTGAGTAATTTGTACAGTGGACAAAGGCCTCGAAACAGAGCACCAGACTAATCAGCCCTAACATGTTCTCCTGCTTGTTGCCTTTCTTACAGCCCCCAGCACAGAGCCCCTCCATGATGTGCCCCCTCCCAGGGCAGCAGCAGCCCCCCACAGCCAGCCCATGCAAGTGGGAGATGATGGCACAGAGATCAGACACTGCCTTTGTCTGTTCTTGTTGCTACTTGTCCTTCCAGTGAGAAACCCATGCATTCAGATTACTGCAAATTGCTCAGAAATCTCTCTTCACCTCCTCACAGCTACTGTGTAACTTGCACAGTCGTCCAGGTCTTTGTTGGATTTGACCCACAGACTTCAAGCAAAGTTTTGTCTGCTCTTACCAGATTTTCTTTTAATGTGCTGTTTTCTGAAGTATTAAGCTGAGCTACCAAATCCTATCTTCATTTTTTCATCTCCTCTGCTCTGAATGCTTTCAAATGAATTAACTATAACTCTGGCCCTTACTACGCTGGTGAGTTAATATGTGCATAAATAAGTTCAGATGAATTCAATCCTGCTGTAACTTACCCTGGTGCAAATCTGAAAGTTTTACTTTAGAATGAATTACAATAATATAATTTTGAATTGTTTGGGTTATAGCAGTGTGAAAAAAAAAAAAAAAAGTAGGCTAGCAGCAGCAGAATTAGATTAGTACTTCCAAAATACCTGAAATTTCATCTCCTTTTTCTTGACAAGTGAAGTCTGGTCATCCCGCCTCTGCAATTTCTTTTGAAATTCTGGAAGCTGAGTCCCAAAGCATGAGCAAAACTTGTGAGCAGAGGGACTGAAAGCTGAATTACCTAGTTTATAACATCTGCATGAAATACAGTGTAATTCCTTGTGTTTTGTACGAAGGGGACCAAAAGGATTCTCTGTATATTTTTCAAGTCACACAGATTGCTGGCCAAAGAACTTCACCAGATATTTTCAATATATCTTTCCTAATGGAGATGTATCTTTTTACATACGAATCTCACCCAGCTCTCCCACATATCTGAAGCTAGCCCAATTTTCTCCTAATGGGATAAAAGATCGCATTTCCAGTGTCCTTCATAAATTTTACGCCTAATTAAGTTCCCATTAATGGGGTTGAGAAGGGCATCTTTATTTCCATCACACACTTTTTTGCTTTTGTGGGTTTTTTGGTTTTTTACTTGGACTTCTGTGGCTTTCTGGATTTTTAGAGGATCTGGTTTGTTTTTTCTTCTTTCCTGTTTTGTAATTCACTTGTCAGGCAGAAGTGTCACTGCAAAAAACTGTGTGTCATTACCCAGCACCATTTGGTTTTCTGGTCTATTCAAATTTGTTAGCTTTTTTTTAATCGGGAGAGTGATGGAAATGACAAAAATTCTTTCTCACCAGCTGAGAATGGGTGATGCTTTAGAGGCAGCTATGTGGCTGACAACAGTGCCACCCTGTGTCCCTGCAGGCTGAGGGCCCCACTGAAAACTCATTTATTAAACACTTCCCAGCCACACCAATTTCCTCCTCCTCTCCCACATCCACTAGCAGACTCCTTTCCTGATGCTTCCTGGCAATTATTTACTTTCTGAGCCTCCTCTTTAACTTTCTGCCAGGGGATGAATTTATGGCCGCCTGGCAGAGCGCAGCCGTCAGAGCAGCACAAATAACCATTTGAATAAGGCACCTTTCCTGAAACAGTTCGGGTCTGTAGTTTGGGTAGAAATGGTTTGATGAAGCTGCAAATCAATATTACTCTGTAAATTTTTAATGTTCACACCATGTGAAATGCTGTAAATAAAATAAGCTAACCACAATAGACTATTCTTTGTAGTTCATTTAAAAAAATGTCTGTTCAGCAGTATGGCTAACTACTCGCTGTAGATATGGCTTTAAAACTGTCTAGGCTAATACATCAAGACCAGAATTTGAATAACCTCTAGTGGCAGGCAATTTTTCAGAACTCCCAAATACTACAATAAGTAAAACTAGAAATTTTTTTCAGGTTATGTGCTAATACGGGCAGGCCAGAAAATAAGTAAAATGAGAACAAGATTCGTGCACTGGCATGTTTATTAATCCAGCAAAAGGTTGTTAATAATTAGAGGTGAGCTCAGAGTGGAGAACTCAGATCTGGATTTCAACTGGCTACACACAGATGTTCTGGGAGTTTGGAGCTGGGAGATTTCTCAGCAAGTGACCCCATTACAGGAATGTGTAAGTACCATTTTTGTTACCTTGGATCCAGGCTTTAAAGGTTTTCTTTTTTGATCCTAACCCATTATTTGTTTTCAGAGATATATTTTACAAGAGGGACAAGGGGCAATGGCTGTAAACTGAAAGAGAGGGTGTTTCAGTTGGATATAAGGAAGAAATTCCTTCCTGTGAGAGTGGTGAGGCACTGGCACAGGTTGCCCAGAGAAGATGTGGATGCCCCATCCCTGGGAGTGTTCAAGGCCAGGCCAGATGGGGCTTTGAGCAACCTGGTTTGGTGGAAGGTGTCCCTGTTCATGGCTGAGGGTTTGTAACTGGATGATCTTTAAGGTGCCTTCCAACCCAAACCATCTATGATTCTACAATTCTATGAACCAGTGCACAGAAGAGGAAAATAATAACATAAGCATATGTGACAGCAAGATCTGTTTGAAAAAGAAAAACAAAACCGCAAACCAGCACCAAAACAAAAAGGCATAAAAAGCAAACATAAACAGCAACTGCAGCATAAAACCCCACCTTTTGTAACTTTGATTCTTAGCTATGCCTTGCCCAGAGTATCTCGGTGGGAGATGTGTCGCTATGGAGACGGACTGATGGCTTTTCCACCGGTGGTATGTCACCGACTGATTTGATGGTCCAGTCGTAGAGGCTGCCACGTGGGGGATATCGGTACAGTATTCAACCTCACCCTGCTGGCGGAGTGAGCAGTGGAATATTTAGAATAGAGGCCTTGTCAAGCCTCTAAGGTGGGGGGGATGATGCCTTAGGTTTTAACTTTTATATTTTTCAGATCCTGCACTGCCTAGTGTGTAGCTCTGAAGTTTCTTGTAGCCTGTTAACTTCTGCTCTCTCGTTCTAGTTAGACATAACCAAGCCTCTCCAGGCCTGCTCTCCAAGGACACCCAGACTGTCCTAGGCCCAAACTGTGTAAACCAAAGCCTTTGAGAGGGGGGCAAGCTTGGGAAAATTACATCATTAAACTGAAGCTTTAATTGGAGAATTAACCCTGATATGCAAATGAACCAAACTTATAAAAGTGTAAAGAACTCGTGACCTGTCGTCCATCTTGGGGTCCACCTTGGCAGTAACCTCTGGCTCCCCAGGGTACCTTTGAAGGCCTTTCAAATAAATACCTACCTTTATTCCCTTACTCCTGTCTAGTCTCTGTTTTTAGGTGGCCTCTCAAGGCATCACTTGGAAGCAATATGCAAAAGCCTATAAAAGGTGTAGAAGAATGTACATAGGTTGTATGCTGTTTTATATGAGTACCTTCTTCTAATTCAGAATACACCTCATGTCCTGCTCTCTTGACTTTTCACAAGAGGAGGGGAAAGACAGTGGCAAAGCAAAGCACAAAGGTCTTCTTTGGCCTGAAGTCACTCTGGAGGGAAAACAAAGATTGACTCATAATACTGACAAGCTGATCAGCAAAGTCCAAATCATAGTTTCTTTACTTGCATCTTAGCTCCATTGTGAAGTTGCTGAATAATTCCTGACTCTCATTCTCACTCTCCTGTTGAAAAAACCACTCCTGTGTCCCAGGTTGGCCTCTGGGTTGAAGTGAGTCCCATTTCCACAGGATGATGGGAGAGTCAAGGCAGCTGTGAGGTGAGACCAGGTTGCTCAGGGTTTTATCTAGTCATGTGTTGAATATCCCCAAGGACAGCACAGCCTCCTCAGGCAACCTGTTGCTGTATTTCACTCTCCCCAATGATTTATCCCCATGTCCAGGCTGAATTTAGTCTGTTTCAACTTTTGCCTGTTGCATAATTTAGCATGGCCTCTGCCCAGTCACAACATTGGGACCAAATTGCTGCTTTGGTCCCATTTCATAATTTTCCTGACCATTTTCCTAATATCCCAGTGTTTTAGATGTTAAATCCTCTGACAAAATCTTCCTCTCTCAATTAAAATTACCTGCAGAAACAATTAGTCAACTCTTTATATATTTTAATACACAGTTAGTAAAGGTGCTGAAGATATTCAATACTCCTCTGTAATCTCACATTCCACTGCCAAGTAAGAAATTTCTCAATTGTTACATGTGACATCAATTAAGATTCCCAAACCCTGAGAAGACATTGTCTGTGTGTGAGACAGGTATAAAAGGCAGGCCTGTACCTGGAGTGTGAGCAGGAGACAAGGTTCAGTCCTGAGCTGCATCACGGAGCAGCCAGATGTCCTTACACAAACCTGCTCACACATTCCCATATGTAAAAAGAGGATTTTAATGTTGGATTTTGCCTCAGGGCTGCAATTCATAGCTTATGATGCATTCCCCCAGTAACATCAGGGGCTCTACACTTTTGAGCACTGCAAAAAATGTTTTCCTAACACATTATCCATTAAAGCTCCATAAATTGCATGTTTCAGAAGAAAGAGTAGGCTGAAAGCCTGTCCATCTGATCCTATTGTATATTTTAAGCTGTCCAGGGCCTGGTCAGCCTGGGTCAATAGACCATCAGGAGGGTGATGATCCTGACAATGAAACTTTCTCCCAGGAAGAAAACAGAACCCCCAGTCTGCAGGGTCCAGAGGATTAAATACTTCACCTTCTGTCTCAGCTCAGGACAAAACCAAAATCTCAATGATCTTATTAAACTCATATTCAAAAAATGAAGGGAGGGTATTTCAGTGTGCTTCACTCATATATAAGCATTTTACTTTTATTAAAAGTTTTACAATATTTTGAGAGATAAATCAGGACATTCTGATGAATAGGAATTGCTGCTTCTTCTCTCCAAAGTATGAAATTAGTCAGAATCAATTTTTTGAATCTTTGATAAATTAGATCACCAGATAATCCTCAGCTTTTTTACTTTCCCACCCTTTGCACAAGTGCTTGGCAAAGGCTGGTGCTTCCTGAAGACCATACAAAATCAGTTGTTCAACAACTGGTACCTGATAACTTGAGACTTCCATGTCCTGGCACCAGCTTAGTGACTAAAAAATGAAGAGTACAAGGACAAACCCTCTGTTCTGCCTTATTCCTCCAGCACAGCCATACACTGTAGGGATTATGATGGCTCTCAGCCAGACACAGACACATGTAGGGTCTGGGAAGGGGATAAATGTTGGTAGACATTCACATTGAGTTCATCCCAAGCTTGAGGAAAAGAGTATGAAGCTTGTTTGAAACTTTGGCAAGTGGTCAATGAAGGCCAGTGTCTAGGGATCATCCGCGAGTCAGTTATCAGTGAAAAATGACACCAGCATATGAACAGTTTGTGAAAGGCCTCAAAAGTGAAATGGCAGAGATGCACAGGGTAAAACATCATAATAAGATCAGCTTGGAACTGGCATTGAAATGAACTGTAATGTGACCACAGGAGAAAAGTAATCCTTCAGGGGGAAAAAGCTGAAGGGACTGTGTGAGGTGTGTGGATGAAAACACTGTATTAAAGGTAGTGAGGGGAGGTCTGCAGTACAGTGGCCAGGTGTGAAGAACAGAGAAGCAGCAGAGAAGCAGGCTGCTCCTGCAATCCCTGAGTGGGGCAGAAAAAGAAAGTCTAGGAGACACTATGCCGGGGAGCTGGCTGCATCCAAGCTGTATCCTGCACATTCTTAGATGCTGTGCCTTAAGATCATCATCTCCCATTCCAGGCAACATGATTGCTTAGGGAAACAAAAGAGAGAAGAGGCCAAGTTTCCAAAATCCTCAGGGTCATAGGCACCCTCAAGCTTCTGGACATGGGTAAGTAAACAAGAGAAACCAATCCTGTAGCACTGAGTTATGTACTTGTCTCTGAAACATGAATTAGAAGGAGATAGCATTGTAGAGAGAAGGAAAAGAGTGATTGAGACTGGAAAATCTTCATTTCCTCTCTGGCACAGGCTATGGTACAACAACACTACTAGAATTTCCTGCAGGAGGACAGGAGCAGAAAGTCCCTAGATGCCAAGGCTCTGCCTGCACTAGGAAACTGACTCAGGAGTGCACATATCTGGAGCAATTGGAATGTTTCTCTTTTGAAGACAATGTTGATAACATGAAGATGCAACAACCTGAAAGTAGACTACAAAAAAAAAAAACCAACCCTCCAGGTTCTGATTACCTTAATCTTCTGATATTTATGGACTGTCTTGTGAATATTAAGTGCCTGAATTTGGCAGTATCCCAAAGGATAAGGACTCCTCATTTGCCAGATATTTTAGACTTTTCTATATTGATGACATTTCTGCCACCAGGACCCCTGAGATGGAACCACCAGAGAGAAAGAGATAAAGATGAATAGATAATATAAAGCTGCATCTTTCATTATTTTAATCATGTTTTTAAAACTTTATTATGAGAAGGAAAGTTCTGATTCTATGTGTCCGTACATCCACAGGTAAAAGCTGCCAAAATGAGTCCCAGGAAACATCACCTTACTGCCATCATAGGAAGGGACATTACAAACAATTGTAGAGGACGAGTCAAGTTAAGCTGAAAAGTTGTCCTAAGTGGGATATCTTCCCAAAACAGTACAATGTGAGTTATCCTGAAGTTTTGTGGAAGAAAAGGTGGAACCAAATCAAAACAAATTCAAGCTGCAGCAAAACATGAAGCAGAGCTGCACCAGAAAACACTCACTGTGCCCATTCTGGTTTGCCAGTCATGACCCACCCTGACTTGAGAAGAGCAAGAGTGGACAGCCAGCCATCCATCACTCATGCACACACACAAACACACACAAACACCTGGATTCTTTTCAGAGCAAATTTTTCCTGTGTGAAATACTCCTTAATAGGTTTCCCAAAAGGTCGTACTATTCCTTATGAGGCTGGTTCTGTTTACCTGGCATTCAGGGCCGTGTAGTGATTTGTTAATGTATAGATCTGTCACAACTAATAAATCTTTACAGCGTTATGGATGACATTATTATTTTTGATCAAGATTACAGCATTGGCTGGCTGATGTGGTTGATAGCAATGCTTACAGGATATCACCTACTCCTTGAATATCAGCTCAAAAAAACCCCAATATAATTCATCAGAGCATGGATCCATTTAAATATTAATGGCACAATGATATTGATGGCAACAGTGTTCCTGCAGAGGCTGCAAACCATGTTCCCCACACATGCATTCACAGCATTAGGCAGCTGAAAGAGCCCTTGCTGGGGGCTGGCTGATGATTGTACTGCAGAAACATTCATGTGCAGCTGCTTGTGGGAGGCGGTCGAGGGCAGGAGGGAAACAGGTTCATATATAAGTGTGAATGCAAACACACAAATTGAGTTCCTACAGCAGAAGTGAAATAAATCCTAATTCACTTGCTGTACTACTCTGGGGTGACGTGTAAGGCTAAAAGAGAACGACACTACATAAAGCAAAAAAGAGTAGGGTGCAACATAAATAGCATACGTGCCAAATGAATTCTGTAATAAAGCAGATGCAGCAAATTATATTTAATAATGTTTGACAATTCCCTGTGCGGCTAATGGTTTGTTAGAAATTAGTCCCTAATGTTTTAGGGACTGCTGGCATTTACAGTCATTTGCTTTGTCTTAATTTACAATGTTTGTGTGCTGTGTGGTGTTTAGCCTGCTCCTTGCAGTTTTACAATCTTTCTTGGCTTGTTGGGATTTCAAATGTTGTTTTAACTCAGTAGCTACTCTAATAACACAATGTTCATGGGAAGAATTTAATAAAATACCTTTCCAGGGGTTCATTCCCCTTTTCCTCTTCATTACGCAATGAAAGCCCATTCTGCTCTGACATACAAACTCCTGTGAGACCTACTTGTTGCCAAACATGTAACTTCTAGTCCCAGATTTCATGGTATGAGCAAACAAAAAGAGAATGCATTGTGCCAGGCACAAAAGGCAATTCAGATTGCACTGAGCATCCTGCACTAGTAGATTCAAGCGATATAGCAAACCCATTTTAGCCATAAGTGCCCTTTCATCCAACTGTTTAAATATTCCTCAAAAGCACATAAAATTGTTTTACATCTTTCTGAAAAAATAACTAAAATCAGGATTACATCCATTGTCCAGGAGGATGAATTAAGCCACATAAAAGAATCCGTACGCATTACTCACAATGCCAGACACTCCACAGAGAAGTGAACACCAAAAGTTCATTGCTTTTCTTCCAATTCTCCCAGCTGCTCAAAATATAAAGAAATTATTTCTTCCTTCAAACTTTAGCTTGACTAAGAAATGTTGGAAAGCATGAGAGCATGAGATCCTCGTGTATTTAATCCAGAGTGGAGGGAGGGCACAGGCTCAAAACAACAGGATGAGGCTACAGGTGCCATAATACACCTAAAATAAAACCCAAGAAATATTGTTCTTCTGTGCCAGAAATTCCAGATTTGCTTAAAAGAGGGGAAGTATTGCCTATGCGTAGTTGCAAAGCCCAATTTCTCCTTGGGAACACTTTAGCTCTGCTCAGATCTCCTTGCAGTGGTCTGCCAGAGAGGTGGGGACAGACTTCGGATGGAGGACACTGCAGAACGCCAAAGGTGTTCCAGGACAGCAGCCATGGCAGGGAGCAGCTCTGTGCCAAGGGACAGCCTTGTCTTCATGACCTCTGACTGGTGAACCAATTATTTTAGGTCACAGTTTAGAAAAGTCTGAAGTCTGCAATAGCAGGAAAATTGATTTTTTTAAATCAAAATGGGCTTGTTGAGAGCAAACCTCAGTCCCATTCTTAATCTGGAACGCAGATTTTTCTTAACATTTAACCATATTTTTCTCTCCTACTAGTTCAGCAGTGCTTGTAGCTGGAGCCAACAAGCCTGAAAATGGAAATAGGCTAAATCTCAAGGGCTCACAGCTTGCTTGCAGCCAACACAGCTGCTGGGTAGTATTGATTAAGGATAGGGAGTCTGCTCAAGTCCTGCGGACTTCCCATAATCTCCTCAAGTCTCCCAACAATAAAAAATACTCGTCATGAAGTTCAGATCATTAGTAAAATGAAGATATAACACTTTAGTGCTGGTTAGGAAGGAATGTGGCTTCTAAGACGGGAAATAAATGAGTGTCTCAGTGGAACTAGACAAATTTGAGTTGACTAACTATAGCATACAGCAATAATTCATTTTTCAGTGAAATGGAAAGAAGGTCAGACACTGGTGTGAATTAGTCCAATCCAGACTAAAACAACTATGTACAATGTTAAATACCCCCCAAAACCAGGGAAGACATCATATTTTGGCTTTGGATTTTTTCTTATTTTGGATTTTGCGGAGTTCACTATAAAAAGACAAAACTTGTTTCATGCTTGAGAAAAAAATAGAAAAAGTGCACCTAGGTGCACAACTTCCTCCCTTCTCTGTGTGAAGGAGACCATTGCAATTTGTCAGGATGTGTTCGAGTTCAAAGTATTTGAGTGTGAAAGGTAGATGATCTTGATGTATAGGTGAAGTTTCACAGGGGACACATTCCCAGGATATAAGTCAGACTAGCAGCCATCTCAAGCACAGTTTTGATCCACCTGCATATACATTTGAAAGAAGCCATGAAATTCATTCACATACTGGGCTGCTCCAAGGAAATTTATTTAAACGTGGTAACACAGTGAAAGGTAGAAAGATCTGTCATCTGGAAATGTGCTTATATCAAGAAAGCTGTCAGATCAAAATGTCAAAAATCTAGGCAGAGATAAAAAATGTAGAAGTCATGAAGATGCCAGTGTGTCCCTCTGAGAGGCTGATGGCTCAGGGAAAAGTCCTGTTTGATTCTACTCCATGGCCTTTTCCTTTCCCTCTGAGAATTGAGATGGTGTAATTAAACACAAGCAACTCCAAAGAACTTGACTGTTTAAGCTACATATTGTCTAATTACTTACTCCTTTAGCCCTACCTGTGCTGCAGCTCCAGGTCAGATCTTATTCAGCAATCCTCCTCCATCAGTTTTTTGTACAGAGCCACCACAATCCAGCTCTTTGACATGTTTGGGGTGTAATGCATTTAATGAAAAGGAAGTTGGCACTGGCTAAAAACACCTCCAAGAAAGTTGTTTTTCAAAGTCCACATCTCTGGGGAGCACCAGTTTCACTCAATCTCTTCCTAACTATAACTCTAGTTTGAAGCACTAAATATTTATTCTAGTAAACCACCCTGCTAAAAGATGAGAGGAAAATTCAATCCCTGCCAGTGTCACTGGGGCAACACAATTACCAAGGCTGTGCCTCAACTTACACAAAGAAAGCTCAGCTGAGCTTTCTGAAGGATACCACTGGTGTTTAGTTTTCAATTCCCAGGGTCTATCACACCATCTCGATGCTCAAAGACCTTTATTCATCTTGCTGTCATATGCACCCATCACCTACGAGGCGCTTTTCAAATGAGGTTCATCCTGCCTGCTAGCATAACACAGTCATCATCCGTCCTGTCATCTGAAATATATAAATGTTTCATGCTCCACTAATAAATCTGCTACAATATTTGCTGTTGCTTGTGCAATTCAGGGCCCTGTTTCATGGAATATTTATAAATCACTTGCCTGCTGATAATGTTCATTGCTAATTGTGAGCATCTTCCTGACTCCCACCCCACTATGCAGGGCAAGAGAGGTGCTCCAGCATGGATCTGAGCTGTGTCTCTTCCCACTCCTTTTCTCACCACAGCAGTGTGGAAGAGGGGAAGCTTACCATGTGCAGATAAAAGCATCAAAATCTTTTTGCCTGATTTCACATTTAATGAGAGAAACTTCAGGAGGAAGATTGCAGAAGAAAACTGTGTGTGATTATTATTAACCACAAAAAGTTACACTTTATCGCTTCCCACACCTTCCTTCCACCTGGGTGCTGCCTTTAAATGGTCCTAAAAAGCCAATTGCACCACCTTACATACTTTCCTTTGTCCTGTGTATGTATTTTGCCCTGTCCAAAAGCTCATGGAAAAAACAGTAAAAACCAGGTCGTGGGAAGTCACTGCTTGCCAAAGAGAGCTTTGGTTCAAGTAAGTCATCTACTTGTTGGAAAGTAAAAATACTGGGAAATCTGGTATGGTGAAGGGATAGAATTATGGTTACCATTTTGCATTTTTGCCAGAACTGGAGAAATGCCCTCTGCTCTGTGATTATGGCAGGTGAAGAGGTAGAGTTTCCTTTCTGCTTGGAGGTGGTGTTGAGAGATGGGTGTGAGGAAACAGGAGAGTACATTAACACATATCTTCTGTATTTCTGTGGCACCCACGCACTTCAGCCAGGATAGAGTTCCTTGGCCCTAACACTGTAGCTGAAAACCTTTGATTTCTTCCCAAATTGCTTAGACCCAAAATGAGCAAGACAAGTCAGGAACAGGGAGTTTTCTCCCTGGATTACAAAAGGGATGTTAGGACTCTGAGCAGTCAACTTCTTGTGCTCATTATTGCCTAGTATTGCATGAAAAAAAAAACTTAGGCTGACCAATGGCCTGAGCTCAACCCAAACAAGGGCTGTGAGCAGCTACCCATGGATGGACGAATCAGAAAATATGCTCCAAGAACTTTGGAGAAGTCTCTGCTGGTACAAGCAGGTAGTACCTGGCATCCTCCCTCATCTTTCCAAACTACACCTCTTGTTTTCACAGAAATTGTCAGACCCCAATATCTTTAACATTCTCCACACTGGCTGAAATCTGTCTAAAATCTAGTTAAATTTGGGTAGCAGAGTCCTTCAGGGAGGCAAGTACACACCATATGATAAACATTGTTTCCTAGAGAAAACTAGATCAAAAAAGAGCCTGTAACCATCAGTCCCTCCTTCCTTTTGACCAAATCGATGCATCCCTCGGTAGAGCTGAGTATTGATCTACTTTATACAAACAATGGAGTTTGAAGTTTTAGATTTATGCTCCTTGCCCAAAGACAAGCTCATGTCTGAAAGAGTACGAGTTTGTGCACTGGCTAATGGCTCTTGCTCAATCACTAATCATCCCAGTTCTTAAAGATTTTTAAGTCAACTATTGACCTATATTATTCTGCCTTGAAAGATATGTTATAAGCTGTACAACAAATTAGGGCAAAACAGCCTAATCAAAATTGGTCTCAAACCTCCAAATCTTCCCATTAAGAGCTGCTTCTATTTCCTATTATTCATTGTTTCGGGTAAAGAATGTTTATGAGGTATTAGGCTTTTTATCGGTTTCTCCTCCATTTTAATTTTCATTGTTGCACATTTGAGTGATAAAAGATCATGAACCCTTTTTCCCAAGTTATTTATTAACACTCATTATAAAGGGGAATTGAGGGGAAATGATGCGAAACTAAATGGCCCAGATTTTTTTCTTCCAGCAGGACTTGCACTGGAATCTATTTTTCAGTACCAACAGGGAGTACACAGCCAACACTCACACAGACATCAGGAAAACTCAGGCCCAAAAGTGACAAAAGACTACTGAATCCATCATTATTTTTCCACTTCACCTACCTAACTCAAAAATCACTGGCTGCTCACTTCAAAGTCAACACAGCTGCAAAATGACGCAAATACCATTAGCGACAAGATGACATTTCTTTCATTCATCTTTAAATTTATTTTTAAAGAGAAAGTTTGTCATACTGAGAAATCAGGCTACAGGTCCAATGAGCTGATGTTGCATCTCACAGGCTCTGGGGTGGGGAGATACTGACAGTGTAGAGTGAACCGCTGCACTGTTAGGAGATGGTTAAACTGAGAAAAATGTTTTTCAAATATTTCATACTGAGGTGTTATTAATTCTTTATACTGGAAGTGTTCTCTGATAAGTATGAGCCTTTGTTTTGCTCTTAGGAAATTTTTATAACTGTATAGTACAGGGATGTGTGTTTGGATCTCCTAAAGTATTAATTGGCTGTACGGTGGCTGTTCTAAAAAGCATTTAGTGAAATAGACAATACATCCACATCTCAGAAAACCACAGACACACTCAGAGTTTTCTTGTTTGTGTTATAGGATCTTTGTTTAAATATACATACATCCATATATTTCCAGTACTTATTTTGCAGTTACATTTACAACAGCTTTTGCTGCTGCGAACACATAGATCCATACTTCCTAGGACTAGCTCTGTGATTCATGGAAAAACACCTCTATGTGCTGAACTGGTTCTCAGTTTTATTTCAACCATAATTTAGCCTGGAATGGCTGAATATGTTGTCATGAAATGGAATTGTGTAATTTTACAAGCTGCATTTGACCTGCCATTACCAGAAATCTGCTCAAGTTTTTGAAAACAAGGAAACCTCCTGACTTCTCATTTTTCTATCTTGCTAAATGCCCTAATTCAGCCCAGAAAAATCATGCTTTCTAAGACACTTTATTCTGAAGCAGTTCGAGCTGTTTGAAACAGCTTCAAATTAAGAAGCAGCAGCATTCCTGAATACACATTTCTTGAAACAAAAGAAAGTTACATGAAGATTATGGAATTTGGCAGAAATGTTGAAAGAGTCTCTAATCTTCTTCTGCAGGAATTATTCTGTGTCTGGCAAATTTCTGTGACTTTGTTGTCTTACACTCCTACTCCTGAGTTGTAATGAATTTCTCATAATTCCTATTCGATGCTCTGTAGAATTTCTGATAATTCCCATTCGATGCTCTGTATGCTACCTCTGACTGGAAGACAAGAATTGAAGGTCTCAAAACAGTTGTTCCTGGCTATTAATGGGTTGCATTTTTTGGAAGCCAGCTGAAGGCAGGATGAATTTTTCTCGACCCTCTCCCTGTTATGACCCCCCTCATGAAGATGAGGGTAACCCAGCTTCCTGTTTACATCCCTTGGGGTGTATTAGAGTGAAACGCCTCTGAATCATCAGTGTATGTAAATATTTATATGTAGGGTTTATTTTAGAACAATTTGGTTGCAATGGAAAGCAGGTGTGCAGCCATTTTGGTTATTATTATCTACAGCAATATAGCAATACAAAAGCATCAAAGTAACACTTAGGAAAATATATGAGTAAAAGAAAGAGAAGGGAAGAAAGGATAAGTTTAGAAAAGATTTCACCACCTGTGAGATGAGTCTTGGTTTTTGCAATTTCTATGTGTGTTGGTCGAAGTGGTGATCACAGTCTTGTCGACATGGGGGAGAAAGTCTGCGAAACACCAAACTTCTGTGGAGTTTATATTAGGCTTAGGTTGGGTGGCAGAGAATTGGGAGTGCAAAGATTTCCAGGGAACCCACTGTACAACTTCTCTAGCAATAATCAGTCTTTTGTGTTAATGATGGAAAGTAGTAGGGAATAAAACTCAAACCCAAATGGAGAAAGCCTGGTGAAACAGATGAAGTGTATGCATTGTGTTTTGAATTTGTTCCACAGTGCTCCCCATACACAGATTCCAGCTGGGAGATGTCTGAACACCCTTGTAACGATAGAGCTGCTAGTACATGCCATGGTCTATAGAAAATGGGGTGTTAATGGTTTAGCTACTGGCATCAACCACCCTCAGCTTCTTGAAATGTCCATACAGCACAGAACTGCCCTTGGCTTCAAAAGCATCCTTTCTGATTTTTCAAGGCCAGTGCTAGGTCACAATTCCACTGTCTGAGCAGCTGCATTGCATGTCAGTCTCACACGTGAAATGGCAAAATCAGGCAGTCAGATGTCACATCTTGGCACTACAAAACCATTCATCACTATCAGCAGATGCAAATATGGGGACTTAAAAGGAGAGATGAGCCTGGAGCCTTTTTCTAAAAACCAAGATTATTCATTGGAAGACCCCTCCCCCACTAGCAAATGACACCTTACTCAATATATTGACCTTGGGTGGATAGATGAATCTCTTTGAGCTCTCATAAGCTTCATTTACATTTCACTAGGTGTTAAACAATTAAGCCATTTTGGGATACAACTCTGCACATTATTTATGTGTCTCTCAGTGTCCTTCCACAGCAAAGTTCTAGGACTTCAAGAAAATAAATAAGACCCATGAGACAAGAAAAATCCATACAATTTTTTTTAAATTCACTCTAAGGTACAGTGAATATTTTTGGTTCGGCCTGAGCATAGCAAGGTTTTTGAATGCTGTGGAAAAGAGGAAGAGTGAATAAAATATTTTTTTAGACTTCATGAGGGAAATGATCACAATAAATAAGAGTTTTGTAGGTGCAATTCTGTAATCCTACACCAATAATTTCAACTCCCTAAGAAAGCTTATTTGCTAGCATCTTATATGATTGCAGTGAACCAAGAGATCAGGATCCACAGAGATGCAGCTTCAGAACTAGCCTAGGCAGAGACATGCATGCAAAGTTTGTGAATGTGCACCCAGAATGCAGAAGTGTGGCCAAAAGAGCAGAAGATGCACAGTGCCTGGGGACTTGATGTTGAACAGGTCATATGCATAGTCTCAAGCACAGAAATATTTTCATAACTTTTCAATTGAGATGATACAAAGTACCACTTTCACTTGACGTTCAGGGGTCAGTTCAGGCACATCCATAAAAGAAATGGTCCCTAGAATGCACTGCTTGTATCAGCAATCCTCTTTGGCATTAGGAAAGCAGCCTTGGAGATGATGTGTTGCCTGACTTTAATCCAATAACTCTATTGAATTTGTTGTTTGACCTTTTCTTTCCTTTGGATGGCATCATCCATGGAGTAGTATATCATCATCATCATCCTCACTGAAATGATGCATTTCACTAATAGATCATTAGAAAGAAAGCTCACTCTGAAGATATACGGGTACAATAGATCACGACGGAAAAGGGCGTGCTGCTGCTGTACTACCCAAAAGATGGCAGAGTCCAACAAGGAGGAGGTCCAAGAGGAAGCATGTTTAATTGAAAGAGGATGACTGCACCACAGTAAAAAGCCTCTAACACTTCCTTACTTTGCATTAATGAAATCAGTCACAGTGGATACTTATGCTTCTTGCTTCTCTCAGCATGAAAGAACCAGAAACTTAATCTCTTTTTTTCCATCCTGTTGCACATTCTGGTCCTTTCACATTGACACATGGGGACCTGTGGCTCTTCGTCAGTTCAGAGCTGTCCTACAGGCTCAGCCATGTCATGCTGCAAGCAAGATGGCACTGCCAGAGCAGGGAGCAATGCACACCACAAGTCCTTAGTGGGAAGGACAAGAAAATCCAGTGAGTCAACAAAGACATCTGCAATGAATTGTCCTACAGGAGAGCTACACGTGAATCCCTGCATTGCAGTTAATGCTGTGACCACACAGGTTCCTGCCCATGAATGACTGCCAAATCCCTGCTTTGTCTGGGGCTCCAGGAAAGTATATCCTGGCTCTTGGCCACCTGAAGATTTTGGCACATTGGTTGGAGGGTCAGGAGTGTTAAGAACCCTTCCAAGTGAGGAGTCATTTGACTTTGCCTGTATACATTGGATTTTTGCTCGTCTCGATCTCATCTTTCTCAATATGTCCCCAAAAGCTACCTTCAACTTGATAAGATCTATATTTTTGTCACAATTTCCCAAAAAATCTTTCTAAAATGTTGCTGCCTTGCATGTTTGCAAAGAACAGTTTATATTTGGAAAGCTGTGACTTGGTGCAGGAAAATATCCAAAAGACAAATACTCAAATTTGCCCTGCAAAACTACTCTCTTGCATGTTGAACCCATCTGCCTCCTTCAGCATTACACATGCATTTGGAAGCAGAAGGGCTTTGCTGCCCATCCGAAAAGCCTTCACACTGGATGTGAGGGTCTCCTCACTGTCATTAGCTCTTTGACTGTTTAATTATCTCCTCCACGCTGGAGAGGGGCACCTGCAGTGCTGCGTGGGGCGGTGCTCAGACAGCACCACTCCTCCAGCCCCTCTGCTGCCACTGGTAATTTCGCTCGCTATTGTCAACAAGCGTATCAGAAAAGTAAAACACAATTAATTGTGGTGCCAAATAGGAGCTTTATGCTTAATTGCACAACTCACAATGAGGTCACAATTACTGGGTGCTGAGATAAGCGTTTACAGATGTATTACATAATCCATGAGCTTAATTCCTCCAGAGGTAGTCAGAAAATTACTGTTCATTAACAAAGTGGTTCCATTATCCGAAAACATATTTAAATCATCATTTTCTCCGTTCCAGAAATTGTGCCATTTCTTCTTCAAAGGATAAATATACTTTTAAGAAAAGCTTCAGCTGGAAACTACTGTCCCTAATAAATCTAATGTCAGATGTTTAATGTGCCAGTTTTTTCCTCCACAAACAACAAAGACAAGAAAACTGTATTTTGAGCCCCATCGGTTTATACCTCATGAAGTATAACGGCAAGTTGTAGAGATTTGCACTGTTGTTCCACTCATGATCACAAGGAAATTCTGCAGCTTTTTCTGTGGCATGTCCCCCAGAAACCTAGGCAGTGACTTAAGTAAAGGGCCAGGTTCAAGCACAAAGGGTCAAATGTATTTTTCTTTATCTCCAAACCTTTTAAAAATGATTTACTGCCTCAGTGTATGGGACATGAAAGGATAATGCTGTTTTCAACACTCAAACAAATGACATACTGGAACTGATGTTTTTTTACGTACGTTTACACATCTTGGTGCAGCTGTCTCCCCAACCTGACAAAACTCCCATGGAAACAAATGGGATTTTTACCTGAAAGTGACTGCAGGATTGGCCCCTCTTTTACGATTGTTGAAATATATCTACTCTGAAAATCCAGAATTACTTCACAGAAGTAGTGAAGACATCCAAGTATTTCACCAATTTTAAGAAGTACTAAATCATGGAAATTATTTCAGAATACATCTTTAGTTATCCTTAATGCTTTCTCATATCTCCCTCTGACTGAAATAATATAAACATCCATTGAAGAATAATAATTGTCACATTTGATGTACATTTTTATTAACAGCACTATAAAAATTCAATTACATAGCAAAGGCTGACAAAAAAATTTCCTTTAAATTATGCAGTAAACAAAGCACTCAAAAAAAAAAATCATTTGCTCATGTCATATGTTAAAAATCTCTGTTCCATTAGCTGAGGAATTTAAACTAAATTCCCTCTTTGTGTCAGGAAGCAGATTTCCCCTTTCCCCCTACTCCCATTAGGGATTGGAACTAGATGATTTTTAAGGTCCCTTCCAACTTAAGCCTTTCTATGATTCTATGATTATCCAAATGCTTTCCTGGGGAAGGTTTATTTAGCCAACAATCTGTGCCTTCCAGACGTGGTGTTTCCTCTGTCCACTCTGAAAATTCCCATAGCTGACATTCACCACGGAGGGAGAACATAGCTGTACAGATGGATTAATAAAAAAATCAAGATGCAATAGCTCCCACAAACTGTTTCTCCACTGATAAATTTAGCAGAAACCACTGGCCAAAGATAGTCTGCTAGTTGGTAGTTATCAGTAATGCCATTACTTGGGGGATTCTGAAATATTCCTCTGGACTGCATTTAAGTGGTTCTGCCTCTGGCATACAGAGATGTGAAACCATTTTACCTTGCACAACAGGAGATGATCTAGCATAAAATGACCGATTTTCATGCTTATCATGCAGAACTAGATTGCTGCTGTCTTCATTTGGATGCACAGCAGAGAGGTAAGCAGTCTCCTTCCTTGTCTCCTCAAACCAGGGCTCCACCACACAGACAAAGAGGGTGCTGGTCTGAATGCCTCTGTGTCCCTGTAAGCAAGTAAATAAATGTAAAGGGAAAGGTACAGATAAACCTAGGTTTTTCAGTCAAGGCAGCGAGCACATCTGCTATTTTGTCAGTTTGTAGGCAGATTTTTAAAAATTTGATTTTGTTTTTCACTTTTTCATAACAAGAGAAGCAGCAGGGGGACCTGTGAGCTGGAACCTGTGGTCACTGCTGGCCCTGTCCCATGGCCAGGCAGTAGCACCTTTCTTCCCCTTCCAAAGGAGATAACTGCTTGGGAAACTCAGTCCTGATTGATGACCGGTGTGCTTTTAGACATGGGTGTAAAATTGTCTGGTTTTCACTTCATGTATCTTTATCTAACAAATAAACAAAACTGGTTTCTGCAGGTTTCACCTCAGCCCTTGGGTTTTGAGGGAGGGATGTTATTGTTCCAGCAGTCCCAACAGCAATGACAGGAGCATCAGTCTTCGACCTGCAGCTGATTTTGTCCCTCTCACTGTCTTTGGTGGTGACATCTGGTACCACTGTCCCCAGCACAGCACTGCTCTCTCCTGTGACAGGCTGCACCCAGGCAATGCCTTGGCACACCCCATGGGCACCCCTAAAAAACACTTTAACGTAAAGCTACAGTTTTATTTCTCTTAAAGTCTTGTCTGCACACTCCAGCCTAGAATCCCGAAGGGATTGACACAGCATTGACCCTTAAGCTAGCAGCAGAATCAAGTTTCATAAAGCCACTTTCCATCAACCTTTGTATTTGTATGCAGAAACTCATAGAAGACCCAGACTGCCAGCAGTTTCCCACTGCTCCGTGCCTGCCTTTCAGTCTTGCCTCACTTTGGATTTATCATCCAGAATTCCCCCCTCCCATACCTCTCACGGCCGCGCTTCCCTGGGGTGAGCGCCTGCCGCGGGCAGAGATGTTCGCCCAGATCCGGCTTCATCTGCAGGCCCTGAGCGTGCTGCATGGAAATAATTAACACACATAACAAGGAAGGGGAGGGGAGAATAAATTATATGCAAATTTAGTCAAGGAGCTTCACAGAACTAATTAAATTGGATAGGAAAGCTGACAGTACAACAGCCACAGAGACTTTTCCCCCTTCTGCTCACTAGAAAAAGTCTTGCTTAGATGGGCTTAATAAAGCCTGGTGCAGAGCAGTTAGTTATAGGTTTGGGGTTTGGACTTAAAAGCCGCATTTACCATGGACAAAACTCATGCACGTGAAGCTTGTTCAATGTGTGTGTATGGGGAGATTATTTAAAACAGTTAAAAGCAGAAGGCACAGAAGGTGCCTGCAATACCTCTATTAGCAAAAGCCAGTCATAGCTGGCAGCACAGATGGAAAAAACCTCTAATAAGAGATTGTCACCATGTAGAAAGGGCTGGAAAAACCCAGTGGCAATTCTCTTTGTAAACTAAAATGAGGGCAGAAGAAGAAGAAATATTAAATATTTGGAGACACAAAAGAACATTTCCCCACTCACAAAGTTTCTGAAGCCCATCAGCAAAGCCCAGTTTTAACACAGTGTCAGGGGCAGAAGAGATCCCTTCCCAGACCCTGCTTTCACCCTGTGCCGCTACACTTCCTGTGTCACAGCTCCACTTACAGGGTGCAGCTGGGGATTGGTCCATCCCTGCACAGCAGCTCCAGTCTGGCTGGTTTGGGAATCAGTGCTCCAAGTATGCACCATGATCCTGCCTCCAGGACCTTTTTCTGCTTAAATACCAGTTTCTGGAGTTCTTACAGAGCTGATTTCGGCCCTGGCTATGAATTACACTAACTCATTGGACCTGAGATGACCTGCCCAGGTGCAAAACTTGGATGCTTGCAGGGATACATGAGTTCCGGTGTAGGGTCAGAAGGTATCTGTAGTACCTGAAGGATGCTGTGAATCGACCTCTTTTCCTCACCCGAAAGCCTCAAGGCAGTGGCATTTTCTTACCTTGTAGAAACGCTGAGAAGAGCATGTTAATAACGATTACGAGGTGCTCAGAGTCTGAAGCAGCAAGTACCATAAAAACACCTTTAAAAGACTGATGTGTGACTTGTCTCATGCATTGTGACAGGGCCATGCACAGCCAGCTTTTTAACGGAAGGGTCATTGGTGGGGGCTGAAGTTTCCTGCACAGGCTTTGAGATGCACACTGATGAAGCTGGTGGCATGCAGGTGGCCCACCAATTGATAATTTTATCAATTATTGTACCAGGGGAATGTGGAAAATCTCATGTTATAGACTGAAAGAAGAGGCTGTAGAGGTTGCTGTTTTCACTTTCCCAAGGCCTGTGAGTCTCTGGCACAGACAAAGACAACTTCCCTGCCTTTATGTCTTCCATGGAAAGTTTTCCCTCTGTGGTGAGTCTTTCAATTCCCATTAATAAATCAAACTCCGTCAGTCTTGTCTGCTCACCTCACTTCTTCCCTTCACATCCATCAGTATCCTGCAGCACTGTGGGTACCTTCAGTGTAAGCCACAGGTGCCCAGCCATGGCTTGTTGGCTTGTGCCATACAGGGAGCCAAGGACAGCTCTCTGAACCACCACTTTTCCAAACTCCACACGGTCGTTTTCAGAACTGTGCATCCTAGAAGAAATGGGAAGGTCTTCGGGGTCAGTCTTTGTGTTATGTGACATGAGACTTGTCACTTTGCCTTTCAGTTCCTCAGTTTCCCTGACAGAGGGATGGAAAGAATAATCATGAGAACTTCTCTGCATGACCAGTGAGTGCTTTCTAAGTGCATCCCTAAAACAGCGCTGTTCAACTCAGTACCTCTCCAGGAGTGAACAAAACCAGCATTTTCACTCCTCAGCCCAACAACCTTCTCACTGAGACAGCAAGAGGAAGTCAGTTTGAAAATTTTAATTTTATTTTAGAAATGCTTGGCACCAAGCAGAAGTCAAAGAAAGAAAGATAAAGCTCTTCTTGAAGTTATCTCTCTTTTTTCCCATTCCTATCATCTTCTAATCAAACCAGCATGAGATATCAAGCAATTACAATGCTATTTGCTCCCTGCTGGATACAACAATTAGCCTAAGATATCTAATGAAAGGAATTAAATTCTACATGTTTTATAGCAAATAGCTTTAATTTTAATTACAAATCCCAAATACATCATCTTCAATAACGATCAGCCCATCACATCTGCTACGGGCTGATGAGGATTTGCCTTTTGTATGGTTTGGACTGAAAACTAAACCAGACTCTTCCCACACAAGAGCCCTAGCGAAGAGAATGGAAATTAGGGTACAGCAAGGATCAGAGCCCACAAAATCCCTGCAGAATTTCCCAGAGACTTGGGCTGTTACCAGAAGGCTCTTCATCTGCAGCTGTGAGAAGCGTCCTTACGCATCAGGTCGGGGTTTGGGGATATATTTCACTGCTGAGTGTCTGTTACAGCTCCCCATTTGGACTCCATCCACATAATCCATTACATCTGAAACTGAAGCTCATTTTAGCAATTGTATTATGCCAGGTATCTATCCCTGAGCACAAGGCCCCCCTTGGCATGCAGACAGCACTCCATTAAGAGCAGGTGAGGGCTCAGGGCAGCTCATCTCCCAAGCCTCCCACCTCTGCCTAGAGGGGAATTGGAGGTAGTGAAAGGTGAGAAACAGCCCAGAGCCAAATGCTGTCTGCCACCCTCGTCTTTGAGCCCACCAGCCTCTGCTCAAGAGCACACAGCATGGTCCACAAACTGTCTCCAGATCCATGCTGATGGCTTTGGATTCCCTGTCCCAGTGAGTAAAAAAGTCTCTGATGGACCATGCTCCGTCCTGATGCAGTTTTGCTTTTGTTCTGAAATCTTTGCAGGCAGTTATATCACCCATTACATGCCTGGCAGTAATTGCCAAACAACTCGTGCCCCTTCTGAAGGGAAAATAGTACTTTTCTAAGTCGCTCATACACTTCTGAATGTTTTACCTGCAAACGGTTCAGAAAAATGGGTAAAGTCGCCTCCTCAAAGTTGTGATTTTCTTCTTTGAGCACAGAAACAGCTAAAAAGAAAGCAAAATATGTGTCTCTGTGGCTGAAAATCAAGCTGTGTTTTTGCAATAAGATCTATGTAAATGCTCTATTGCTTTTTCTGGTTTCATATTTTTATTCCAATATATTTTAGTGAAACAACTGAGTGAAATAAGCTGGGTTTGGGTCAATGCAAAAATGAAATGTTTATTTTTACATCAATTTGAAGAGAAGCATCACATAAAGACTGAGATTTAATTGCTGGGGGAGATTCACCATTTCCCTCCAACTCTCCTGCTCCATGTTTGTTGAATCCCAGAGAGTTGTACTACTGTGGAAAAAGCCCAAAGCAAATACCTCCTGCCTGACAGCTACAGAGAGACCAACCCCTGGAGGGGGCTTGTGGCTCTGCCCCATCCTGCAGACATCCCTGGCTCTCACGGGCATCACCGAGCAGCCCTCTGACCCCTGATGGCTAGGAAAGACTGAGTACTTCTGATAGTTCTTAAAGACCCTGTAATATACTGGGCGATCACTCCATGTTCGTGGCATAGTAGCTGACCTTCATTTTCATGTTATGATACCTCTTATTCCCACAGGCCTCCTAACTGCTTGCAAGGGCTGCAATTTATACCTGTCACTTACTCACAGACGCTCCTGAGAGAACTGCTGTTGCACAGGCCTGCATTTTCAATTCCATTTGTTGCTCAGAAGCAGCAGGAAATAAGAAATAAGGGTGAATCCTGGTTTCTGTGCCTCCCAACATGATCACCCACATAATGCCACCAGATCTCCCCTGCTCCACCAGTGGGTTTTGCCTCTCTGGCTGTGGGGCTGCCTGACCACACACAGATCTCAGACAGTGCTGCCATCCCGGAGACAGGCAACAGTAATCCATCATCCCTAATCTTTGTGCTGCACATCCACACTCCATCCATGCTGATTTGTCTCCTCCAGCATCCTGGCATAACTAATAACGCCGGCATTTATAACAGCGGTATCACGCTGTGTACCCCATCCAGCTCCATAACTCATACACGGTGATTTATTTGCTGTGGACACAACTAGAAAACATATTTGCTGCTTCCCTCCCCTCCTACACGCAGTGTAACATCGCTGAGGGATGTGGATGCAGCGCAGAGGCACCCAAGTCAGGGAAGCATCCCCACAGCACAGCCCAGGCAGGTTCAGCTCAGGATCAGGAGCCAGGCAGCTGTTTGGTGTCACACTGCACCAAACAGGCTCTGCTGGGGTTTAGCATCTTCTCCCTGCATTCTGGGCAAATGCTGGACTGATCTGGAACTTTGTAGTGCACTGATCTGCTGGCTGGGATGACAGATTGTCAAAAGAACCAAAATGTCAAGAGGTAGGAATGATGTGTCGGAGGGAGCTTCAGGAGAACCTCTGGAGAGGACTGTTGCTGAAAAGAGATTCACCAGTGTATGAAAATCCTTCATATAGTATTTGCCCTGCCCATATTTTAACCTCTTCTGCAAAAGAGACTCCACAGTTCCCAGCAGTCTGTTGAGGTGCTTTACCCTTCCTCCATTTAACACAATTCCTTTTTTAATTTCTTCTGGTTGTGTGTAGTGGCTGTGGGCAACAGCTAGCCACTATTATAAATTTACCATATTTATATACATTATATACAATGTGCATATTTCTTGCAATTAAATAGTTAGGACCTAATCAATTCCTCCTCTTTTCTAAGCTTTCTCTAGTCCTTTGTCCCCATTCCCCTGGTGGGTGTACACGTACAGGTTTCAGTGTGGTGGGAAACATTACCCAATACCTCACCATAGTGATACAGGGCTATATAGAGGTACCACAACAGCCATAACTCAGGAGATTAAATACAGCAAATGGCCTACAGGGCCAGCTCTTGTCTTTCTCCAGCCTTTCTTGGGGATTCTGGTTGAGGAAACTACCACAAGATCCACATGCAAGGCTGGCTCCACAGCCAGGGATCTGAACTGGGATCTCTGCGGGTTCAGAGAAAGGAACTGGCCCTCCATCTCCTGCATCCCCTGTCTGGGAATACCAGCTCTCACAAGGTGGGATTGTCCCTCTGTCCTACACTTAGCAACACACACACATGCAATTTAAATATCTGGTTCTCGGTTTAATACAGAAAATATCATAAAACCTCAACATCTCTTGCTAAAGTGGAATATTCCTTTCAGAAATAATCCAGTTCACAGGAATGTCCCAAAAGAGCACACATAAAACACGGTGCCTTCGTGCTGTGAGTTGTTCCCCAAATTGCTCTGCTTTGACCATTCATATGAGCATTGTCTGAGCGTGGAGCAGGGGTTGGTTTAGGTTATAATTGCTTTACCCATCATCACCAGAAACACCTGTCTTGGGGGTCTGGGATGTTTAGATTTCTAATGATATAACTGTCTCCAGAAAGCTCTAGAGGTTTGTTGGCTCTCAGGCCTTAAGGTTATGACAGTGATGTATGGAAAATCTATCTCTGAAGAAGTAAAGGTTTTTAACATTTATTCTGTCATCCGAAACATATAGGTAGTGACTAGGTCAAAGTGGGGTTACAGACAGTGGAGTGAGTAAAAAAGAAAGAACCAGTAAAAATATTCTACAATTCTAAAGGAAAAATTTCCAAAATATTATATTTACAAATACTCACTAGCATGTCTTCTTACAAGTGTGATTTTGGCCATCTTGGAAAAGACAAGTTTTATACTGTGATTTTCATGGTGATGTCTAAACAAAATAGGAAAATTTTCCCAGAGGCAAATGCACTGCCTCCTGTATAACTTTTTTCACTAAAGCAGGTAAAACGATGAATTTTTAAAGCAATGTTTTTTCTGAAACATCCATTTTTAAAGCATCCATTTTCATATCTTTTTTTAATAAAAAAAAAAATTTAAAGAGTTTGACAGAATTTCTCTGTGAAGATCTGCTGATATGTGTTCACGGCAAGCTGCTACCCCCATTTTCCCAACCTGCCTCTGTTTTTTCTGATTACGCTATAAATTCTTTGAGAAAAAGATTGTCTCTCAATGTGGGAACTCCCAGAGGCGGGGACTTCCTGGGTGCCCGCGCACTGCCCAGAACAAAAATATACTCTGACAGAATCCAGCTATGTACTAGACCTTATAGCAATCATGCAAAGAGAAATATAATTCCACTTTATGGACTTAGTATGGACAATTTAAGGTTTGCTTGCATTTGATTTGGAAGATAACCCCTGAATGATAAAAGGGAACAGATAGCTTCAAAAACTTGCCTTTGACCTACTGACTTTGGCAAAGTGGTCGGT
Organism: Struthidea cinerea; assembly: GCA_013397865.1. Classification (NCBI taxonomy): domain Eukaryota; kingdom Metazoa; phylum Chordata; class Aves; order Passeriformes; family Corcoracidae; genus Struthidea; species Struthidea cinerea. The sequence continues at coordinate 511,389 of VZTI01004555.1, read as the reverse complement.
GGAAAAAGGTGTCCATGTCTTCATTCAAGGAGATGAAAAGACTCCTGAGGCATTTGGCCATCAAGCAGCCAGGAATGGCAAAATGCTTGGCATCTGGCTCCAGCGAAGTGCAGCCTCCGTCCTGCAGAAAGTTTATCCAAATCAAAGCATTGATGATGATCGCTTTAGCAAATGAGTGAATGGCAGAATGCAAAGGTGTTTCTGACAATGTATGTATGGTACAGCTTCCTGTTCCCAGCAATATACTGGGAGGATAGAGATATTTTTGTTACTTGATGAAGTCGCACAAAATCTTTACCAAACTATTCGCACAGACATAAGAAGGTCTTTGAGTTTCAGCCTGTGCCATTAAGTTTTGAAGTTTCTCTGACTTTCACCTCAGTTTTTTGTATCCCTGCCTGTCACGGCAATGTCAAACAGCTTGTGCATCCCTGCAGAATGGGCGGTTGCTGTAGGCATGATACCTATGTAACTATTGTCCAGGCATGGTCCTTATATATCTCTTTTCATGCGATCTTGATAAATGTGGCCTGCTTAATATGGCTAAGATGAATGAGGCAATAATTTCTGGACAAGACACCAGACAGGCAGACTGGTTTGATTTACAAGGCTATGTTAATAAATACCGGTGGCATGTTTTGTTCTTCAGGTTGCTGGATGCGAGGCTCTGCTTCTGGGCTGTTGTCAGGGCAAGGCTGTGAATTCACCTGCTGCTGCTGAGTTACGAGGGGGTAAGTACTGCAGGGCTGGGAGGAAAACAGGGTGAGAGCAGTTGCCTGAGCCACGCTGCAGGTGCAATTTTTGCCATACGAGGTAGGTGGTGCAATTTGTGGTATCAGAAATTTACAGGACTTCACTGTGTCTCCAAGCTGGTTAATATTCAAATACCCAGTGTCTCAGCAGTGCAACATTTCTTCTGCATGTTGTGTTTTCGCTTTTCCAAGGAGTTTGTGTTGGTGTGGAAATAGCTGGATTTTAGAGTTATGTCCAGCAGAGGTGAAGTTCTCCAGGAACTTTCCCCCCCGTGTGAAGTATTAGGAGCAGTGACTCCAAGGGCTTGTGATACTCAAAGGGAGCTGTGTCCAGCACAACCGCCAGAAGAAAATGAGGACTGGTCTCATGCCAATGAGGGAGACCTCTGAGAAGAAGAGAAACTCTGCACCTAAATTAACAAACTACATCAGGTGCCAAAGTAGGGTGACATCAGCACTTGTCTGCTCACACAAATGAGAATATGTTTTCTGAGTACCCAGGGAGGTGTTTTTGTAACCCAAATCCTAATAGTTATGCTACTTTTCTTCCTTCAGCCACCTTTTAGTGCTTGGAGGCCTTTAGTAGAGCTTATGAGTCAATGCTACTCTATGTTCATAAAATATAAGTAAATTTCTATTGGGTCAGACAAGACATGGTGGGAATCTTGCATGTAATGAGAAATACAACCAGATTCCGATCCTGGCAAATTTTAGAGAAAGATCCCAGCCAGAAGAATTTTGAAAGAAAAACCAAACAAAAAACCAAACCAAACCAAACACCTCTCCCCCAAAAAACCCACAAAAGGCCCCTCCCACCAATCATAATGTGTTTGACTTTTCATTATTTTTAGTCCCTGAATTTTTATATCATACACCAGTCACAAACTTTCAACTTTGAATTTGTGTCATAAAGCTGCATTTTGGGAGTGGTGGGAGGCAGTAATGTGAGAGAACAAGCAGTGAGTGTGACTCTCCTACCCTTTTCTCCTCTCACATGGTGTCAGCAAAACATTTCTACACAACTGCTGGTATGAGTTTACAGAGACAAAACTACAGGAATAGAACTAAAATGCCTGAAGGCCAGAGGCACATCAGAATTCCTGTGGCATCGTCGTACCAGTTCATAATTCACAGAGAAAAATACAGACTGATTTTTATTTCTATGTGCTCTCTGTAGCTGTGCTTTGCCCCTTTTTTAAGCTACAGCCTCATTTCCTTTCAGCCCTCCAAAATGTTTTCATGGCCTCCATTTCTGTATCATTGATGTGCAATGGGTGTTAGTGCCGTTTATTGGAAACATCAACCTTTCACTTCTACTTCAGTAAAGCTAACTGGGAATAGGAAACCATGAATCTTATTTTGGTCATAAAAACCCAGAAGTTAAAGAGGGTGCTGAGCCACCTGCCATTTGTGGGTTTCTGCTCACAGGTGCTTCTCTCTTGTGGCTGGAAAAAGAGGATATTTTTTACATTGCTACCCTTGACAAAGTGTGGATTTATCTTGGGGAAAAAAAACCATCCAAGTGGCTTCCCCCAGCAGAAAATTACACACCTCTACCACTCTGTCTGTGAATGGCAACTTGTCCAAGATATTTATCTTGCCTCTGGTTTTAGCTGAGGTTCAGAATATGCTGACAACCCATCATTCTGCTACTGGACCTGGTGTGGAACATTTCTACCTCTGCATTTCTAAAGGAATTGCATGTAGTCTGAGTTTGTAGAGCTTAAGCCTGGAAAGGGCTGTCAAAACCTGTCATTCTCATCCGCTGCCTCACCCCGGTTTATTTTCCACCAGACTCAGGGATTTATTCACACTTCTTCAGCAGTGGTAGAGAGCCCAGCCTGGAGTTTTCTGCCTCTCTGCTTTGCATGGCTCAGGAAAGCAAAGCAGTCACCCGGGTCAGAGTGTAAGGAAATTCTTTCAGGAATTGTTATCCATTAACAGAAGGGATTGGAACAAGGGCCAAAGCAACTTACCTGTCACCTGAAGTGGGAGAGGGGATGTCCCAGACATTAATATTTCCTTTTTTTTCCCCAAATCCCCAGACTGCAGAAAAATTGTAATCATTTTAGAATAAATATGCTTATTTTCAACCTTTGCAACTGAATCAAATGTATGACGTGCACCAGAATTTATTTTTTGCCTCCTGGAAAATAATCCACAGTTTCAGTCCAGACAAAATCTCTGCCATCACAGTCAGAGACTTGGTCACAGGCAGAACCTTGGCTGAACCCCACTAAAATGGGGCATAATGGGAGTCTTGTTCTGCTCCCAGCCAGCACAGCAGAGAAGAACTAAATTCTGAGAAAAGGTGTCTGTACCTAAGGTAATAGATGGGCCTTAAACTCGCACCAAATGCAATTTAACTCCATTTAAGGGTTAAAATTCTCTGTGGTCTTTGTGAATCTGAAGTGTTATGAGCATGTACGGGATCAATGCTGGCATATTTTCACTTTCTCAGACAGGACTGACAGTAACTCAATGACAGTGAAGGACAGTCAGTGAGACTGGGATGGTGGAGCACAGGACAACGCCTTGGTAGGAACAGACTGGCAAAGGTGCCTCTTTACTTCAAGTTTGCCAAACACAATTTGTCAAGGTAACTGCTCATCCCAGCCCCAAAAGCGAGTAAAGCCGTCAGGACTGTGATACTCATGTGTTTCCATGAAAACATGCCAGTGGCCAAAATTCTCTCTCCTCCCCTCTTTCTCCCTCTTCTCTCCCTCTCTGCCCTCTCTCCCGCTCTACATACTCAAGTGTGTGATGACTTAGCGCATCGTAACAATCTCCTGTGCACCAACAGATGCCCAGAAATTCTCTCTATGCAAACTCCTAGAGAGGGCAAGCACAGAGTAATTCAGTTTATTTCAGCATCCACAATGTATTGCAAGGAGGAGTTTCTCTGCTTAAATGCACACTGGCAATTAATTTTTTTTCCTTTTTTTTCAAACCTGTTAATCTCACCTCTGCTCCCCAGCTCCCCAACTGGAAGAAGCACGAGCAGTTCCTCCCTAGTTGCCCTATGCATGCCATTCCTCATTTTGTAATCTCTAATTATAGCCTACCTAGACCAAACCTTCTCTGAGCTGTAGCATCCCAGTCTGTGCAGCCATTCCTTCCCCACGCATCTGGGTATCTGTGCTGCCTTTTTCTAGCCCTTCTCTCTCCTTTTAGAGATGAGCAGAGCTAAGATGCACACAGTACTCAGCATGTGGCTGCATATCATTTAATTCTCTTTTCTTCCTAATATTTCTAGGTGGTAGTTTGTTTATTTGATGATGATGGATGACGATAATCTGGTGGTTGTACCCTGGCATTTGTGGAGCGCCAAGACGTTAAGGGTAAGGGGTGTAACAAAGCTCCTTGGCACTGCTATCAGGCATGTGAGCCCTGGCAGTGGTGGGGGCAGGCATGGAATTACTCTGTGAAACTCGGGGAGCTAAACTGATTTTCAGTCAGAATGTAGTTAGCAAAGAAGTCACCAAGCAGGAAAACAGACTGACCAGGTCTAGACTGGAATATGGGATCAAGCAGCAACAAGAAATTGGTAGGGAGTTGCAAACCTATCAGAAGAAAGGAAAGAATCCTTCAAAGCCAAGAACAAAGCAGTGTCTGTCAGGAGCACAGCGATGAGTTAATTGAAGCGTCTCTCTTCGCTCTCCTCCTCGCTGGCTGTGGGAGCACCTGCTATCACTTAAAGGCAGCTCTCACTGTCACTTTCTCCTTTGGTTCACGTGCACTTGCTCATCCTTTGAGCTTTAATCTTTTGCTATTGATTTCCACCCTGTTAGCTGAAATATTGTCCTGCTCTTTGAGAAAGGCAATCGCCCAGACCACACTATTGCAAATAATATGTACTTTGGAAAACAATGATTGAATTCCCGTATTATCCGCTGGAGCAAAAAAACTCTACCCTGCCTAAAAGAAAATGCTCTGCAGAGATAAGATCATAGAAATTCATCAAACTGGCTTCAGGGGTTTTGTGTGTGCATGTGTTGTCTTTTTTTTTCTTTTTCTTTTTTTTTAATTTGAGCCACCCCGGAGAGATGCTGAGATTAAAATGCATTATCCTTAGATACAGGGGCTAACCAATGCAGTGAGTTCTGTCACTCAGAATTCAGACTATAATTCACTCTCTGGAAATTGCAGATCCATCCTAAGATAAATTTCAGCTAGAGTGCAAAAGAGCCAGCTACAGTTTTACATGCATATTTAGTTTGTATCTATGTATATACAAATCTTCTGATAAACCGCCATAAATCTGCTACCATATGTTTCAATGATTCAAAGGAGAACTGTGTGAACATAAGGGGTTTTATTCCTCCCTCAAAATGTCACATGAGAAATAATATGTATCCATGTCTTATCTGTTGATCTGTAGAACTTCAAAGACCATCAATTTACTTTATTATTGTTATTATTTCACTAAAACATGGCACATTCGATAGCAGAAGGTACTGTTAAATATTGCTGCCTCAGATTAAATATCTAGGTCTAGAGCTAAAGGTACTTCAGTAAAGTTAGGCCCAGCTTTTTGGATGAGTGTTCCTTTATTTTTGGGACATCTGTACTATCAGTTTAGTGTTCTCCAGATTTTCCCATTAGGACATGTAGGATTTCTCTGTTCCTCATGCCATTTCCTGGCTTTTCTTTTGTAATGTAATAGAAGTGGCTCTTAAAACTTTCTACAAGGGTATTACATCCATAACAAGAGCAATTCCATTTTAGTAGCAATTCAGATATAATGGAAAGACATATTAAATTGGAGGTGATGTTACAATAAAAATCATGCCATTATAAAAACAATAGAGCATTAAAACCAGTATTATAACAGAAATATTTTAATAAAGGCACTAAATAAACCAAACAAAAGAAAACGATGGATGAAGCAGAGACAATAAGCGATTTTTATTGCCACACTGATTTTGCTTTGTTTTAATGTATTGATGGAATATTTCATTGCAACAGCTCCATAATTTTATCATAAATGTAAGCCATAAAGCATGCTTCTTGCAGGCAGTGTAATTATTTAATTTCCTTTCCAACGGTAGGAAAGGGCATGTGCAATACATGGAAAAAGCAGAATGAATTATGGACTGGATGGAAATCCCTTCCTGCTGTGCAGGAGGCTGTATTTCCTGCATTTCCTCTGCCAGAGGAGATATAGAGGGAGTGGGGAGAGTTGATCCACAAGGACCTGCTTGGGAGAACGTGTGGCATGAAGAAAACTGATGGCAGCAGTGCCAGGAGTCCCCACAGTGCACCAAAAATATAAGTGTGGGTTTAAAAATCCCTTCTGGAGCGAAGTAAATGATTGGTAAATGTCTGTTCAGTTCCACAAAGATGGAGAGATAAAATGTGGCTTAAAGTTGTGTTAAACAACTTTAAAAAATGTGTTAAACAGCTGCAAGTTTACCTTCTTCTTTGGGAGTAAAGCCCCCTCCCCTCGTACAGAAAAGTGTAGAGAAAACTCCTGCTGTGAGATTTGCACACGTATCTTCCATCCAGAATGTGCTCAGTGTAAGTAAGAGAGATGGGGGTTGGAGTAGGGGGAGAACACTTTTTTAAAATTGCTTTCAAAACCTTACCGACAGTTTATTCAGAAATTTTGTAAATGCAGTTGAGCTTTCTACCTCAGTTTTGGGGCTCTGCTCCTGGGAATCCCTGCAAAGGTGAGGCTCTGGGAACTCGAGCTTGAAGGAAACTTTTTTGGCTCCCTGGCAGCCTCTAAAATTCTGGGAGCTCAAACTCCCATATCCCCAACTGGACTCTTATTGCCCTTATCACCTTCTTTACCCTTTTCCACACAACCCCCACAGATTCCATTACATCACTGCTAAGTTGGGTTAAACGAAGACTTCAAGGTGTGGAAAATCATGCAAGTCATGTGTTCACATATAGTGTTTTTCCATTCTGAGTAATGAGTTCTTCTTTATTCATTTAATAAACAATGGAAATATAAGCAATTACTAATGAGTCTGACTGTGGGGATGGCAGCCCTTGTGATAAGCTTTATTTTTAATGAACTTCATTCCACCTCAACCCCTAAATTTTTTTTCTTCAGAATATATTGTAGGAAATACTAGTCCTTTAAAAGCCTGGAAAGCCTAAGAAGCCACTGAAATCTGTAATTGAAATGCAAATGGAAAGCCCCTGGCACACCAAATCAATTTTTCTCTTAATAAGAGATGGAAATAGAATGTGACACAGAAAAGTCCTGATGCTCTACATAAAGACAAAGCTTTCTAAGTGGTCTGGTGCAAAACAGAAATTCCTGTTTGCTGTAGTCACACTTTTAAACCGCTCCATTGTCAAGTGATGATGTGACACAGCTAAGAGGCTGCTGTTTGGTTACAGAAGCCATTATCTTCAAGGTACAAATCTCCCTTAAGACCATAAAACAAGCATTTCCAAGCGCACATCTGCAGTGCCTGCCCTCACTGTAGTCACAGCTCCTCCAGACAAATTCACTGTGGGGTAAGTGTCAGCTCTGTGTCTCATTGCCCTGGTTTTGCCCCGGTACAGGGATACCTGGAGCAGAGATAACCTCACTGTGCCCGGCTCATTATCGATGCCTGGCTCGCATGATCATGTTTCAGTGTTTGATCCAAAGATCACAGAAGTTAATGGAAAGATTCACCTTGACTTCTGTCCATAATTAGGGTGGAGGAGAGCAGAGAGGATTGACTTTTTAGTGACTGAATGATTCATGTAATCAATAAATAGATAGAGTTAACATAGTCAAACCAGGTATTCTTCTGAAGAGTTTTAAAGGAAACTTAACTTTCTATACAAACCTTCTAAGGATAGAAAGTTTTCAACCAGAAACAAGGCTTTTTAAATGTTTTGTTTTCTTCTCAAGAGCCATTCTCTCCAGTTTTATTTGAACTAACTTGACTTAAACTGATCTACCATAATTCCATTCACAGCACAAATACAAAGTTAGGCAGTGATATAGATTTTCTGACACCTCCGATCAGAACATAGATGATTCAACTCCTAAAAATTAAGGAAACAATCATTTAACAAACAAAGAAATATTTTTTGATTGCAAAAGTGCTTTCTACTGGATCTATGTAAGAACCAGGAGGTTGTGAGGGTGAGAGTCCTGGCAATAAGGATTACGTGTGGTCAGAGCAGGGTCAGGGGAACCGCTGTGATGTTTGAAACCTGTCATGGGGTCAGCCCAGCAAAGCCTTCACAGTTTCTATCCCCTGCCCTTAATTCTGCTCAGGTCAGACATGGTGCTCATCCCCCATGTGCCCCAGTGGCCCCTCTGCCTGAGGTACAAAGCATCTTCTCTCAGCTCTCTATCGAAACTCACCCTGAGTGGCAGGAAGGAGGCAGTGCTGTGATGCTCTTCACACATCTTTATGTCTGGGAAAGAATAAAAGCTCCATACAGGGCCATTAAAGATGCTGAGAGCTGGCTGGTGTGTGTGACCTTGATGTACAAAATGCCATCTTCACTTTTCCATTTTCCTCTCTTAGCAGAGAATAATTACATTAGTGGGAGATTTCAATCCAAGAGCAACCTGCTCCACTGACATGAACAGGAATATTCTGGTGATTGATTTCAGTGGCTTTTAGATCACACTTGGGAGTGCTAACCCTGCACAATGCTGGAGTACTGTCCACTGGGGTTAACTCAGGTTGCACTTCCCATTAGGACTCTGGGAAGCTCCACAGCTTCTGGGACATCAGTCTCAGAAAGGGTTGCAAGGTGTTGCAGAGGAAAGTGTGACAGCAGCACTGGGAGCCACATGCCTGGCTGACTCAGGAAAACACTGACATAGATTTTCAGATTTCTGTACACACTCCTGGTGTGTACACTTTTGATCCTCACCAGGACAAAGGGTAATGGCTTTTAGACTGACACAGGGCAGGTTTAGATTGGATATTAGGAAGAAATTCTTTACCCAGAGAGTGGTGAGGGACTGGGACAGGTTGCCCGGAGAAGTTGTGGATGGCCCATCCCTGGAAGTGTTCCAAGATCAGACTAGATGGGGCTTTGAGCAACCTGGTGTAAAGGAAGGTGTCCCTGCCCATGGTGAAAGGGGTTGGAACTGAGTGGTCCCTAAGGTCCCTTCCACCCCAAGCATTCTATGATTCCATAATCAGCATAAGCTGAAATCCTGGCTGTTATCCTGAATCCAGCAAGGTGAGTCTGCTTTTATCCATGTGTGATTGTGCCTTTCCTCACTGCACAAACATGTTTTAACTCTGTCATTTGCTTCATTCCCCAAAGAGCACAGAAAAAAATTTTTATTTATTGGTCTTGCCTCATACTGATATGTTAATTATAAGGTTTAGCTGCCATATGATGTGAATTTGTATAAATTGTGTAAAAAGGTTATGAGGAGAAAAGGAGAAAGAAGGGAATGAAAATACTTTTGTTTCAGTGCTGCTGCATTTTCAATATGAGCAGTATTTTACCTGGTAAATGACTGTCTGTTATGAACTGTGCTGCATAAGTTTTTCCCCTCCTAGCACCTGTTCAACAAATTAAATACTTTGCTGTGGGTTAAATGCAATGTCAGATCATGCTGTCTCTCAAGAGAAACATATAAATGGGCGGTTATTTCACGGGAAAAAAATGATTCACATTCCCAGGCCATTAGGGAAATACCAGCAAAAGTTATGTGATATAAAAAATATGGGAGCTGGGTTTGCAAGCCAGTGTTCAATCACTGTAGCCTTGAACAGCAGGCTAGAGTCAGGGAGGGCAGTAAATCCAGACATGGCTCTTTAACCAGTAGAGCCAGAAGCATGGATCTTGTGCCAAAAAATTAATTTAAAGGGGAAGAAATTAATTTCCAAAGCTTATTCAGAGATAAATAGGAAAAAACTGAGTAGATGTAGAAGTTCCAGCCCTCATAGGTTGACAGGTATGGATGTGGCTCTGAACGGGCTCTGGGATCTGTGGGTGTGAGGCCAGGCACAGTGCTGAGCAGGCTGGCCATCAGTCAGCACAGCATCCTGACGTGGCTCTGGCTCCACACACCTGCAGGATCCTGGTCAGGCAGTCCAGGGCAGAGAGGATTTTTGAAAGAGTAAATGGCTTCCATTCCCAAATCGATGCTTTGCTGAGGTGTGTGAATTAGCAACATAAAGGCTTCTTCCTCCGTGAATAAAACCTCTAAGCTGAGAAAAAGAAGATCGCAGGGAGAAAGAAGAATAAAGCAAATTTTAGCCCATTAGAATAGCTGACCCACGTATTCCTGAGTCTTTTGCTGCAGGCAAAGCTTTAAGTTAGCTTTCTTCTCTTTTTCTTTGTGAGGACTTGCGGCTTCCTGTCATATACAGCACAACACTGTTGAGTTTTGTTAAAAAAAGGCCATTAGTCTTGGCTGATCTTAAATTTCAGAACAAAAGTACACCCTTGCTCCCACTCACATTTCATTTGCTCCTGCCAGGTGATGTACAGCTTGGGGATCAATACAGGAGGGGTATAAAAGAGTATTTACCCATAAAGAGCAAATGTAAAAATAAACACAGGAGAAAAGGAGACGGATAGCTGCTTTCCTATCACTGATTATGTATTTACCCCACAGATACCGCTGAAGACCATCCTGTCCAAGTCCCTTGGTCAGAGCCCAGTCAGTGAGAGCAGGGTGCTCAGGGCCATCTTCAGTCAGGTTTTCAAAACCTCCAAGGGTGGAGACTCTGCAAACTCACTGTTCCAAAGTTCGACTGCCCTCTTAGGAACACAGTCCTGAAAACTACCTCCTGAAACCACTACCTGAAACCAGATGAATCACCACATCTGGTTCCTACATCATGTAAGATCCCTTGTCAGCTGGTACAAATCCAGTTGGGCTCTGAACAGCTCTATTTTTATTACCAAGCTGTCTGATGGCAAGAAATCCTCCTGCTATTCCCAAGTTGAGTATATTCTTAGCCCATTTACTCCTGTGCCAGCACTTCTGCTAGTTCCTCCCAGGTGAGGATCATCATTTATCACCGTAATCTTTGACCATAAAGGCCTAAAGTTTTTGTTTGTAATTAATTCCACATTTTTGCAGGTCTGCTTTGGTTCAAGTGTTGGTTGGTGGTTTTCTTCGGTTTTCTTTTTTTAATGAAATATTTCTCTTTTACCCCTGGCAGCTACTACTCTGCAGCTCTACTGGGACCACTCTGCAGTAAGTCTGAATACAGGTGCTAAGTATGAATGGAAGGCCTTTAAGGGAAAAAAAAAAGTCTATTTATGTAGCTAAACCTCATCAAAAGAAGCAAGCTCAGTTCTAGCTTCATAAGCGTATACACAGAAAATATAATTCTTTCTCTGGCAATACTTGGAAAATCCTGCAAACCTGCAGCTGGAAGCAATGCACAGTCTGAACACAGACACAAAGCCAGGCTGCAGTAGCTGTCAAACACCAGCAAGGGGAGATCAGGCTGCTCCAAAGCACTTTCTTACTGCTTTCCAACCACTGACAAGGTCAGGGTTTGTTTGCTTCTTTTCCTCTCCAAAAAGAAAGCCTATGCTTTGGACAAAGACTCCCTCTTGCACAGGGACTTGACAGCAGTTTAATTGTAGTTAATAAACAATGACAGTTAAGTTTTGTTTTCTGTATTTCTGGGTCCCTGTAGATGCTAAAAAGTTAAAAGCCGAGAAATTCCTCAGCTTTTTCTCAATATTTTGTGAGAACAGTGCTTTCTCATGCAGACTAGCTGAGAAACAGTTTGTTATTTTGTAAACTATTTCACAGCTGCACGTTGTTTGTGGAGAATGTTTTGGTTCATTGAGAAAAAATATTTTAAAGTAGGTTTTACACCGTTCGGCCAATCACTTAGGTGGGTGGCTGAGCCGTGAACCAATTGTGTCACTCCTCTATTGCGAACCAAGTTATAAAGGGACTAATTTAATTATTAATAAAAGAGAATTTTCTCCTGGACTCATTCTCTCTAATGTCGTTCTTCTCACTGTTTGCGGTACCACAGTGACAGGTCCCCAGCTCTCTCTCGAAGTGGAAAGCTTGTCAGATCTCATGTTGGAAGGGTGGCAGTCAGACAGCGTCTCCCCAACCATCCCCAGCAGCCCATGCACCTGCAGAGGAGAGATGCTGTTGCTCCTGCTTGCTGGGAGTGTTCCTAGTGCACACGGTGGGACAGGGGGTCGCAAATCTCAAATTCTTCTCTCCAAATGAGGCAGGGCCTTGGGGCACATGTTCAGCCACACACAGCAGTGCAGGGCTGTGCCACCAAGACGCTGCCCCTCCACAGAGGCAGCTCCACTGGACACTCACGGCAACAGAGCAGACCCAGGCCCAGCCCCTGGCCCCACACCTCCGCAGCCTGGCCAGGAGTGCAGAAGAGGTACAGCAGGTCCACAATCCCTTCCCTCACCAGTGCAAAGCCCAGTCCCTCATGCCCCTGAGTAAGTGAATGAGATGAGCACAGGCAAAAAAATACCCTTAAATACCCTGTTAAACCTTTGTAACACGTCAGGGGCTTCCTTGTGTCAAGCACCACCAAAGATGTGACCGAGTCGTGAGTCACCCTCCATGCTGTGGCTGCACAGTGCTGAGCAAACCAGGTGAAAAAAGACTTTGCCTGCTACTGATGCATCTTCTCATCATTTCTGACTGACATGAAGGCACAGAGGCCAAAACGTCCCACTGGTTCAGCCTACTCACAGTCCACACTGCTCTGCATCACCCAACTCTGATACCACAAAACCAGGATTGTGACCCCTCTACAGAGTTTACTCTGCAAGAGTTGACTCATTCCTTCAATATTTTCACCCTCACTGGTCACATATAAGATCATGCAGGCAACAGAGTGGTCTGAATGGCTTGAGGACAGCCCTACAGGATGCTGGAAGCAGCACAAATTCTTATACACAGAGCCTCAACTTTTCTGTGCTAATCAAAGAATCCATCTTTGGATCAATCCTTTATATGAGAGTTACACTGTAAAAATATTGAATTCCATGTCAGCTTCCGCAGTCTTCATTGTTTGATCAGCACTGATTGTGTGCTTTACTGAAAGACAAAATAAAATAAAACAGTCAATGCTGTATCTTTCTTCCCTTTTTCACAATGGTATCACTTCATCTCCCCCTCAATGCTTTCAGATGTCTCATAACAACTGTTGTGAGCATCTCATAATCTTAAACACACGTTTTAGAGTAGGCCAGTGAGGTGTGAGTATATTATTATTCCCATTAGAAGACCAGGCACAAGAAACAAAATTTTTTATCCACCAAAGCCATTAAAAACTAATAAACCCTGACAGCTAATTCCCAGAGATGGCAAATAAAACACCATCAACAAAGGGACATCAGTGGGACTTACTTTCTGAAGCAGAAGTCAGGGGTCTGAGCACACTTGTAGCTGTAGATGGACACAACTTCTCCAGGCCTCAGCATGAAGCCTCTATGGGAACCAAGACACAGCACAATGCCAGGCTCCAGGTCAGTGTCTTGTCCACCTAATCATCTTCAGAAGGCAGAGTTAGCAAAATGCTCCAGTGTGGAGGAGAGTGGATATGGAACTTACTCTACTTCTGGAGACACCCAGAATTGGAGCAGCATGAATATTGCCAGTGATTTTTATCAAAGACTGATGATCTCTTTTTGCCCAGTCAGCATTTTTGCTTATGTGAAATTTTGGGGAAACAGAGGAAATTTCAGAATTGTCAGCATTTGTCACCATTATTTTAAAGAGTCTCTCCCCATTCTTCCCAGAGCCATACATTGCCATGCTGCACTTGCCATGTTCCCACCTTGCCACTCTTGCGAGACCATTTGGTTTTAAATGTGAAGCAATGTCCAGGCTGAGCAGCAGCGGAGGGGGGCACAGGGGACAGGGAGCAGGTTCAGTGGGTCAAACCTGAAACAAGAGTCCAGCTCCTCATTCCTATGAATGAAAGGCAGCAGAGTGCCCATCTAATGGGACACCAGAGCTACCTTAACCTGCAGGCAGGAACTGCTGTCATGGTTTGCATACAGTGGCGTGGCAGAGCAGCCTGGTGTCGGTCTCAATTATTTGTCTGGCATCAATTTTAACAGTAACTGAGAAGCCTCATGATCTTTCATGTGTTTGTCCATATATCAGCCAGTTAAGAGGTTTAACTATGCCCTGTTCCATGGGAAGGAGCACTGAGGATAAAAGATATTGAGAGTATGTCCCCAGCAATTGATTCAACACATAAGCAAGTTTGAATTTTCTAAATCAGACACTTATAACTATAGTTTCAGCGGTGAACTATTTTATTTATTGAAAGGCTACCCAGTACTCCTGGTGGAAAATACATTAAGATTTATGCTTGGATGTAATGCCAGTAATGCGAGAAGCATGGAAATATCTTAGTTGGATAGACGTTGGAAGAGTCTCCTTTCCAGCAGGCATGTGATTAGTACAGCCCGTTCTGCTACGGCCACCCAAACAAGATTAAATTTATTTGCACAACCCTAATCCACCTCTGGCTGAATGGAGACTGTAGCTTGCCCAGGACAGAAGTGAAATTTTCAATAAATTGGAGAATAGTTCTCAAAGCTTCCAAAATACCTGGACATCTCTTGCACCTCAGAAGAACTAGACAAACTCTATCCATTTCCAGTTGGAGAGAAGAAGTCCAAAATTGTTGTGTCAGATGTTTTGAGTTCTCCTTGCTGAATGAAGGCTGATTTTTAGTGATTAAAAATATTTACTAGATATCCCATCCAGATCACACATCTGGCCTGAACATTTCCCTTGAAGCTAACCTCGAATGTCACAAAAATAGTTAGGTCTCCTTGACCGAGCTATATTTTTTAAAGTGATAAAATGTGAGCAAAAAATTAAGGAGCTGGTTGGTTACATGAATATTCCTCCCTGAAGTATTATGGTGACATTTCTTCTCTTTATGCCTCAGTGATTTTGTTGAAGTTGTTGAGTATTTTCTTATCCATTAACTTGAGATTTGAGGGGGGAAAAGAAATGTTAAAAAAAAGAAATCAATTTCCCATCCAGGCCTTTCTGCAGCAACCTCACCTACTCTGAGGACTCTACAATATGCTGAGAAAAAAACATTTTGTGGGAGTCTCTGGTTAAAATACAGGCAGCACTCCAGTGGGTTTCTAAAAGTTCTGTGAGAAGCAAAAAAATGATAAATAGATATAGCAAAGTTTTGGATGCATTTTCCAAGACCAGAGCTAATCAATTCTGCACAGATTAAGACACAAGCAGCTCACCAAGTTGTTGCACCTATAGAATCCAACCCTAATTAACTCTGTGTGTGTGAACTTTGAATTGCTGAAAAAACATGTGTTGTTAATTTAATAAATCTTCATTAATGTGGCTGGTAGCAGTGACCACCACAAGAACCATTACAAATTGACCCTTTTCAAATCCTCATAATCTTGCACCAGAGAGATGCACCTAATTGGGCTCATTAAAAGTAAACATTGATTGGCAGGACCACTGGGATCCTTACAAGGGCTGTGCAGCTGTAAAGAATCACTGCATTCCCGATCTCCAGAGCAGCAGACATTGTTTGTTGCTTCTGGTCCTCAAAAACAGTGGGAAAACTGCTGGCAGCAAGTAGCACAAAAGGCAGCAAGGAAGGGTTACATTTGCAGGTGAAAGACCTTAAATATTACCACACTCGGGTCACTTTAACCTCCAGGTGACTGGTGTGGAACGTAGACCACAAAAAAATGTGGAGATAAGGGAATTAAGGACCTCTGAACTGTGATTTACTGTTGGTAAGACTTTGGGGCTGTTTCTCCAAAATTTTATGTTTTGTAAGTCATTAGCAACTGCAAAATGAGTGTAGGAAAACATGGGCAAATCAATAGTGTATTACACAGGCATCAGTAATTACATAGCAGTGGGGAATTGGGCCTTGGGACTTTTCAATTATTTTCTGTTGCAAATGATGTACAGGCACCATTCGGGAAATCATGTTTTGGTCAAACACTACATATTTGCTCAGTGTGAGTCAGTGTTATGGAGGTAATCAAATAATATGAATGTTTCTGGGCTAAAAAATCTATCAATCTCTAAGCCTCCATTTCTGAGTCAAAGCCAAAAAAACCCCGTTATTGGCTTGTTACATAGCCTGAACGTCATCTGCCTGGAAATCTCATGTCATTGTGAATGGTCAGACACAGCCCTGGACATCTAATTCAATGCACACTTTTCAGCCTATAGTTTGCCTGCTTTTAAAGTCAGTCTCCAACCCTTTCTTCCACGGAACATGTAAACTTAATTAATCTTTCTGTATCCTAGAGTTACACAGATGTATGTGCACTTCAATGACATCTAAAAAACCTACTGCACATCAGGGGCACTCTGGTAGCAATTTAAAATAAGTGTTCCTAACTTGCAAAGACAGAACAATAGTGTGAGCTAGTGTGGATCTCTCAGAGCAGCATGCAATAGGAGAGTGACATTTCACATGGGTAGATAGTGATAGGACAAGGGAAAACAGTTTTAAACTAGAAGAGATTTAGGTCAGATGTTAGGAAGAAGTCTTTACTGTGAGGGTGCTGAGACCATGGCACAAGTTGCCCAGAGAAGTTTGGGATGCTCCATTCTTGGAAGTGTTCAAGGCCAGGCTGGATGGGGCTTTGAACAAGCTGGTCTGGGTGGAAGGTGTCCCTGACCATGGCAGGGAGGTTGGAAGCAAATAGTCTTTAAAGCCCCTTACAACCCACACCTTTCTTTGATTCTATGATAAATTGAATCCCATCCATTTGCCACGATCAGCGTGAGCACACATGAGCCCCAGGTTTCTCTGCTGATGTGCAGTCACTTGCTCAGCTGCCAGAGTTGCATGGCTTGTCTGAGCCCCTCGCATCATCTACTGCCCTTAGTTTCCTGCACCAAAAATCTCTTGGGTGGCTAGGAGCTGGTCCCAGTTTGTCCCACTGCTGCTTATGCTGGTGTCACACACGTGTATGAAGCCCTCATGCAGAGAATTCCTGTGCAGGGCTGTAACAGCTCTGCCTCCTCCAGGTCATCAGGCAAATGCTTGTGAGCAGGCTGAGGTGGAAGCCTGTGGGGCACTTCATGTTTCATTGGAGCTTGACTGCAGAAAGAAGTGTCAAAAAGGATTAGTGTGTCAGTGGTTAAAATGATTGTGGCACGAAGGCACTGAGGGCTGCCAAAACCAAAATAGCAAGAAAGTGTCTCTGAAGGCACTCCTGATGCATTGCTTTGACAGATGTGCAGGTCCTCACTAACAGCAATGAGCAGTGGAGAGCAGGCTCCTCTGCAACAACCTCTCTGGATTGGGACCAGGAGGAGATTTGGGATGGATCCTGCAGAAATTTTATTCAAAACCAGCTGATTTGGTCAGACCAGAGACATTTCTGCCACTGCACCATTGCAAGCAAAAGGGATGGGGCTGATCATATGAACACAGAACACATCTTTTGCAGTTTTAGACCTTCGCAGGACCCAAGTGTGGTGGGTATCAGTGACTCAGAGGCCTTCAGCATGAGAATCCAGACTATCCCACTGTTGGAGCATCTGTACTCTCACTGGAGTATATCTGGGCAGTCACAGATTGCAAGTGTGGACACTTTTGCTAGGAGCTAACAGAGATCCACCACAGGCCCTTGCTAGAAGTCAGTATTCCTTGACTCCCTCAGCTGATGAAGGGGAAGGAAGGTTTTATTCAGAAGACACCCTCAATTCAATTCACCCTCTGAACTCAACCCTTTCCGTCCATGCTTGCATGGGGAGCACCAGAAAAAGAAATTTCCACTCTGAGCATGCAGAAATGCTCATCCATTCCTGTTCCCTCCAGTTCACCACCCTCACAGGAATTCTACTTCCATCCAGCATCAGCTTTGACCCAGACTTGCCTCTTTTTACTCCTTAGTCTAAGAGCTATGGAACCATGTGCTGTGTTTGATAGGGGCGTCTCTGTATCTCTGCTGCATGTCTGATGTGTGCTGTGCCTCCTCCTCTTGTTTCCCGTGTCTTTACCTGCCTGGCAGGTGGGCTCTGGACCCAAGAAAGTGACAGCCTTGAATGCCAGCTGGGGTGACTCACAGCACTGAGACCAGCACTTTGCGGGAAATGGAAGATAAAATAATACAAAAAAAAACTAAACACAAAAAGATAAATGCAGTTTGCTATCATGTAACTTCTGTTTGTGCCTGATTTTTTTTGGAGCTGTTTTTCCCAGCAAAAACAGAGTGAAACCATGATGTTAGATGTGCAGCACAGCCTGTGTAGTGCATGGACTTCCTGCTGCTTCATATTTATTAATTGAGAAATCCTTGGGCAAATTGCCACTCAAGCCACAGTGTTGATAAATTCAGGAGTTGCTGGCACTCCAGCAGCATGCAAAGAAGCTGAACGGGACTGATTACATTGTGCAGCTCTATCTGCAGAAGGTTGATTATATGGTTTGCTTCCTAATTAAATATCTAAGCATCCGTTTACTGAGGAAAGTGAAATTGAGGAATCGTCATTTACGGCAGCCTTGTGGGGAATAAGCCAATGTGAAAATTCCTGGACCACAAAGACACTGTGTTGGCCAAGCCCTCTCCAAAAAGCTGGTTGGAGAACAAATGCAGTTTTGCATAATGAACATGTTGTCACTCACAAGAGTGAGATGAAATTAGATGTGGAAGAAGCAGTAAAATCAACTTCTGTCTCAGCTTCTGGTGTGGGCTGGGATGGAGCTGTGCTCGTGAGCCCTAGTTGCCACAGCATCATTGTCTGCTGGCACATCACAGGGTCTGCCCAGAAAGCACCAGAGGGACTTTCTGAAATGATGCCTCAGGGGATCAAAAATCTCAATTCCAGAAATTACTCCTGAAGGATCGCGTGCAAGAGGCTCACCGTTTAGAGGAGGAGAGGCAGGAGGAAGGGAGGGAAAATGTCTTCAGCAATGTCTTTTCTCTTGTTCCCTCACTACTTTGTCACTCCCCATTGATGCTGAATCAGACACTTACAAGCATATCCAAACGTAAAAACTACCATATGGGCTCAGCAGGATATCTGGGAATGATTTCCCCTTTCACAACTACACATTAGGTCTCATCCTGATCTTTAGCATTTAACAGCATTATTTCTAATATGAATGATTAAAAATTAAAGTAAAATGGCACTGCAGTTTCTTCTGTGAAGGAGTTGTGGAAGCTAAAGGATGTTATCATGAGAATAAATTACTATAAATTAGCCATCAATAACTTTAAACATGATGATTAGAACACAGGAAAGTCTGGAAAAGGTTTCTGAAGGACTCTGGGCACAGGGAGTTGCATCACGCTGTGAAGTCTACCACATTTAGAAATGAAATTGTGTGATATGATTGCCTGTAATAGGGGACTGGATTTAATGCCTTCTGCATTTTTTTTCTTCTCAGTCAGCATTTAGCAAGTCTCCAAAATAATTTCTTCTTTGTTGATTTTAAGGACTGTCATTTTGAGACAATACAATCTCCGTTAATGATGTCAATGTCCTGTCTGGTCAGACAATGCCAGGGAAAAAAGGTCACTAACAAGTTTGAAGACCAGAGCTAAAACAAGCTTTTTGTTCATTTTCATTTCACTTGGATGAACCTCTGCCTTATTATTGTTGTTGCTGCTATGTTTCAGCTCAGCTCAGCCTGGTATAGGTGACGGAAAAAGCGTGAGTGAACAATTAATGAAAAGAAAGGCTGAGCAGGACCAACATAACTGACGGTGATCCCAACAATGATTATTCTGCTTTATGATCTTACTTAAGTTCATGCTTGGCCGAGTTGGGCCAAATCAGCACCTTTAACAGAGCTACTTCCATTTGTAGTTGAAGCCAGGTGAGGGCTTACCAAACTGCTGCTCAAAAATGCACTTCTTACATCAAAATATGACCTTCCCTCCATTTTCCTTATAGCCCTTCAGTAGAAAAAAGGCCACCACATAAACACAGCCCATCATTACAGTGTCTGTGGTACAGCAGACGGTATTTGCAAAAATTAAGGGAATTATATAAGCACAAAACGGTTAGGAAAAGGCACAATCAATACATGGGAAAGACACACAGTTCAGCCCCAAATTTAGAGGTGAGAAGAATGTGGTCCACAACAGAGATGAAAAGAAATTACAAAAATAAACAAATTGTGTAGTACTGGACTGTTAAATATTATTACCCTACCAGGAACCCAAAGTAAGTAATACTGAGGGTTGACTGTATGTGGCTTTCTGTAAAAAATAGCATTTGGTTTAAAGGAAACCATAGTCACATAAAGGTAGCAAGTTTATGTAAATAAAGAAAACAGATTCAGTAGAGACTTAAGAGCAAGTTTCTCTAGGAATAAGTAGAGGCACAGAACCACAAGTGGTTCAGTAATTCCCCAGGAGCTGGTTGGTGCTGATTGTGCTATTTGAGAGATGTATCTTGTAGGTTACTAATGCGAGCAACAGTCTGCCTGCTGCATTTTAAATTACCAGCCACTGCCAGCCCATTGTTTTATGTGATTCTCCCTCTGAATAGATATATTTATTCATAAATAGCTGGCTGTTCAGTGAGTCTCCCTCTGCTTTGTGGAAATCACTAAATCATATATTTCTTCAGTCAATTTGCAGCAAACATTCCCTGTATGACCTCCTGTGAGCTTCCTTCAGTGACCCAACAGTGGGTCACTATTTAGATTAGATTTTAGGAAGAAGTCCTTTACTCAAAGGGTGGTGAGGCAGTTGAACATGTTGCCCAGAGAAACTGTGAATGCCCGAGCCCTGGAAGTGTGTAAGGCCAGGTTGGATGGGGCTTTGAGCAACCTGGGCTTTAAGGTCTCTTCCAGCCCAAGACCTTCTATGACTCAATGATCTGTGAAGCCTGAAATAGAGTCAAAATTCAGTCACTAAATGTTGGTGTAGGTCACCAGATCTCTGTCAAGAGCAGAAGGGCTCCACAGGGGCATTAGAAGAAGCAGAAAGGTTAAAGTTCCGGTGTGTTTATTGCATGCTGCAAAATGCTGTTATCTGAGGTAATTTCCTGTACCACAGGTCCCACTGGCTTCTCTAAAAAAACAAAAGGGAGGCTTTTGGCAAATGAACATTCTGGTGAAGGAACAGATGAGTTGCAGAGGTGAGCTGATGGCTCCCCACAGATGCCACCAGAGCTGGGCATATTTAAGCATTTTGAACACGAAGAACAAGTGCCCGGCCTGGTGTCAGTGTTGTAGCCACAGCGGCGTCAGGGGCTGGGACAGGGGATCTGAGCACGGCCTCCCTCTGTGCAAGGGCTCCGTGCTGAGCCCGTGGACCAGGAGCAATGCCAGGGTGCCCAAGAGCAGGAGGCCACCTCTCCATCACATAACCACCAGGCAAGGAGATAAAAACAAGAAGGAGAATCCATCCATCTTTTCATAATGAACATTACAGCTACTCTGAGGCCGGGAAGGCGACAAAGCCATCGTAGTAGTGATAGGACATTGCCAGCTGATGTCTGCAGTGCTGTGACAGTGCATCCAAACCTAAAAATTTCATCACACACCACCACCCTCAGCCATGGGATCATACCAGGAGAAGAAGTTCAGATGAACTTCACAGTCTGCACTGAAAAAAACCAGAGCCATCATAGGGCTGGTAAAGCTAAGGATTAATTCCTATTTTTATTCTCTTTCACTTGTGTCCTGCATTGGAACAAGAGTTGAATGCTTGGTGAGATGAAGGGTTCAGCATACAGCATACATTTCTGAACTGAGTTATTGCCTCTGGTGCCTGGAGTAAAAGTGTCCCCTGGGATGTTTGACAGGATATAATGTCTGACTTGATGATGGAAACAAAAGAAGTCCTCTCCATGGCAGATTTAGTCTCTTGAATTTACTGATAATTCACTCTCCTCCAATAAATCAGAATTCCACTTCACCCACTCAAATGTTGGTTCCGTGCACTGCTGACACACATGGAAATGCAAACCTCCCATAAAAGTAAAAGAAAATGTAAGTTATGTTCTTATAAACAAAGAGAGACTTCAGAACAGGGGAAAAAGCCTTGGTTTACATTTAAAATTAACAGTCTGAAACACAGTAACAGAGAGAGATGTGTAAAGATGTCCTGATGCAGGGCTCATGCAGCTCACCTGGGTAGTTCTGCACTGAGGCTTCAATAGGGGGTCAGTTTTCCCTTTGGTAACTCCTCCTTGCCTTTCCCCTTGCAGCCCAGCAAACTCACCACAGAACTCGCATTCAGTGCAAGGTCACCCCGGAGAGATCTCCCCCTCCTCTGCTTCCCAGCAATATGTATTAAAATGTCATTCTGGCCTTCAGGAAAAGCAATTTTCTCTGCCTTAGAGTAGGGTAGGTGTGATCCACCCATCTGGATGGAGACATCTGCATCAGAACCAGTCCTCCCTGCTGTGAAAAGAGGAAAAGGCACCTACAGGATAGGGTTCACCTGCAGCTTATTTAATTCTAGGGTTTTAAATTAGGGTGGGTGAATTGCCCCTAAAAGCACTTGTTTGTCTCCCTTGGCTGTAGTGGGGGCCTGGGGTGATGTTCTGAGCTGTGGGGCACCTGCCTGGCAGCAGATATCTGAGCAGCTGAATCCCAACTTCGCGTAACTGAGACAAAGTATTTCCTGGGGTGGGGGAAATCCTACACAGGGTGCAAGTGCTCATGTTTTTACTCCATCCAGATGAGCAAGGATTTGCCAGCTGGCTGATATGAAGGGGAGCTGAACCTTCTTGCATCTTTTCCAGTTTATGCTGGTGAGCATGGGAAGAGGCAGGAGAGAAAGGAAGGGGATGCTGCACTTAGAACGTGAGAGCTCATGTGTGATAAGCATTGTGGGAAATATACAGAAGTCCTGGCCCATGCCTGATTTCCAGAGAGAGCACGTGAACCCTCACAGCCTGCAGTTCCCAAGGCAGCTGGACACATGTGTCCAGCAGTGAAACCACTGACACTGGCTCCTGCACGGAGCCATTCCCACTCCGAGCGGAACCCAGTCCATGTGTCTCATCAGCTACGTAGAACTCAGATATCTGGCCTAAGGCAGGCATCGTGGCTCCCTGCAGAAAGCTATTAGCTCCCCCCTACCCCAGGAAAGGGGTTATCAGCTCATTTGTTTTAGAGCTCTTGGAATGGGATGAGGATGGTGCTTTCTGTGACTGCCTGCACCTCTCCTGGCTGATTATTCCATTTGCTAAGGAGGATAAATGCCTCTAAATGAAACCCAGCAAAATACTGAGAGCATTTCAAATGCCCCCTGTAGAAAGCAGATTGAGGGCAAATTTAGCCCATCCACCCACAAGATGGCAATCCTTGCTTGCTGGGAAAACCCTCTGTTCCTTCCTCTTATCCCAGACCTCACAAGGAGTCTGGGAGGTGAGGGGGGCTTCACAGCTCTCAGTGAGGGGTGTCTGGAGCTGGAAGCCCAGCAAACAGAGCAGATTGAAGAAAAACTGGCTGTGTTAATTTATCCCAGGGTCTCAGCTCTCCCTAAATCAGCAACCAGACACAGCCTGCTTGCATGTTCAAATGAGAATGAAATGTTGACGGAAGAGCTGAATTTCATGCACTAATTCAAGAAGTAGCCTGGTTGAAGAGATGTCAAACTTAAGTGTCTCCCTTCCTCCAGCTCCCCCATTCCAGTAGCAAACTGGGCACAGTCCGCTTTCCATAGCACAGGGCAGGGTGTGCAGGAGCTGGGGTGATGTGCAGACTCAGGCTGCTGGCCAGGCACAGCCAAAATGCAAAATGCCCTGTCCCCTCCATGCACTTGCTTTGTATGGGCAAGGAGCTGCTGTGCATGACAGATGAGAGCTGCAAAGCAGGCAGGTCAGCACTGTGGCGAGGGTCAGTGCTATTTCAATGGCTGGAGATGCTCTAATTATAGTGTTGGGAAGGCTGGAAGCTGCCAGGTTCGATATGGGAATAATGTGACAAGGGAATTGCAGGGTAAAGACACTTGTTGTTTTGTTCTTGGTCACTTAACTCAGGGACAAAGCCTTTGAGGAAGGAACAGCAAATTTAAGGTTACAAATCAGTCCCAGGAATACTGAACATATATATATAATTAGACAGAGAAAAAAAAAAATCAAGGCAGCCTTGTGTTTATTGCACTGGCTCCATCTCCTGCACTTTTGGCACTGTGTGTTTCCAGCTGAGCTCCAGCCAGTTGACTGGGAGGTTAAATATCCTTCAGCAGCACAAACAGCTGAGGAAGCCCTGCTGCTCACTCACACACAGAGCCTTTGGTGGGTGCTCAGGCAAGTACAAGACTTTATATACACTGCACTACCTCCTCTCTGCTACCTGCTCCACACGCTGCTCTGCCTCACTGCAAAACTTTCACAGGGCTGCTCTTCGGTGTTGTGGGATTTATAGCAGCATTTCCCACAGGTTTTATGACCTGATTATTCTCAGGTTGCTTTCCCTGGATAGTTGCGCGTTGCACAGCCTGCAAAAGCGTTTGCTTGAAGCATCTCAGAGCAGGCACCTGCCTCCGGTAGCAGGCGAACTTTAGGAGGTAGGATGAGCAGTAAATTGACCCCAGCACTCAGCTCTGCTCTTGCATTTACGAAAGGATGAGTCACTTTGCAACCCGGTGCCTCCACTTCCCATCCTGGTAGATAAGAAAAGCGGTACAACGCCAGTTGAGTAAAATATTCTTGGACACTTTGACCAACACAGCAATCAGAAATGGGAAATAGATCCCTCAATATCACTCACAATCCACCTCCTGGGACTGCTGCCTGCTTCTTGTCTGCACCAGCTTTCCCCGTGCCTTGCTGTTCCAGGGTCTCCCCATTTCAGAAATCCTCATGCCTCCACGACACGCCTCCACCTCTTCTGTGCTTCAGCAACCTCTCCTCCAACTATCTTTTTTCACGAGCTCAGTGGAGCATATTACCTCCATTTTCCTTCTCCACTCCTCCAGGGATTCCTCCTGCTAATTACTTCAGCTTAG
Source organism: Struthidea cinerea (assembly GCA_013397865.1). Lineage (NCBI taxonomy): Eukaryota > Metazoa > Chordata > Aves > Passeriformes > Corcoracidae > Struthidea > Struthidea cinerea. The sequence continues at coordinate 486,793 of VZTI01004555.1, read as the reverse complement.
GCAGCTCCCCATCCCCTCTCCCGTGCCCACCACAGCAGCCAGGGCACTGCCTGCCCCCCCGTGGGTAGCTCAGTCAGTGATTTCCCCCAGCTATTCCTATTTAGGAGAGAGGTTGTTTATTTCCCATTTTTTCTGTAGTTATGCGAACATTCACATCATGTACGTGGTGATTTTTTTTTTTTAATTTAAAAAGTAGGAAAGAGCTGGCAACCAGTATCTGGTGTAATGCCAGAACACTGGAGAAGCACTAAGGACAAGTTTTGATCTGTTTGCTCTGATACTGTTCCTCAGGCAGGGATCAATCCCTCAAAATCAGAGACACTGTAAACGATTAACGGTAAATACAGCTAAAATCAAATACACTATTTCTCCTTCATTTTATCCAAGACAGGGTTTAGTCAAATCCAAGCCCAATTTACCCCAGATGTAACTCCAGTAACAGCAGTAAACATTGGACCAGAGGGGAACTCAGTTCATTTGCTTTACCTTACCTTATGGAAACTGCAAAACTGCTAATGCAAGCAAAATTGCAGGGGAGGGTACAAGTTCATAGCAGTCCCCTCTCCATGGTCACCATGGCTATTTGTGCCTTTTTTCACTCTGTTTACAAATTATTAATCATATTGACCACAGGTCCGTGTTTTGAAATCAAGAATGCAAAGAATCCATTTTTATTACTTTATTAACCTTTTTTATTTAACCTGGTAATAAAACTACTGAGCTGTGTGGTGAAATCTCAATTAAATTTGCCTCTCCCGGAGCCACAGAGTCAAATGCTCCAGTAGTTATCAAAGTTGGTTTCCCTGTAAAAGCTGTGCTCTGTTATCAGATTCTGTTACTCAGTACACAGATCCCTGCTTTCCAACAAGCAATGTTTCAGGAGGTGCTTTGAAAGATTTCAGGCTCTCCCAGTGATTGCTTTGCTTTTCTTTCACAGCAATTACAGTCTCTTCATTTAATTTCAATGGAAACTTTAGTGTTTTAGACCTTGCCCATGTAGCTGAATGCTCATCTCTGGATCTTATTTCCAGTCCTCAGGAGGACCGGTTTTGATGACCTAGTCTGATTACAGCATCTTTGACAGCTTTAAAGGAATTTGCCGTGGGGAAGAAGACAGCTGCTCCTCTGATGAGGGATTTTTCTGAGCAGGCCTCCCAAGCCAGACATGTCAGTGTGAGATGCTGCCTACATTTTTCATCGTGACCAACAGGTACGTCTAAAAAAGTTGTGTGTACTTGGCTACGTAGGCCAGTGTGGAGAGAGCCTCTGTCCTTAAACTGCTTAAGCTGTTTCTGTCAAAACACTGCAGCTCCTTGGCTTCTTTTCCCTTATGTTCTATATTCAGCCTCTCTGAAAACTGTGGGCCAAATCTTTTTTTTGGTGTAAAGTGGCACTGCTCCTTCAGTTTATACAGACTGCAGGGCAGGAACAGTCTCTTTGCCAGCATCTGCAGCTCTTGTACAGCTCTGGTCTTAAACAAGACTGATGAATTTGAGCATGTTATTTATGAACAGTAGTAACCCTTATTAGGAGCTACAATAAACTATCTCATCAGACTTTTTAGAATTGAATCAGTATAAATACAATATGATAATTGGTTCCCCTAGAGCCCATTTTTTCATGAATGTTGAAAACAAGATTAACAACATTTCAAATCCCAAACAACCCATTTTACCCCCAGAATGGAGGTCTAATCTGTTTAACATGGTGTGCAGCTACTTTACTTTTTGGGGAGCAAATAAAGTAAAGATTTCAGATAGGAAGGCCAGAACTAGCACTGCATGGACTGGGGTAGTACCCAAGATTTGGGAGAATTCATCCCCAAGACATCTTCAGCCTTGGTTTTGTAAAAGAGATAGGTAGACAGCTTGGAGTTCTGAGAGTTGTTTGGTACATGGAGCACTAACTTCTCTCCAGTGCCAGCCTGTTTCCACCAAATGCTGCCCCAAATTTGAACTCTGAACTGAGAAGTAATGGTAACAGCCACCACCTGCTCCAAATTCTCCAAATTCCCTTTTTCCTCCTCTGTATTTTTTATTTATATTTCATATTCCCAGGAAAAAAAAAAACTAAAAAAAAAAAAAAGGAAGCAGTGTCATTTTGCTGCCTAGCAGTTATTTGATTTGTATTTGGTAAAGGCAAAGGAGCTGAAGGTGTCCTTTCTGAAATGACAACGGGGAGCACAGAAGAGAGCAAACCCACCAGCTTTGATTAACTTGGCACTTCTTAGTCTACATCTCTGACACTGATGCTGGCTCACACTGGATCCTCTTGAAAGGCATGACAGAGTGGTGGCTCCTGGAGCATCCCTTGCTAATAACTTTTTGACTTGGGCTGTCAAATATACCATTGAAGAAGTTGACACTATTTCCCAGTTCTGGCATTTTCCACACAGCAAGTAACAAGCTCGCCAAAAGCGGGAGTGCCAGGAAAAGGTGTTTCAGGTATACAGCCTCCTAAGTGTCACAGAGGCAGGAGACAACTTCTGGGAAGGAGGAGTGGTGGTGTCACTTTTCTAACATCTTCACTTTAGAGCACAGAGCCTTTTGGCCCAGTAAGCTCCAGAAAGGATCTAATGTTTTCCAGATTTCCGATACATGGGGAGAAATGCTAACAAAAGGTAGGAAGTATGGGAACACTCCAGTCTCAAAACTTCTCCCAGAAATGCTTGCTAGAGGGGGTTTAATGCATGAAAGAGAGAATGCAAGACATTGAACTAGCTCTGTGTACTCAAAGGTTTTGTCTTTGTCAGGGAACAGCCATGTAGTAAGAATCACACAATAGACCAAGAGCTCATCTTCCATGCACCTCCCCTCAGACACTATTATTTCAGCATCTCCACAGCTGTCTGTCCCGTGAAGCTTTGTTCTTTTCCTTTGCATTTCTCTGGCTTTAAAAGAAAAGACAAAGTAATTTCCATTGTTTCACTGAAGAGACTGATTGAAAGGCTCATACATTTGAGATGATGAAAAATATGCCAATGAAAACTCTCTACATCAGAAAAAAAATGCATTTGTTGAAGCAGAGATGATTCTGACCAACATATTAATTTAAGCTGAGAGGTTTCCTGGTCCCGGACCAAATTTCTGATAAGAATGAAGGAGAGAATGGGGGAGAAAGAGAGAGAGCTGAGCTGTTAGAAGCAGCTAATAAGAAGCTGCATCCTAGGGGCATTGCACTTGAAGGTTCTGATTCAAGCCTGCCAGGGATCAAAGCCGGACCCTGGTTTCCTACTCTTCTCTAAAAGCACATCCTGCTCTCAGCTACCCCATTGTAAGACATAACTTGTCTTGGTGTGAGCAGGATCCTCCAACTCTCTTGAAGGAATGCCAAAGGATTCTCTGCTTTAGAACAAAAGCACAACTTAAATATTCAGCTTGCCTCTGCAAAACATAACTGGCTTTCAACCTGACTTATCTGTGTAGCCTAATGCCAACAAGTGTACTTTGATGTTCTGCCTGAATTTTCCCTTGCTTATTTTCTTTACCTCAGCTTAAATTGAGATGAAATTGAATATAAGCTCCAGAAGCACTCAGCCAGTTTTGGAAATTTTACCAATTACTTTTTTGTTAAACCTGCTTGTTCTTCTCTGAAATCACCAGTCTCCAGGGCTTGGACAGGTGGAGGAGAGAGACTTACATACTAATTAGAAAAAAAAAGATCATCATTAATAGACTTAACATTAATGTAAAGCAGCTGCCAGTGACAGAGGGATTTGCCGCTTTCTTTTCATAATTTTTATCATCCAATGTCATCATCCAAATGCTTTCCAATTCATGCATTTTTTTTTAGTCATTTGGGCTTTTGCTACACTTCAATCTGTTCTTTTCTCCATTTTTCTATTCTTGTTTCATGTCCTTAATCTAATCTAATCCTCTTCCAAGGTGACACTGCAAATGGAGCTCAAGAGCATTTACATCAGTGCCCTAAAATCATGTTATGTAGTTGCCTCTATCTAGGTGCTTTGTGATTCCCTTGGCTTCTTCCCTTCCCATTGCTGTCAGCCCTGCTTGCTGCCCCTCTCAGACCCACTTTGGCACTAATGGCTGCCAGGTTTCTAAAATCCTTTCAGGACAGACAGTGGCTCACAAAAGTCTACTGGAGTCTTTTGATACCTGGGATTAAGACAAGACCATTAATCCCCTTTTGAGGCTATACCCTGCAGTCATCCTAGCTGGATTTCTCCTCAGGTCAATGCTCCCCTAGGACAGCGGGCAGGAAGCCCCAATGAACGCAACATCAAGCGCAGAGTGATTACTGCTAAAATAGAACTCCTGAAGTTAATTCCACTTTCCCTGTTTCTCAGGGGTTTTTTTTTGCATGCCTTTTCCCTTTTATACCAGCTTAGATGTCCTCCTGCTGGCAGTGGGTTTCTACTCATTCATCTCATGGCTGATGGCAGCCCTGCCATCAACAGCAGCCCAAATGCTTTAGGTAGAGGTTTCAGTTCCACTACTTTTTGTTCCTAAAATACAATGAGCATGACTCAGAATGACCTCACTCGCTCCAGCCCTGTCCATCTCCCACATCCCACGTCAATAGGACTGACTGATTTGGAATCAGTGAGCCAACAGCAGATATTAGCATTTGGTTACTTGGTAACTCTTATTCAATCAATACATGCTTTACATTTAAGGTCCCAGTGACAGGATGATCAGAACAAATTAGAAAATCTCAGGTGGAATAAACCTAATGGCTATGGGACATTTCTAAAATAAAAATGCATGTTGAATCACAAATAATAACTTGGCTGCAATCTCAGGAGTCTAATTATGAAATGGATGTAGAATCATTCTGTAATTATTTAGAAAGTTCATTTCAGCAGCCAGAAATTCTCTGTATGTTTACTATATATCATCACAAGTCCTCTGTGATTATTTGCAACATCTACCCGGAAAGACTCATGAATAAGAGAGGCAATTTTAAGAAATGGAGACAGATCCATGCCTTTTATAAGTCAATGGACTCATGCCAGGGATGAATTGGGACCAGATTCCTCAACAGAGTTAAATCACTTCCAGTCAGTCCAAACAGAGCAGAGATTGCTCTGCCCTGCAGCAGGGATGTTCTCACCATAATGCAAAACCCTACAATACTTCTGCTCAGTGCTTCTATCTTTGCCTTAGAAAAGAGCCCGGTTCAAAACCAGTATAAACCTGTGCACATTGTGGATTTTAAACTGGTGCCACGGCTCCAGGAAGATGATCATCACTTTGATCACCACCTGCTACACAGTCCCCCCGTACTCGGCACTGGTGAGGCTGTGCCTTCAATCCTGTTTCCAGTTTTAAGCTCCTCACTACAAGAAAGACACTGAGGTGCTGGAGCTAGTCCAGAGAAGGTCAATGGATCTGGGGAAGGGTCTGGAGCACAAGTCTTATGAGAAGCAGCTGAGAAAGCAGCTCCAGTTTAGACTGGAGAAAATAAGGCTCAGGGCAAACCATATCACTCCCTACAACTACCTGAAAAAAGGTTGTAGATGGGGGGGTATTGGCCTCTTCTCCCAATTAACAAGAAATAGAGCAAGAGGAAATGACCTCAGATTGCACCAGGAGAGGTTTAGATTGGATATAAGGAAAAATTTATTCACCAAAAGGGTTGTCAAACAGTGGAGCAGACTGCCCAGGGAAGCCATTGGGCCACTGACCCTGGAGGTATTTGAAAGACATTTAGATGTGGCATTGGGGACATGATTTAGTGTTGGCCTTGGCAGTGCTGGGTTGGACTCACTGACCTTAAAGATCTTTTCCAACCTAAACTATTCTGTGATTCTACATCTGCAAATAAAGCCACAGCTCTGCCTTCAGAAGTGAGTTCTGTTGTGATGGATCAGATGGCCACATGCAGTAATACCACCCCTAATTTAATTTTTACAAAGGTTAGAAATCCAGGCCCACAGGTCATGGATGAATGGCCCAGATCTGCCTACCTGCATCCAAGGGGTACTTACAGATCTGTGTGAGCAGGAAAACTTCAAGCACAGGGTAGTAATAGCTAAAGGGCAAAGAGGTCCCACCAGAAGGATAATCCTGCGGGCCCTTCATGGAGCACCGCAGGGACTGTTGGTGCTGCACCTTGCACTGACCACAGCTGCCCTTCCTTGGGGAAAAGCACACCTGGATACACAGCTCTCTGGGCATCGCAGGAACTTACAGATATTCAGGAAGGAAAACTGATTGGTTTCATCCTGGCTGGCTACAGACACCAAGGGTTACTAGACCATCTTCCCATTCAGCACTCTGTTTCCATTATGCTTTGTTGTTGATATTTTTTAACCCAACTCCACAAAAATGCCTCGTTTTGGAGTGACCACCAGACAACAGATTAATCATGACCCTTCTGGATGTGGAATGGAAACATGCAGTCCAAAGAGCTTTTTTTGTCTTGAGGGTGGGATTTACGCAGTGCTTTCTTTACTGGAAGGTTGAGGAGAAGAAGAAATGGTGCTGTATGATGTCTCATGGGTGTCCCACAACTTTCAGCAGTAAATCAGCTGCTCCAGAGGCAGAAAAAGGAAGGAGGCAACAGCTAATTATACTCTGTGGGGCAATTTGCTGTTTTATTTCCTGATGTACTCCCCGACTAGTGGAAAATCACTCTTGGCAAACACAAAACTTACCCTGCTTCCAAAAGGGGCATCTCTAAATTATTAATCAAGAGTACACAGAACCGCAAAAGGGGGAATATTGAACAAAGGCTCAATTGACACTCTGGAAGTTGAGGAAGATATGGAAGACTCCCCTCTAATTTATTTATTCCTTTTCTGTTCTGTTATCCTGATATGCTGCTTCCAGTTACCACTGCACCCCGCACTGTATGGTATTACGTGATTTTGTTTTCAGATTGTTGGAGATAAAGTTACTTCATTATTAATATATATGCACTGTGCATATCCATAAATATTGAATATATACGTGTGTGTAAACCTACTGGAAGTGTTAATAGTTAAGATAAACGAAGTCCATTATTGCAATGAGTGACTATTTCTATGACCCTATTTGCAATAAAAGCAGATTCAATGATATGAGAAAATTGCTAGGTTTCAGAATAATTGAACCAGGCCAGACGAATCCCCACAAAGGCATCATTTACAAAGTACTTTGCTTGTCTAAAATATTTATTCCCACAGAAGGAAATGGAAAAACAGTTCATATGGTTACACGGCTATCCTCTGAGTGTAAAACTGTTTTATCATGTTATGTTTATTTCCTAGACATCTTCCACTGGGGTATTGCAGAAAAAATACTGGCAGTGCGGTTAATTCCTTTGTGTGGACTGTTCATATTTATTCTCTGGGAAGTCAATCATGTTTTGTTCGGGCTTGTTTTGTTTTTCTGCTGAGCAAACACTTAAGCAACCCTATTCTTGTAAAAACTTATTTGCATATACAATGTGCACCATTCAATGTCAGTGCTACACAGAGAGTTGAAATGCTTTTGCTTTCCCTCCTATGTACCAAGGGAAGTAGCGGATTTCTTGACGAAAATGTTGGTGTTGCTCTTTAAGACTGCAGTATATTGTTCGTGTTTAAGGACTACATCCGTAGTTATAGATAATTTTAGTTTGTCTTGTATTGAAAGCCTGGATAAATTTTTACTATTAAGTGTTCACAGCAAAATGCTTCCAAGCAATCTACAGACAAAGAATTACTCCCAGCAATTATCCACTGAATAAATCTGAATAATGAATACATTCACAAAAGTCACTATCTGTTTGTGAACAATTAGCTGAAAGAAATAGAGGTGGCACTCACAAGCTAAATAATTCATTTATGAATTATTTGTCCAGCTTTGTTTCTGACATATGTTGCATGAAATGAGATCAAAGCTTAGATGAAAAATTACTTTAAAAAGAAGGGCAATATTAAAGGAAATTCTTCCATCTTCTAATGCAGAAGTCATCCCACTACTGTAACTATTATTTATTACCAGTGATTTCAGAGGTTAAAGAAGTTATTTTCCTGGATTCTTTTGCTTTAAGCATTAGGCTGTTTTATTCCTAACATATATCCAATTTTAGGTTGTTAAACTACAATCAAAAGCACTTAGTACAAATGGAGTTTTCCCTGTTATGAGATTTGAACTCCTGACTTCTTTATCCACTGGAACTTGAGTGCCCAGGTAACTACTAATTATTCAAGCATTTACAATCATTACTATCAATAAAATTAGCACATCTTGAGATTAAAATGAGAATGCCACTATGAAATTATCATCCCTGGCATTTAGATAGCAATCTTTCATGAAAACATTTATAAGCTGCCCAATTATTTTTGAATCAAATGAACAAAAACATTGTTTACATTTAAGGGGAATCTAGAACTGAAAAGAAATGGTTTCTGGCAGCAAAAGTTATAAATGTTGTTTCCATATGTCCGTTTCTTGAATACAACAAATCCCATCAACTTCTACACTGGGTTTTTTGGGGTTTGAATTTTTTTTTTTTGAGAGAGAAATTATCCAAATATCTTTGACCAAGTACTTAGAAAACTGTGAAACCTTCCTTTCAACAAAGCCAGCTTCAGTGAAAAGGACAGGAGCAAGGTTTGTCACTCAGGTCTAAAAGCTGGCAAGCTCATTGCCACTCTCTGCAGGAATAAGAGGGTGCACGAGACCTTCCCATGTGTCTTGCTAGGTGACACTAGTAAAAATAAATGAAACAATTTCCATGGAGAAAGTCAAAGCAAGATGAGGACTAGAGTTTGACTTCCCTCTTCCCACCTCCATCAGTTTTGCTGGCCAAACAGGCAGGTAAATTCCTTCTTACATTAATTAGTAGTAAGTGATTATCACAACTGGAGGAAGGAGGAGCCAGAGAAGTCAGGGACAATAGTTTGACAGGTTTTGTCACCTTTCTGTCTAGGATATACTATGAACAAAATTTTGGAGAATGTCTTCTCCCCACCAAAAGCCATCCTAGATATTCTGAAATAATTTCTGTGGAACACTTGCAGGACACAGCAGAGAGGGGATTTTGGGAGCATTTCACAAGGCCTGCAGTGGTGAGCTGGTTTCAGCATGAGGAAAAGCCCTCCATCACCCCAATGCACAGCAAAGAGAAGGTAAGGTAACTCTCTCCAGGGGGTTTTAGATATGGTGCATTCAGTGGAGAGCCCCAGACTAGCAAAATCTGATCCTCTCCATGTGGATACTGATGTGACTAAGGGCAGGCTTGAGGACAGCAGACCCATGCAGAGGCTGAGCTGCAGGAGGGCAGCAAGTCCTGAGGGCTCTGCTGACCCCACATCAGCCACAGAAGCCTCCTCTGCTGCTCTGGCCCAGTTTTCTCTGCAGGAGGACCCCAACCCTTTCCATATACTCACCCATTCCCCATATCCCTGAAAGGAAGGTTGAATAAGCAGTGAAGCCCACAGAGCAGCCTACAGGTTCCCAGTGCCCATATGAGCATCTTGCAACCCTCACTGCACTGCACAGCAAGGGCCAGCCTGAGCATGCAACGGGAGGAGCCATTGAACCACCTGCTAAAAAACCAAACCGTGTACATTGCATGCAGCACAGCAAATAAATAGCTCCAGGAAAAGAACAACAAAAAAAAAAGCACAAGCTTGTGTTTGCAGGGACAGTAAACCAGTATATTTCAGCAGTCGGGGCAGGTATTTCTGACTAAGAATTGTATATTTGATGATGCCTAGCCTTCAGCATCTGATAAGGGGCTTTTAAAGCCTCTTGAACAGTAAATCACCTCTCTTTCTATCAATAATCTTATTATAATATCAGTAGAAATGTCAAATGTTTAAATTCCACTTTATTACTATAATAATGGATTTAATTTGTAAAACATATAAAGTGAGGCCGTAACTGTTCTGGAGGGAGATATCTGTCATTCCACTACATTTATATAATTTCCTGATGGCTTTACCCACATATTTTGAATGGAAGAAGGATTAAAAGCAATCCCACTTGCAAGATTTTTGTGATTGGGAATGGATTCTGGAAAGGAAACCAACATGATCACAGAAATGAAGCAATAGTTATTAAAAAACCCATCCTCAACTTCGCATTCATGCAAAGTAAATATGTAGGTGTTTATCTGTGACTTGCTCCATTGAGGCCCCCTCCCGCTGCCAGAAAAGCCCTGCTTCCAGCTGCACAATCAGTATTATCACTATGTGCTATTTTTGGCTCCTGAGTACATCTCACGTAGCGTCATCCTTCCCACGCCAGCCCTGGTATGAAGGGCGGAAACTCTTCTTTCCCCTCCCTTGTCCTCCGTTGCCTCTCCCGTCTGCCGGTGTCGCTGCCGGCTCCGTCCCCGCTGCGGAGGGGTCTCCAGACACTTTTCCCTGGTCCTTCTCATTTTCCTGGGCAAGAGGCTTTCCACCCAAAGCTTCATGTGGGAGGCTTCATGTTGGCATCCAGAGTACATGTCCCAAGTATGTCCAGCCTCACTTTCTGATCACAGTGCCAAGGAGCTGCTGGTAAGTAATCTTCTGATGGGTGATGGAGTCCCTGCGTCCAGTGCCTGGAGCTTGTTATAAATGGGTTGGTTTTAGGGTCACACAATTTCCCAGCTATCACTTTGGTAGGTTTCCAGCTCTTGTCACAGTATGTTAACACTGGGTTTTTGTCTGAGGGGACATTGCTTTGTTTGTTCTGACACTGTGCAGCTTTGATTTCCATAAGTTACTAAAGTCTAGTAAATATCATAAAATCACTTCCTTTTTAAGGTCTTCCTTGGCTAGGTGCTATCCAACCAGCTACTTTTTTAATGTTTTTCTCTTCTGATGTGATGTCACTGCTAAGTGTTTGGAAAAGCTCATATGGACAACAGCTGCACTTAGAGTTATAAATCTCTTCAAATATAAGTCCTTGGTTGTGCCAGGACAGGAGAAGCCCTCATAGCTATAACCACCCCTAGCTTGAACTAGGCTGTGTCTTCCTAAACCTGTTTCATTTTACACAGAATAATCAAATATTCATTATGCTGGTAAGTGTGTGTGTGAGGCTGTCACAGAGTGATTGTGGTACTCACCTGGCAGATGAGGGACCCTGTTCCCAGTGACCACTCCAATGAATATTTAAGTATTACATATTAAGTATTCATTGGAGCAAGGATAGGAGCAGACTTCTGCCACCCCCAAGGGAGCACCCAAAGACCAGGCTGTAAAGTCATTCTTTCTTCCTTTAGCTCAATGAATATTTAATTATTCAAGGCCAAACAAGACAGCTTCAGTGGCAGAGACTGAGATTCCCTGCTCCCATGTGTGCACCATAACTCTGCTGATGAGGGCACGTATATAAGAGATGTGGCTCTGTGTTTCTTTGGAGTTAGAAAGAAGTTAAATCCAGGTTTCCCATACCCTGAATGGGGTTTCCAGCTTCTGAGCTGCTGAGTGGAAAACACAGAACTCCAACACACACTGTCCACAGCCATGAGACAGAGGTGCTATGACCAAGATCAGAGAAAGCATCCTTATCAGTGATGAGATTGGTTTTATGAATCTCTCAGGAGAAGGAATCAAAGCTGAAGACATTCCTAACCCCATGGCAGTTCCTGCTGGCTATGTAATATGTCTTTCTGAGGTTATCCAAAATAGGTTAGAAAACCTATTTATCCCCTTTATTTTGGGGTCTGATACCCCCAGACTGTAGTTAATGGGACCCAATCCTGCTTCTGCAGTCCAAGGAGTGGGCATGTGAAATGGTGAGTGTGGGGAAAACATCCAAAGAGAAAAGGTAAAGCAAGGGTATTTGGGTCTAAAAAAGGACAAAAGTAGATAATTGAGGAGTTGAAAGATCAAAGCAAGGAGAAAAATATGGATTAAGCAGCAGGCAATCACTGAGTGGGGAGACAACAAACAATGGGGGAAAAAGGGAGCAGGGACAGTGACCAGAAGAAATAGTACCTTTATCTAGCAAAGAAACAGAGGGAAGAGATGGAAAGGCCTGAAAAGAGATGGAAAGGGAGAAGATTACTTCAATCTTCTACAAGAATCTACGCTCCTCACTTAGTTCTTTGAAAAGTAGAAAAATTGCCATCTGCTCTCTAATTCCAGAGGACAGTGGGTGTCTCTGAGCCAAGATGCTTCGGATTCACTTTGGGCAGTTTACTGTGGGAGCATTCCTATGTAGAACAGTAGCTTATTGCTGTTATTGCAGCTCTGTTTCTTGTAATTTCAAAGAATCCACAGCATTATGATTCTGTTGTCAAACACTAAGTGTGGTTTCCAAGCAAAAACCAGAGCAACAGTGTAACTGTGATATCGAAGTGCAAATAAATTACCTTCTTGTACCCGTCAGGAGTGTCCAAACCCAGGTCAGCTGCATAGTGCCAGTGGCTGAAATGGCAACACTGCACTCTGAATGGAATTGCTTAGCTCAGAACATTTCAAAGGTGCTCCAAATGATGTGGTTCATATATTTCATATCACATTTATGTTCTTCTAAGAATAGCCCAAGGCTGTTGAGCAGCCACCTTCAGCAAATATTTGCTACAATTTAGAGAAATCCTTTCTGAACATTTTGCTGCCCATTACTTTAACTAACCTTTTGCCTGAGAATGCAGCTTTAGAGTACTGCAGGTCTGTGGCAATGTAGGAATACCCCCATTGTCTTGCTGGAGATATTACAGTGGTCTGACTATGTCCAAGCAGACGTGTTACATATCGTGTCCTTCAAGGAGCACGGTAACATATCCACAGAAGACCAGAACTTCACCCAGATACCTTAACCCTGTTTGAATGGCCACGTGTTCTGTGTTTTGATCAACTCTTTAGACAGATGACAGTAGCTATCCTCCTTCCATACTGAGGAAAAGGCCACCTGTGGACCAAGCCGTGGGGGAAAAGCGGAGAGCAGAGAGAAGGGTTCGATTTCGTGAGCCTGAAGAAGTCATTGAACATGGTATGCTGAAGCTATTAGGAATTTTGGCATGACCTTTCCAGCTTTTAACATCCTCTCTGTCCACATCAGCTTCCTCCTCTGATAATGTGATTTGTGATTTTCAGCTCAGCATGGAGCAGAGGATGGATGATTTTTGCTCTGTGCTCTGCAGAACTGCATCTGGTCCATTTGCCTGCCTGCCCTGGAAGGAGACAGGCTCCTGCCTCACCCTCAGCTGTTGTCACAGTGACCTCCTGAGTCAGCCCCCACAGGGATCATTGTAGACCATGGGCCTGGCTGAGCCCCAGGGCTTCCCCAGAACAATCTTTCTACTCAGACCAAATTTAAATGTAATTATGTCACTGTGGGTAGCTAGGATGCCACAGAGTACAATGGCAGAGGTCTGAGCCTAGCAGCCAGGATGTAACAACCTATGCCAACGAAGGCACCCAATGACTGACGCAGCTAACAAACCCTCTGGCCTTTTCATTCTTGAACCAAAATGTAGCAGGTGGGGGAACTGGGAGCGACCTTCAGCAGAGGTCTGGCACAAGGATCCAGTTTGCACTTCTGCATGTGCTATATGCAATACCAAATAAGAACTGGTGTTACCTTCTGACTTTCCCAAATTCATCCAACCAAGAAAATTTTATTTATTGTTAGAGTGCTAAAATTGCATGGGTTTGTTATGTCAGTTGGTCAAAACACAGGGGGCAGAATGGTAAACTTTCTGTGTCAGCCACCTGTTTGGGCTGCTCCAGCTTCTGAAGATAAGGCTTGGCATCTGCTGCTGTGTCTATAAACAGAACTCTCATTTGTTTGGCAATACATTGTTTGGGATGTCTCCTGATGCAGGAGGGAGAAGCTGTTTATTGATAAGCTTGTTGACATGGCCTGGGCTTTCCCAAAAAAACTGAACCCCTGGAAGGACTCAGTGAGTCAGCCGTAAATTCCTCAAAGCTCATCTGACTGTTCAAGAGCAGGATTTGATGGGAGTTAATAACTCCCCCAGCTCGCTGCCAGAGTCCATGCCCCACATCAGTGCTGGGAATCCTGCAGTCAGTCCAGTCCAGGGGGACCAGGTTGGTCTCCCACTGGCTCTGACTTCAGCAAAGCTGTGCTGGAACACGTGGAGGGAGCTGCAAGGATGGAGAAGACGCTGACTCTTTTCCATGGAGACATGAGAAATGTTCCAACCCATAATTAGTATTCTGTGTTGCAAACAGTCTGTGATTTAGATTATTTGCTGTTTGTCCACACAGTATTATTATCATTAAGGCTGGCAAAATGAATGTTCTGGCACCACTGAATTTTTTCCATTCTATGGAGTTTTCATCCTGGATTGTGTCTGGGCCCTGGCTGCCAAGCAGATGCATTTCCAGGATGTTGTTGATGAAAGGTAGTCTGACAGTGCTTTCTTAACTTTCATTCTCTCAGCCTGTTGGTCTAAATCCTTTCCTTTCTAGGAATTATGTGGAATAGGGAGGGTTTTTAGCTGGAGGTGTTTCCTGACCTCCCTGCAACAGCAGCAATCCTGCCTCTGAATTCTCCCACACAATAATTTTTCCCCACTTTCCTGAAGTGCACCTGCATCTGCATGTTTGCATGGAGTGGGTAGGTCCTCATCCAGAGCCAAAAGTGGTGTAAGAGGTTGCCCAGCATCTCCAAGGTGATAGGCAATTTCAGAGACACTGCTTGGTTTTGGCTTTTCTATTTCACCCTCTATCAAGACACCTTTCCAGGTGTGTGAGAATATTTTCATTCTGTTTTCTAGTCATTTCCTGCTGTGACTACGTGGTGGGTAAGTTGACTTTTTCACATTAATACTGTGAGCCATCCATAGCATTAACCTGAGTTTGCTTTTGTAGCTGGTGGGATGCACTGTGCAAATATACCCTCCATATACACAGCACTTTGTGGTTGTTGCTTTTTCTTCTCAGCGTAAGCAGCACAAGGTGCTGATGAGGTCTGGTGCAATTTTAAACAAGACGTCTAGTAAGACAAATAGTGGAAACAAAAATTAAATCCCTGAAGCTATTTTTAATTTACATATAATTAATATATTTTATGGCAATAGAATAGGTACAGGTTTCTCACTAAGATATGCAAGGAAAGCACCCCAAGCAAACAATAGTTCTCCCTGCTGACTTTTGTATGAGGGGAAGAGACAATTCATTTATATGCTGACAGCAGGGTAGAAATAATAAAAATAATTGGTTTTTTTGTGGTTTTTGTCTGAGGCCCCGCAGCCTCAGAGACCCCCAAGCAAATGTCTCTATCTGATGCTGGTGATAACTTCTAGAGGTCCTGGTCAACATCCAGACCCTTTTGTAGGCAGTGCCGTGAAGGGAGACGGGTACATAAATACACGTACATATACACACCTATAATTTTGGGAGGCCAAAAAACCTCCCAGGCAGATGTCCCCATGTCCCTTAGCTGTTGCTATCATCCAGGAAGAGGGGCTGTATGCTCATGACAATGGAAGCATCAGCTAAGGCTGTTATTGGGCTGGAAACAAGGTACTGTACCCAGAAAAGGGCCCAGTGGAAAAGCAAAGATCAAATATTCTTCAGGGGGCAGTGGAAATGTGTATCCAAGGCAGGAACGGGAACAAAATCTCCTGTATCCAGGTCCAGTGCTTTTCTCAGACGAGCTGTCGTGAGACTGGGCGCATGTCTGTGGCTGTATGTGCTCTTCCCACAAGCAATTTAACTAACAAATTTAAGCATTAAATTTCTAAATGTAATCTAGAAAAGCAAATTTGAATTTCAGCACATAACTGTAGTGATGGGCTGAAGGTCTTGTGAGCATAGCTCATCACCATTTTGCAGGTGGAATTACTCTTTCAGTTTATTTTTTCTGTTCATGGATTGAACATATTTCCTGACTGAGGGGATATAAGGAAAGCCCAGTTTAACATCTGAGATCACCACGAAATTTCATGTGGAAGGTAACTTTTTCAAGATGGAAACAGGTTACAAGAGCTTCATATGAAAGGGTTGATGTGAAAAGCTGTTCAGCTTCCACAGGAAGGTTTCCCTGCTCCCATGTGTGCTCATCAACTGAGCCCCACGCTGGGAAAGGCAGGCGGGCACCCAGTCAAGAGCAGCTGTAGCCTGTGGTGTTTCTCAGAAGGGAAATACCAGCTCCCAACTCACAAATCTCTGCAAAACCAGAAAGCGGTGAGCCATTCCCTGGCTAAACACCTTCATATCAACCATTCATAGAATAATGCCAAATAAACAAATTTATAAAATCTGAAGTCTGCACATGGATAATTTGCAAACAGAAAGAAGGGCTAAATTCAAATGAATAAATTACTTGCTGCAAATAATTCACTCAGATCTATTATGGGACATTGATTTGGTTTCTGGTTACCTATAAAATGACTGCCTATTAACATTTTACCTTTTCCCCATACACTTTTTGATACATTATTATGTGTTTCTGGCTTGGTTTTATGACTTTTACCTTCCTCTCTGTACATCTGTGTGACAGTTTAATTGACTGGTGTGTATTCCAGGACTCGGAGTGGAAGCTAATTTAAATATGTTACAGCTAATGTTGGCCCTTTACCCATAATAATACACTCCACATTTTTATCTCTTTATTGATTATGTGCATATGGCAGGAAAATAGCTGCACACTATGGGTTTTATTCAGGCATGAATTTGGCTGTATACTGCATGTTTAATACTCTAAGTGCTTTATGAAATAGTGCCGACTGTGCAATGGCCATGCAGTCAGACAGAGCAGCCAGATCTGAATCAAACCGGATCCCCAAGGCCCAGGGATGGATACACGCAGGCAAGGACTGGGACACAGCTCTCAGCAAGCTGAAGGCAGCCCTCTGATTTCCACATGCGTGCTGTGCCTGACCTGTGGCAATTTAAACATATTTGAAAAATATTTTGAAGGCAAGAAAAATGTTTACAGCATCCTCCTGCTGAAGAGCAAGTGCAGAGGATAAATTAGCACACATAGCACTCAGAGAGTGGTTGAAACTGCCAGAGCTTTCTGAACATGCCTCTTGGTTAATGGAGCCATGTTTGGGTTCTTTCCGTAGTTAGCAGGAGTCTCAAACAAGCTGAGTTACCAGGGATAAGGACAGAAATCTCTCTTTTATGGAGCATTTGTGAACATTAAATAATTAGACCCAGTAGCTTCATATTCTCCTAGTATTCAACTTAACATTTAGTGTAAAGGTATAAAAAATAATTGCTGGAGGGGAAGTTGAAATCATGCATTAGCTATGCTAATCCGGTTCTTATTGTATATAATTAAACTCTTTTAATGCTCCATTAGATGATATCTTTTAAACTCACCACCCTCCATCAGGAGGTGTGACTCACTATCATTTAACTGGTGCCTACAGAAGTGCTCACCACCAGAGCCCTGAGTACCCTGCTGTTCCCAGAAAACTGGGACAAAAGCATCAGCAGGGGACCAAATTTGGGAAGTGTTTAAGATGGCACTAAAATAATGCTGCTTTCTTTCTCCTCCTCATCACCGTTCAGCAGATGACAGGTCATCATCTGGATTGCCTGTGCTCCTGTGGCTCTCGTTTTGTGCAGTGCTGATCCTTGCTGTGAGTCTCTACTACACCAGTATGAAGCAAGATCTCAAAGTCCTGGAGGAATTTCAATCCCGACTTGTTATCTTCTTCCTCCATGTAAGACACGTTGCTCAGAGATGCTGGACTTGGTTTGTGAGGCAGTAGCAATGTCCTCCAGCCTCACACTGCTATGAAACATCAGTGCACAGCTCCCAGTGTGCTGCAGCCACATGCAAGGAACACATGAGTTTCCACCTCAAAGAGCAAGAAAATCACACTTGTTGTCCACCATCCAGCAAATTCTTGTTCTCCTTTTTCCTTCTTTGTTGGTTTTTTTTCACGTCAATGAACATTCAAATTAACGCCTTGAGGTCCCACCAAACTCGTGCTCCATCACCCTGAACAGCAAACAGGTATCTGGATTTTGTTCCCCAGAGTTTATAAGCTGCTGATATGAGGAGCAAAAGCAGAGGGATAAATACATTGATCTGTGCAGGCAGCAGCAAGCTCTGAAGAAAAGTCTCGTGAGCCTCAGGCCAAGGCTTTAGATATCAAACCATCTTTCTCCTCAAGTCTCCTAAGAATTACTCTGCAAATGTTAAAATAAAGCTGAGCTATTGCACAGACACTACTCTGGTGGCCAAAGGCTTGGCAAGCTGCTATATTTATACACCTAAAATGATTATTAGTAAAATGCCAGCAAATGGCTTTCTTGTTTCCCTTCATGCATTTTCTTCCTCCATGGGCAAAAGCTGTTTCTTAATGCTTCACTTGACTCCCAGGTGTGAAAAAGAACATGTAAACTCATTTAAACAGAAAATAGTTTATTTGCCTAACATAATAAATAGCAGCACTGAAACCCAGGTTAATCATCAAATCAGTAGTTGAGTCCTCTGGGTTTGATTCAGCCCATAAACCCCACAGGTTGACATACAAGATTTATGATAGTGCTTCTATTCAGACAGAGGTTATGCCTGCGTGTTCAAGGCATATCATAGTAATATGGACTGCTTGTGAAGGTGTGGGGTGCACAGTTCCTTTATCACTCTATTGTCTCACCATGCTATGCATTTCTCTGAAAGGAATCCTTGCAATGGAGATCATGTGAAACGGTGCTCTGGGTATCTGAGAGGAGGACAACTGACTGCAAGTTCATGAGCTTCAAAGAATCAGCAAATTCAGCTTTTTAGACCTTAAATTCTGCTCAGGTAGCACCTGATGTGTGCTTGGGGTTATTTTGTGTGGTAAGATTTACATCAGAACCCATAAGAGCTGAAGTAAAAGAAAGAGGAAAAAAGTGGGTGGGAAAAGCCACTGCAGAGAAGATGAAGAGATGTCTGCAAGACCTTGGCTTGAATTCCCCTGCCATTGCAACCATCAAAACGAAAAAATGGTGCTTTATTTTTAGTTATTTTTTTAAAAAGAGGGCCATACATCTGCCCCAGCAACCTTCTTCCGAGCAGCCCAAGGACTTTAACCAGGAGAGGATAAACTGAAACACAGCATGCAACCTTCTCTCAGGAGAAGAGGGGGAAGCAACCTGATTGAGAACAAGCCAGAAAAATTGCAGCCCACGACAGAAAGAAGTGCCTTCAGTGGCTACGCTCATGCCCCTCCTAAGCTGTCAAAGCCACAGGCATTGCATTGGATGCAAGCTGGCCTGGGAAGCAGAGATTGCTCTGGTCTGGGAAGCAGAGGGTGCTGCAGGAGCAGTGTTTGGCTCAGGGGTCTGTGTGCAAACCACCCAGGTACCCCAGCTCAGAGGGTAAGTCCCACCACTGCTTCCCTCCCCTCACCACTGTCTCAGCCCTGCTGTTTAGGTAATAAAGAAGAAAGGTTTTAAACCTGTGTGCTGGTGAATCTCTGGGGAACAGGTTTTTAGGTTGGTACCTGTATGGGGCAAGGGGGTCATTGCAAGTTCTGTCTGCATCTTTAATGTTTATGATCTTTTTAATGTCTACGTTGAAACTCTTTGGCAAACCAGTGGTGTTCCTTTTTGGCTCTGGACTGACTCCTCTCAGGACTTAGGAGAGAAAATCTGGAGGTGGTGTGGAGACCATAGGCGTGCTCACCTTCCTGCACAGCTCCCCAGGAGATGGACACAGGACTACCTTTCCACTGAGCCTCCTTTAAGTGGAAACTGTCCACGTTCCGCTTGTTGGGGCCCAATTTATTGGTGTGAGTGAGAACTGCTATCGGATCTGGGCTGTCAGGGATATTTACCAGAGGAATAGCTATTCTTGGCTTTTGTGTTGGCTCTGTTTGGGAATGTTTTGGGCATGGGAAAAGGCAGCACTTGAGTTATCTTGAGACCACTGCTGAGGTCTCACCATGGCTTTACAAGGTCTCCTGGCTCAGGATTGTTTACTGTGGTCAGTCAGATACTTGGCAGGCGGCAGAAAGCCAAATTAAATTTGCCTTGAAGCCAGACAGTTAGAAATAAATAACAGCTAAAACCTGTTCCTGGCAGAGTGGTGGCATCTTTTAGGTGAAGGAACTGAAGCTAAGAAAGGCATTGCATGTGGGAGTGAATGAAATAGGTCAATAACATGACTGGGAACAGGAGAAAAAATTCCAGCTCCTGGGCGTGCATTTCTTTACTGCTGCACAACTTCACTGCGGACTCACCTGTTTTATTTCCTTCTGAAGCTCTTTTTCCATTCATCCATCCTGTTCAAATGCACACAACCCCTTTTCCCTCTCTACCCCTTCATTCTTTAGCCATCACAGCTTTATCCTCACTGCTGTGAGCTGGACGTGATTTATCCTTATCCTTGTTCAAAGGTGTTTTTCTGAGTGTGACACCTTTGTGAGTTTGGATCTCTAAAGTTACAAAAAGTCATCTGTGTTGGATAATAATCCCCTTGTGGGCCGTACTGGGCAATATTTCCCTTCAGTACGACTCCTGAGAATTTCTCAATAGAGGTAAAAAGAAAAGGGATTACATAATTTTTTGCAAACAGTGGAGATGCCCACCTGAATTCATGCTGGTGCCAGCTTGGTGAATTGCTTCAGAAGTCTAAAATCCTGCAGCCAACCAGCTCTGGGCAACTATTTATTCCAGCTTGGAAATGGCCATGTTTTAGATATAAAGGACTGAACGAGAGAGTGATGTAGGACAGGACCCTTGAAGCAGACTGTTGGTAGGAGGGATTCCCAGTAGCAGTGTCCGGGGTGGCAGGAGACAAAGGGCCAGGGGAGAGCAGCAGGTCTGTGCATGCCAATGGACCAATGACAGGGCCTAAGGGTAGAAGTGCTGCTTAAAATCCCTAATGCAGTGAGTATGTAAGTAACACACAACAGAAATAAGCAGACCACAGCAGAAGGGTGTGTTGTTTTGACAGCGTTCAGTACATTCCTGCAGTGTGAAGGGATGGAGGGCAGCTGCCAACACCTTCAGGCACATCAAGAGCACCTGATTGCAGCAGCAGGCGTATCCATACCCATATGATTGGAGGAGATAGAAAAGGACATAGTGAGATGACACTGGTTGTTTTCGCATTAACCTTTTGATGCACTCAGCATTAGCACCAGTAAAAGACAGTCCCAAAGACTGCCTCGAGTCCCCCTCCTTCCCTTCATCTCTCCAACCCTGATGGTCTGGAAATGAGCCCATAGCAACAATTGTAATTGTCATTTCTGCCTTTTGCACTTAGAACCAAGAAGAAGAGCTGGCAGCTTGTGACTACAAAAAGGATGTTACCAGCTGCCCTCAAGGAATAACTGAGGAACCTCTAAGATAATAGTGTGGACTTGTTTCTTATTAATTCCTTGCTCCAAGATAGCTGTTGGGAACATTTAGGCCCACCTCTGAAGAAAAAGCTACATGAAGAAAATTAACCAGCTGGCATTTAGAAAATTAGCCTGTCCATGCAGCCGGTGGTACCCCCTTACATTTGGTAACAAACTGCCTTTCAGCTGCATGTTGACACAGGACCATTTTCTCCTTGTCTCCAATGGCATTAGGGTGAACTGCTGGAAGATGGTACCAAAAGGGCTCAGGCAGCTTAGGATGGTTGGGCATACCCTTGACTATATAAGTCATGGCATGGAGATGCTGAGGAATGAGTACAAAGATGTTACCACTGACTTTGAGAATATTTTTTTTTTATCTTACATTGTAACAATTTAAACTCACCTTCAAAGAACAGGCACAGAGATATTGATTTTCAAATAATTTATTTTTATATTTCACCAAATCATAAAAAGCCGATGGACTGTTCAGCAAAAAGCATCAATATATAAAACACATTAACTCATTATCAGTAGTGCTGGAGTGTACCACATACACTGAACCCAGTCCAGCTCCTACTAAAGCCAAAGGAAACTCAGTGACTCCACTAGCAGAAGGATTGAACTCAGCATTTTTCTCTGCTGGCTGTTTACAAAGGGCTGTATTAAAATGCTAGTAAAAAGCTTCCCTTTTGAGACTGTATCAAAACAATAATAAACTTCATTCCCTTTCTGGTTTTGTCAAACACATGCAAATTAAAGCTCCAAATCAGCAGTCATTACACTGCAAAAGACCATACAACTCAACAGAGATAATATTCAAGACAGGCCAGGCTCTACCCTCAGCTTGTGTGGACTGGTGTGGCTGCTCACAGGATAATCTATATACACTGGGGAGGGATCTGCTCCTCAACTGCTTTCAGTGGTTAAACAAATTAGGAAAAAGTGTTCAGTTTTCTCCCCAAATACTCATTGCAGGAACCTCTTTAGCAGCATTAAAAAAAAAAAAAAGTAGCTAATCTAGACTTTTACAAAGCTTTTCCCAGGTGGCTACAAGAGACAGTAGTTCATGAGTACATACATCAGAGGACACATAGTTCAGAGAGGCTGAAATGCTTTCAGGCTCTGCAGTGACTTACAAACAAGAAAAGTCTGATTCAGATCTTTGCAAGTGGTACCACACAAAAACACTAAACCTTTTAAAGCTATGAGCTACATTCACAAATGCCAAATCTACAGAGATTTGGGAACAGTCCTTCCCCATGCCAGTCACGAGCTGCACTGGACAAAGGGGCAGTGTAGGATATCTGGATCTGCTTTCCTCCAAATCTGGTGGCAATGTCAGCACCTTTGCACCTGATACCTGCACAGCTGGCACAGGTGGCTCTCTCCAGAAGCTGACTTTAGATCAGCACATGCTTCAAGAGGATGCTCTGCAGTTTGTGAGGCCGCACAAGTCCTATGGGCTGAGCAGGTCAAGCAAAGGCCGAAATTGGTGTCAGTGCCGCTCCCTCATATCACAGCCTGAAAGCTGAAATCCCTCACAGGAAATGCACTAACTACTCATTACGTATTTCTGTTCAGATTGATGCCACTGTCCTGCATACCTCAGCTGTTCTTGTCTCTGGTAGGAAGAGATATGAGAAATAAGGCCCAATCAGCCTGATAGAAACAAAATCTCTCTGAAGTTTGCAGGAATGTTTTTGAAAATGAAAGTATCCAGAGGGAGGAGATTCAGTGCAAATGTTGGGGTTTTTTTGTTATTGTTGTTTTTTTGTTCTGTTTATAAACCCTCAAAAACCTCTTGGGAGTGTACTTCAGAGCACAATATATTGATTTCTCAGTTGTGTAGCTTGGGCTGTTTTAATCAGAGAGTGTTTGACCAGAATTGCTCTGATACCACCAGTCTGCCCTGGCTGTGGACCCCGACGCAGTGGTCCCCACTGGAAGGCTGCTGTTGAGTACAGAGCTCAGCATCACTGAGCAAAGGGACTGCCTGCTGCTCTCAAAGACTGGTTTAATAAGGAGACTGCCAGCACCTTATGAAGTCAAATGCTGGACCCTGCTCCAACAAGCAGCATTAAAAACGTTGCAGCAGCCTAGAAAGTGGAATGGATTAACTGATGCGATCCAGATCCAGCGTGTTGCAGGAAGATGTGCTGTGTTTCAGACACAAACTCTTGGACTTCACCATTAACAGAGAAAAATAATTCTCTCTGCTGCAGGACAGATGGGGTGAGGAGTTCTGGACTGTGTTATGTGGGATACCATGGCAGCTTTCAAACATTTCCCTGCCTTAAAATCTATGGTTTAACATAGCACTTGTCTAACTCCACCAGGTTCCTGGAGAGACTGCTGGCACCAGCCTTGGAGACCTCCCAGAGAAACACATCATCTAAATCAGGCCTGGCTTATGTAAAGGGAAGGGTACAATGTCATGATCCAGAGAGGCTGAATGAGAACAGGGAAAATCCTTGACTGCTTTTCTTATTTTTTGACAAAATTTGCCATAGAGACCACAATTTTCCTCACATTCATAAATACTCTTCAGAGCCTGTATACACACTGGAGTCAAACTTGCCCAAACCTGGGGGGAAAAAAGGGGAAAATAAGGAGGAGATGAAGAATAGTTTAGTCTCAGGACTGTTTACTCACTTGTGTGAGAAATCATCCAGGATATCAACAGTGCTTATAAATTATCAATCTCACCTCCTGGCAGGTTGTCTCAGCCCTCACTTTACAACACAGTCGAGTGGAAACGGGGAACAAAACCTTCTCACATTGGGTTTCCACCCTATACAAATAATTCCAGCTATTTTAGTGACCAGCTCTTGCTTCCAAGTAGTTTATCTTCTTGATAAACACCAGAGCAACCACACTAAATCATTGTTATTTAGGAATTTCAAGCCAAGTAGAAGAGCTCCAGCAGGAGGATTTGAGAGGGATCAAGCATAACCTTTCACGTCTAACAAATTGCGGTTGTTGGCTTTTTATTTTGGTGAGAAAAAAATAAATTAAAATATCCCAAACCAAAATGAAATAATTATTTGACCAATGCAAAGAGCTATTCACACAGCACATCTCGGGTACTTATGCCCATTTTTTAGCAATGAGGATCTTACAGGCAGCTAATAAGCATTAAATCCTAAATCCTTTAGCTGTCTATGGAAATGGGATTTAGACTCTCACATGGATTCAGGTTTTTTTCTCTACTGTGTGCAATAACAGTTCAAGAAGTTATAGTAGCTATGAGAGGTAGAGAACTTTAAGCACTCAGATGAATACATTCACATTAATCTATGTTTTTAATAGCAGTGCAATTACACTCTTTGGCATGAACAAAAAAATCTAAAGAGAAAGCATGGCTATGTTAATACTCTTCCCAACAACAGGTTGAAAGACACTATTCATTAAGTGCCTGCACTGAAATAAGCAGCACTTCCTATATATTGTGTACATTTTATTCTAACCTCTGAGAAACAAATGTCAAGTTTTCTGAGAGAGTGCTCCCTTCTACATCGAGAGAGCATCAAAGTGCTGTCTTCTTTGCAGTTAACTTCATAAATCATTGAGTTGAATTTTGCCATTAAAAAAAACAAACCAAACATAAAAAAATACCATTTAGAAGCGTATCTGTGAGTACTAAAATACAAGTCAGGATAGTTTTCCTCCTTCTTATGGAGGACAAAAATAGAAACATGTACTTCAAGGCATTAGTGCCATGAACAGAAATAGTTCTAAAACAACTTCTGTGCTTATGAAGTTACATGAGCATTTTGTCACTGCAGGTAAAACCTTCCTCTCCTCCCAGATTGCCTAACCAAAAGGCAAGGACATTTGTGGTCTCCAAAGCAAACATTCCAAGAGATAAAAATGGGATATTTCCATCAGCAAAGGAAACGGTCTGAGGCACAAATTTAGGATCTGGACACAGACAGTATTCCTATTTGCTCAAGGATACTCGGGCCATTGATACAGAAGAAAAACCAAAAGTTTTCTCATAATCCAGACTGGTTTTTCACAAAATAGTGTCAGTCTTTCCAGTATAAATTACTGTCTGGATTTTCATTAAAGTTATAATTTAAGTGGTAAAAATTATTTTACCTGCAAGATGTTTGGGAAGGCTTTGGAGAAGGGAGATGACAAAACCCACAAACACCCAATACCAGGTTTGTGTGCAACATGACTGTAAAGTGTGAGCTCTTCTTCCTTGCAAGTCTGCTTCTGTCCTGAGCACTACATAGGTTAAATCAACAGTGTTCTGTACTGGGGAGTGAAGGCCTTGAAGGGAAAACTGACTCTGTTCCTAGCTGGACTGATTTAGGCTAACAGCAGGACATTACTCAGATATAGGGGAGGAATTAAAACACCTGCAAACCTGCATTAGAAACTCATCTCAGCCTTTGGGAAGTTGTGCACTGGCCAGTGTTTTCCTATTCTGCTCACATCAAATGCTCCTCTGGGTATCATAACCATTGTCATTGCACAAGCCCTAATGCTAAGTAAGTATAAGAAAGTGTAGAAATTTAAGGCATCCTAACAACTACTCCAGCCTAAGCTGCCTGTTAAGAGAAGAGCCTATATCCACATCACAGAAGAGCAGTGGGACTATTTCTGGCACTCACCTGTGTACGTCGTACACACAGAATGCTTTCATGACAAGATCTGTACACTCAGTCATCCATCGCTGGTTATTCTAACAACCCCTCTTTTAAGGGACCATAGAATCGCTGCTGTAGCACGAATGTGTCCTTCAGTCTTTACAGTAAATCATCATGCTCTTATTTTTGTGATTCTTATTGAAATTTCCCAGCTGAAAGATGCCTGAGTTACTGGGATAAGATGTTTTGAGCATTAATGCACTCATGAGGAAGTTCTGTTCCAAAACGTGGCTGCAATTGTTTCTCCATCATAAAAAGTAGTAATAAACAGCACTGAGCTAAAAGCTCAGATGACACTTCTTAGCTTAGATTCTTCTAACCCAATGAGGACGCCTGGCAGGGAATTGGTGGGGAATTTAACCACAGATGGTAGCCAGGAAATATATTTGATACAACAGAATAACTGTGTGGCAACATCCTGGTGCCTTAGAAAGGCCACTAAGCTTTTTCCCCTTCCACCCGGTGACAATAAATAAATACAAATAAAAGTACCACACAGTGTTCTAGTTCTTTGAATACAACTCTTGCCAGAGTGTTCCCAGAGGCCTGCCTTTGGACACAGCAAATTAAAAGTATTGAAATGTCACGGAAAAGCAACATTTGACTCAGCCCCACGATGTGCTGGCTGGCAATGGATGACTAAAAGCAGATGTCAGAAATGTACAGAAGAGAGAAGTGCGTGAGGGAGAGCATAGGTAGGTATGTATGTGTGCATAAATTATACCACAACTCTAACACATTTTCAGCCTGGCATCACCAGCTTGGCCTGAGTGCCCAAGCTTTAGAAGAGGTTGCAGAAAACTTAGTGCAAATAAAAAACGCCAAGTGCGTCCAATTACTGGGAGTTGCAGGATAGCCTTCCTCCCCTCAGGTCAGACAGAGGGCATCTCACTACATGGTCTGCCTTCTGACTCACACAGGGGCTTCCATCAAAAACAGCTTTGCTTTTAAGCATCACTGATGCTTGCAAGTGGGTACCAGCCTCACCCCACCTGGTCAAGGCAGGGAAGCCGTGAAAAACAGATTGAGATTCACCTGGGACTCATAGAAGAGCTTCAGCCTCTTTTCGTTTTGCATGGCAACTCCAACCCCCGGAACAGTGTTTGCTGCTTCTCATGGAAGTGGAAAGGAGGAAAAAGACCTTGAGACAGGAGAGGTAGAAGGGAGCACGAGCTCCAGACAACCTTGCCCATAAGGAGCATTCTCTCATTCAGAACCAGAGACAAGGGTTGAGCCCTGGTACCTCAGAGCAAGAATCACAAGAAGACACTTGTTATCTTCTGCTACAAGGTTCTTCAAACCCTCAGGCAACACCAGGAACAGTGGTCCCAACCCACACATTACTGCAGCCTAAGCCTGATTTGGCATATACATAAAATATATTATACAAAGCACCAGCATGGTTCCACACAGGAGTAAGGCATGCACTAATGTAATTTGTGGGAAGAGACATCACTGCTGAGTCAAAGTGAGACTGCCTTTTACAGCGGGAGAAACTGGGGAAACACAGGAACAGCCTAACTTACAAGACTCAAGCTCTTCAGGGTACGAAGAAGGTCATTCCCTGGCAATGCGCTCAGGCACTTGCAACAGTGTAACTCCTACTAGAGACAGTAATTTAGGTTGAAAAAGACCTCTAGGATCATCCAGTAACTCCATTAACCTGGCACTGCCAAGGCCACCACTAAACCATGTTGCTCAGTGCCACATCTCCACTTCTTTTAAATACTTCCAGGTACGGTGACTCCACCACTTCCCTGGGCAGCCTTCTCCAGTGCTTGACAGCCCTTTCAGTGAAGAGATTTTTCTGAATATCGAAACTATTAGACCAAATGAATTTAAAAAAAAGGCACTCTGACAGTCCTGATATCTGAATTTTAAATCGGTATTAATTAACTTGATCTCCGATTCCCTCTCCAGGAGCCTCCTCTGATGTCAACTCCCAGCAACAAAAAAAGCCACTGCTGCAAAGCTTTCAAAGCAATTGCCTTCTCTTGTGGGCAGAAATCATGCTGAAGAGCAAGATGCCTCTCCAGAGGGCTGTGGCCAGCTGGGGCTACAAGCAGTGTTCACCGGGCTGGCTCACTGCTTCAAGCCCACTGAGGGTTTTTTCTCTAAACCTATGAGAACATTTTGGCAGTTAAATACAATGTCAGATTTTATGCCCTAAAATGCTTAATAATTGAGGGATTTGTCATGACATCAAATTCTGTTTCAATGAAATGCTTAAGCTGGTACTTAACTAAGCATCAGAGAGTCCCTGGAAGACAACAGTAAATCTGCATGGTTGTGCTAACCCCAGGCTTGAGCTCTGATGTGGTAGAAGCCTGCTGTCTTCTCTCCCCTCATTCTGATTTACCGGGTCATATAATCGTGTGTGGTTTGCACTTCTGTTGCAATAAATTCAGCCTCAACTCAAACACAGGTACCACAGGCAGTATCTGTGTACTCCCAAAAAAATCTTCTTCAGTCCAAACTTAGTTGTTTGCTTAAGTTTTCTGCTGATTTGGGGTCTTCAGTGTAATATGTACCTGGGGATAAACGCTTAATTCTAGTACAACTTCTCTGCCATGCAAATTCCACACTCCTCTGAGTGACTCTCCTTAATTATCAGATCTACCTCGGATCTCAACATCCACTTGATTTGTTGAAGCACTGGCCAAGCAAAACTGAAAGCAACAACACAGTCACCAGTGAGCTTTGTGTAAATAGCAATTCTTCCTTCTTTTCACAGAAAAAGTCATCTGCCCTGGAACTCCTGCCCATGAGAGGGGAGAATGGACCCACTCAGCACTGAACTACCTATAAAATAACTCAGCTGTTTGAACTCCTCGCTATGTTTATATATAGAAACCTACAATGCAAATGCTTACAGTAATTTTGCATACCCGTTATGAAATAAATATCACAAATAAATTCTAATACTCAAAACAGAATAGTATACAATGTTAGGGACCAAGTTACATTTATAAACGCACAAGCATTAATACTGCCTATTCAGCTTAATTTCTTTGTATGCAAGCTTCAGCAATTGCTAGCTATACTTCACTTCAGGAGTCATAATAAATGCTGGTCATGCCAAAATCTGAGAAGAAACAAAACCACGAAAGGTCTCCACCATCCTTCTATATTATACACAGTTTTTGACAGATGCTGTAATAATATACGGGTTTTGTGGAATTCATGAACACTGTCCAATATTAAATATCAAGTCTGAAACACAGGTCTCTATGTTCTAAATAAAACCAGAGCAGGAGCAACATATTTGTCAGCGCTGCATCCATAGACAGCAAAAGCAGAGACAGCGAGAGCCTGCACCTGAACCAGAGCTGCAGCTTCCCAGGACAAAGAGAGACCAGGGGCAGCTTCACTGGCAAAAGGGAGGAGAGGG
This sequence comes from Struthidea cinerea, assembly GCA_013397865.1. Lineage (NCBI taxonomy): Eukaryota > Metazoa > Chordata > Aves > Passeriformes > Corcoracidae > Struthidea > Struthidea cinerea. Next base: position 457,609 of record VZTI01004555.1, on the reverse strand, counting down.
AGAGAGGGGGGACTGAATGCAGCTCCAGTTACAGTTACTGTTGAAGGATAGCTTGAAGAAATAGCCTGGATGCTGTAGCCTGGTCTTGCCAGCTCAGTCCTCAAAAATGGCCCCTGTCCCAAAAGCCGGCAATGGCACGTGGGAACTCTGCTGGCAAGGGCAGGTTACAGATCGTGCCCGCACAGGACAGAAAGTTTGCTGTGCCAAAGGCACATAGGGCAGTTCGTTCTCTTTATCCTAATATAAGTATTTCTGCCAATAATTTCTCATGGGGGAAGTGAGTGATTCACAACTACTTTTCATCTCAGGAAAAGAAAAGATCTCACATGCTCAATACCCTGACTCAACTTCAGCTCACACTACTGAATAATAAAATCTAGATCCTGCCCTGGAAGTTTTCTTACACTTTAGATCATGCCACTTTTGTCATCTTGCAAAGAGGATCGTGAAGGAGATCTTCCTAGCAACAGCTCCTTCTCATGGATCAGGCTATCTAGCAGGTCCTCCTGTCTGTAGTTGTGATAAACCTTCAGGAAAGCCAGAATGGTAATTGCCAGCCAAGTCAGCCAGGCAGCCCAGAGACCAAACTAGAGAAGGAAAGAAATCACAAAGAGGTCAGTACAGTATTGTAAAAACAAAGTCAGCTCTCCAGGTGATTATCAAAACCTCAACTGGACCAAAACCCATGGAGTCACGCCAAGTTAAACCCAGGGAGGTCCAAAGTTCTTCATATAAAGGAGTCACTTTTACGGCATATTTCTTTCCTAAATGCAGATATGCCTGAGCTGGGCTTCTAGATGCCAATGCTGGCAAGGAAGACACAAAACTGGCTCATGTCCGAGAGGCACAGTTACCTCCAAGGAATGCTCCAGGCAGGCTAATGCCTCTTTCCATGTGGGACAACATGAGCCTTTGTAAGGGTGCAGCCCTGCAGGGATGTGACTATAGTCCCTGCAAAATTAGTGTGTGCTCACATCCCAGTGTTCACTCACTCTGATCATTGACTTTGAGCTAGAATATTCAATAGAAAGGCCTGACAGTCTTAGAGGTCTAATTCTCATGGATTCATCAGAAAACAGCCCTATCTAAATGAATTAATCTTTGATTATTTCCAATGCTCTGATATTTATATAGCTCAACTGATCTCATTTGAACTCAAGGAAGGCAAAACTAGGAACCCCATGATGTGCCGCAGGTCAGAAATTACTTTGAACAGTAATGAAGAGATCCAGGACACCAGAGTGCTGCAACTTTTGCAGATCACATCCTTTGGATAAGCAACGAGTTTTCCGTCATGATTAACAAGATCAGGGCGAGGCTTTGACATGTCTGTATTCAAAACTGTCTATTTTGAACTTAAAATGCAAATGTGCCCATCACTATCATTCTGATTCAGCACTTAATGAAGTCAGTGGAAACATTCCCATTGATTTCTGAGGAATGGTAGTTCAGCTCCAGCAATCCCAGGTCAATAAACAAATGGCAAATGAACTGGAATAGAACCACGACTTAGTCTGACCTACCTGTGCAATAGCAAACTGGTCATAGAAAGCAGAGTTCTCCAAGTTCAGCTCAAGATCTATATCTTGCAATTCTTCACAGCTACCCAGAAAGGCATTTGGAAGGGCAAAGCAAAAGAAGAAAATAATTTAAGAGATTCCAGGTAAACCAAATATAAAATGAAACAACATATTAAATGTATTTTGAACAGTCACAATAGCAATTCTATCGAAGGATATTTAAGTTATTGCAATAATCAGGTTGTTTGCTGATCTTCTCCAAAACTAAGATAAAAATTACTTTCTTTTACAAGAAAAGAAAAAAGTGCAGTTATGTAAGTGATAACACAAATCTTCCATAAGTGGAATTGTAATAGTTACTATGAACACAGCATCCTTAAACCCCTCTTTCCCACTACCCCCTCGCCTCCCATAGGTTTGCCCCTGGCATCACCCCAGGTTGGTCATTATGAAACAAAGTGTATGATCCTCTGTTACCTTTTGACTTCATCAGGAAAAGCCTCAGAAGAAGGAATTGTGTTTTTGTTGATGCTCCAGCAAGGAGATGATACTCTGATGGTAAGATAGAGGCTGCCTACAGATTTTACAAATAACTTGGACCATTATTGGTGTGAAAAAAATCCCAGGATTTTGAGGTTGTCATTCTATCCCTTGGTTGATTTCTGCAGCCTCTTCTCTCTCCTTTTCAGTGCTGTCGGTCATCTTGGGTTCTTACCCGAATATTCGATTAGATGGTTTTTGTAATTGAATTTTTAACCGAATATTCGAATAATTCGATTAATCGTTGCAGCCCTAAACAGAACATTCACTATGGCATTTTACAACATATGACAATGTGCAACATAAATGTATGCTTTAAGTAGTACATTTATTCAATATCATATGACATAAAATGTCACCTTTTCTTCTCTGCTCCTCATTATTTGTTTGATAGGAGCAAATCTTCCTCAACTGATCATGTTTCCTATAAGGAGCATAAGCATTGTGGGATACAGAGGACTGTTTTAGGAGCTGTACATTTTGTGACTGTAAGAAAGCATCAGCCATCTGTACTTGGCACTTACAAAGTGCTTTCCATTCTGTGGCTCTCAGGGCATCCACAGCACCACTACAAGGCCAGGACCTCTACCCCAAATTTTTTGTCTGATGATGAGCTGTGGCACAGGCAGGATAAGTGATTTGCCTGGTGTCACATGGTGGGTTGGGGGCAGAACCAGGACTGCAAGCCAGGAGCTCTGACCCCCAGCTCCCTGCCCTGCTCACAAGGCCACACTCCCCCCATTCTCAGAAAAACTCCAAATCCAGCATTCCTTTGGAAATAAAAAATTTTAGCATAATGGATTTCTTTTTCACATGATCATGATTCAGAGACCACAAAATACAATGGAAACCCTTTTCTTTGTGGGCTTCTAAATAAATGACAAAAAAATTTGATTTGCTTTTTTCGTTCCACATGAAAAAAACTGGATTTTCACATTACAGATGCCTTCTCCCCCTTGCTCACCTTGCGTGTAATAACTACATTTTGTAACAGCACAGTTCAATTGTGCCTACATGAAAAAAAATAAAAGGAAGAAAATGTATTCTTCACTACTAACCTATTTGGCATGCTTCCTTTTTCGGTAATTGCATCACACCACATGTTAAATCCTACACTCACTATAGTGCTGGCAATAAACGTGATGAACACCACAAAGGCGCTGATCAGCAGATTCAGGAAGGCGTAAAAGAAAGAGCTGTAATAAAAGGGAAGAAAAATGTAACTCATAAACAGCTGAAACACAACATCAGCAGTCTCTGTAAGCAGCACAGAGTGGGCACAAAGATATCAGCTCCCATTTGAAACACTTCTTCTTTAATTAAGAACACCTAATACATTGAAACACTATGGACTTGATTTTGAGTCACTTTACCTTCGTTTGCAAATGTTTTTGATCTTGATTCCTTTTTTAACCATAAGAGGATGTGGCTTTATATACTAAGTGGTGATTGTTCATACACATGTGGCTTTCATTAGCTGTAATGATGAAAATCACCATTGTTAAAATAAATGTCATTAGCTCGAATTATGTAGTAACTGGAGCTAAAATTATTTTGTGACTTAAGTGATAATTGGGACAAAAATTGCTTAGGACAGGGAAACTAAAAATAAAAACACAGTACTGATAGCTATAATCATTTCAAGCAATGTAACGCAAGGTACTGCCATCATAGGACACGAATCTCAGTTTTATGGGCAATTTGCAGAGCAGGCCAGCTTCTCCTGGGATTTCTCTGGCTTTGGTGTCAGTATGCTATGTCTGCCAGCTGAATATCAATTTACCTCAGCCCCATTAAGTCTGCCCAACCAGGGCCTGCCCTCAGCACGTGCTGTGTTTGGAGTGGGATGGGGTGGGATGATTACAGATTTCCCATAAGGCCATGGAATCATTCACTCATTTTCCAGCCTCACTGTTTAACTCCTCACCTGAATTCTAGCTGTGAAAAGTTTCTAATCCCAGTCATCTGGCAAAGCCCTTCTCTACTTGAAACTGCTCTAAGTGGCTGTTTAGAACAGGACACCTTGGAATGTCATATTATCTAAAAACTGGACATCTGCTCCAGGTTGGAGAAAGACTGGCAGCTCCAGGAGGCAAGTCATCCTATTCAGAGTATGTGGTAAAGATGAATATGACAAATTTCTCACTAGTGTCACTCATTATGCTGGTGATAGAAGGAATCTACTCACCCCAGAGAAAAAAAAACCCTCAGTCACTTCTTTTCCCTGGTTGCTCGTTAAATGAAAAGCCAAGAGGCTTTTTAAATGAGTGTTTGAGTCCTGGAAGGTTCTGAGCTGGACAATCCTTATTTCTACAGGTTATACATGATTCATTTGTGACCTCAGGAGGACTTCCTTAAAATAATATGGAGAAGCAATTATCAGCAGAGTTAGGATGTTTGTTCCTGGGTGGATGTGGTTTCAGAGGGGCTGTCTAGGCTCCCTCCAAAGTGGCAGTTGTCCCACCCCAAGACTGATAGAAAAGAAGTTAAATAAACCACCTTCCAGAAGTGTCCCTATAGACTGTAGTGGGTGCTGGACACCAGGACACCTGATTTCTGGGTGAACAATAGGCTGAATCCTGCTCTTTGGTTTAGCTGGACTTGGTGAAGTAGACCAGCTCAGCTCTGCTGTGTGCTGGGGTGTCCCATACAGAGAGAGTTGCTGTGAGCATACCAGGTGTTGGCATATTCCCTGCCCTGACTTCGCACCTAGCCTGGATTTCATCCCAAGTGTTGCTAAAGTCACATCACACCCTCTGTGCGCACCTTAGCGTGGTATGCTGGCCTGAGAGGCAGAAAAGACTCGAGCTATTCACAGAATAAAACAGACTTGGCACCAGAATTAGTGACAGCTCTAGAAAAGGAGCAGTCACCAGGACTATTCAGTGGGTCATCACCAGCCTGGGGTCTCTAGTCCTCCCTCTGTTTCCTACCCTGCAGCAAAAGAGGTTCCATGGTCCAGGATGTGACCTTCCACTGACAAAGCAGGGCTCAGCCTTGCACCTGATTTGCATCTGGCAAGAGTAACCATCACCCTGTGCTGGGGATTCCTCAGGCCAGGACATCCTGACAGAAAACTGCATATTTGCCTCTCTAGCTCACCTTATTTTTCCTCCTTAGAGTAGAACTTCAAGCTATGCATTGCAGATTGAGTGAGTGCCCTTTAACAGTAAATGTTTACACTCAAAGTTGCTTTGCAATCCTAGCAATGAAGTATCTGAGTTATACCTCTCCCCTTCAGCTGAGCTGAAGAGCCCCAGGCCCCTGAGGCAAAGGGTACTGAGACCCTTTTAAGAAGGGTTTTTAGCAGTCATACCTATCTGTCAGCAATCATTCAAAGCCATTGCACATGAAAGATGCACAGGGTGCTAACTAACCCTGACTGCCTCGGTTGGCTCACCCTGGAGATGGCACAGTAGCAGTGATCCTCCTCAACAGGATCATCAGTTATGACATTCTGGCTCTTCCTCAACTACCTCTAATCAGAGCAGACAATTATCATTTATGGTGAGGAGCTCACATTTATCTCTCCATCCAAACAGAAATGTTTTTGCACCCATTTGAAGCGTTAAAAAATGGCTGTCTAAAATCAGGACAGCATGGGCCCTGTCTGCTTTTCATACAGCGGCTGATGTGGTACAGGACAGACCTTCTTTCTTACCAAGAAACTGATGTTCCAAAGCATCTTGCCATGTTTTACCATGTTTTACCATCACCTTCTGTGATCTTCTGTGGTTATCTCATCATCCCAACTTGCTCCATCTTTGCTCCCCATCACCCCACAGCCTTCCGCCTTTCTTGCCTCGGGCAACTATGAACAGTGTTATACAACTCCCAAAGGAGCCTGAAAGCAGCTCCTAAAGGGACACTTTTCAGGGGCCTGCCCAACAGTTTTGAAGTTAATAGCCACTTTTGGAAGCAGGCCAGACATCTAATCCAAATGTCACCATTACAGGGTTTTTATTGCTGGCTTCATCTAAAAATTAGCTACCTCTGCACTGCAAAGCGTTGAGATTCAGTTAACCCTCTACAGATATTGGATCACCTGAGGAAGCTGAATTCAAAGATATTAAGAAGTATGTGGTTGTATTTAGTGTAAGATAAGTTTTAATATGGAATAAATTTCTGGTCTATGCTTACTACAGCATATTTGAGTGTTAGGCAGCTTGAGAGTGGCTGGAAAGAGCCAGAGAGATAAAACTGCTACCCAGTCTCCAGGATTACCAAGCTCTGATGTAACAGCCCCTTCCTCAAGAGATGTCTAGTCCAAATAGACCTGGACAGGAGTGATTTACTCTTGGCATGGTTCCTAAACCACGAGAAAAATATTTTCCTAGTTTAGACAGGCACCAGTGCATCATGCAGCCCCGGCCCTGTAGCACCCAGAGGCTGGGTTACCCATGCCGGGGTCTCTGCCCTCTCGGGCCACCAGAGAGGCAAGCAGAGAACAACATAGCTGCTGCCTGGCCCACCAAGCCTCTCACTGCACCTGCTGGGGTCAGATGCCCCTTGGTTTGTGTGAGCGCAGGAACCAGCTGTCAGTGCCGCCCTGAGCTGCTGCAGGGAGCGCTCAGCGTTGCTCTCATGCCGTAACCAAGCAATAGGTGTTGTCTGCAATAGCTGCCATGTACACAACAAAAGCAGCACAAAAAACAGAGGGCAGTCACCAGCTTCTCCCTTCTGGCCCCCCATGCACAACCGTGTTGTTTCAGGGTTTTTCACACGCCCAGTGCACACCTGCGGAACGCCTTCCTTGGCACGGATGTGCAGCGGGACCATGGTCAAGAGGCACCTGCGAGCCCCAGCCTTCAGCATCACCCCATGGCCCCCAAATCCTTTCATGCCCACTGCAGCCGAGCGGCCACATGCCACACCAAGACTGCCAAAGGGCAGTGGGTGCATGGCAGTGGATCTGACTCCCCACCCCAAACCTCTGCACGGGAGCATCCTCTGGCTAGGGCCCTGGACACAGCTGGGGGAGTGCATGGTGTGTATGCAGACAGACACGGGCAATACAGCACCTCTCCCCAAACCCCTCTGGGGAGCAGGATGACCTGGATGGGGCAAAGCCCAGTGCTTCACCCCCAGACTGCTCCCACGTGCCCCAGCCTGCAGGAGGGATGGGCTTATCCCCAGGGATACTTACTCCTCGTGCCCTTTGCAGAGGAAGAAGAGGGTCCTCCAGGCCTGCACTGTGGCCAGCAGCAGGGAGAGGAGCCCGGTGAAGATGCTAAAGCGGCAGGCGGCCTCGGGCCCCCACTCCTGCACCGTGAAGCGCTGCCGCTCCACCGTCAGGTTGGCGTTGAGCCACATGCCCTCGGTGAAGAGCAGGCACCGGCCGTGGAAGTCGTTGCCATTCTCGGAGAGTGGCACCACCACGATGAAGCTGAAGAGAAAGGCCAGGAAATAGCAGATGCACTGAGCGAAGAGGAAATTGCTGAGCGCCATGTCCGCGGCTCTGCGCAGGCAGAGGGAGGGAAGGAGGGAGGGGTGGAGGGAGGGATGCAGGAGGAGGGATGCAGGAGGGAGGGATGCAGGAGTGAGAGAGGCAGGGGGAGCGATGTGGGGTGAGACGGGGGAGGATGGAGGGATGGAGGGAGGAAGGCTGCAGCAGTAGGCGGTGGGGAGGGAGGGAGGATGCGCACTGCAATGAAATGCGATGCAGTGCAGTCCGATGCCTCCTCCGGACACGGCTGGTCCCTCTCCCGCAGCCCGAGCTGCCCCTGTGGATGGCTTCAGGGCCTGTAGAGGAAGGGGGGAGCGGAAAGAGGAAGAGCTGTTGTGGTGTATCCCTCTTCGGGAAAATCTGACTGCTACTACGCCCTGGCTCGCAGGGGGTTAAATCAGTCCGTGCGCCTCCAGCAGGGCTGGGTACCGCCAGTGGGGGATCCCCCTAATGACACAGGACAATGATGTCACCCCTGTTGATGGCCATTACACAGACACACACAAAAAAACCCCAAAACCAGCAAACTGGCTTCATCACGGCTGCTGGATCCCGAGAAATTTTGATCCAAGTTTCTAAAAATCTGGCCACCAGCCGCAGATGGTGGCAATAAGAGACAGGGCGCACAGCCACCCCGGGGCCTACAGACCCAGTGGTTTTGTTCCTAGCCCAGGTGGTCACCCCCCTACCAAGATATTGCAAGGGGAGCAATGGCTCACCAGAAGTGGAATGACTTTTCTTGAGCCTTGGTGTCATTTAGGAGCTGCCCGGGGTTGGGATCAGCTGCATCATCCCCTGGCTGTCAGGTGGAGCAGGGCTGAAAGAAAATATCCTTAAGCAAGATCCTGCTGGACATCAAGCTGAGAACAGACCAGCACAGTAATGGTACATGCATGGCAGGAACAGATGGCATTTGATTCCTTGGGGTGGGCATCCACCCTGCTCTGCTCTGCCAGTGAGCAGCTCCCTGCCCCACACCGTGCTTGGGAAGACATCAGAGCACCCCCTCAGCTGTAGGGCCCAAACTGCAAGGCCAGGATGCCAGAAAGCAAAAGGCATCGGAGAGAGGAATGTGAGTTGTGCTCAGAGCACTCTGGCACAGAAATCCAAATTAAAGTGACCTCAAGTTATAGTTTCCCCACAATCCCAATTTTATTTTTCCATCTCAGCATGAATCCTCTTTCCAGCACAAGACACCACAATTAATATCCAGTTCCAGGTAAAGTAATTTCCTAATCCAATTTCCTGACCATATCCAGTCTGAGATCAGCTGCAGGTCTCAAATCACTTCTTAATCCCAGGGATGTTTACACTCATTTTATCACCATGCCACTTCCCAGGCAATGTTTAGAGAAGCAGATGAGGGACAGGGACCCCAAATATAGTGCACATGGGAATTCAGGCTGGTGTTTCCATTGAGCAACCAAACAATTACTTTTCTATTCTGTTAAGAGGTTACAGATACAGTCCTGAGGCGGGCACTGGGGGGATTCTCAGAGAAGACATTAATTCAGCTTCGTTGCAAATCATTTGTGATGCATATTATCTTGCAACCTTGCTCTATCTGTGCAGGGGAAGTATTTCTTGAATAAAAACTTTTGTCAGTATAAATGAAATGTGTCAGGCCAGTCTGATCCTTACTCAGCTCTGATCATCAAAAATTATATTTCAGTTTTGCAAGATGAGTTACAGAGCACTGACCTGACCCTGTGGGGATAGACATGTGCTCCTAACAGAAAAGATTTCACTGATAGTCATTCTGTTGAGAAGGAGGAAAGTTTATTTCTCTTAACTTTGCTTCCAAGAAGTGATTGGCTCCCAAAGGGTTTTGTCCTTTGTCTGTAAAGAAATCAGACCTGGATTGAGCTGGAAAACTTTTCTTTGAAACGTGACACATCAGATTTGCCAGATAATGTTTTCTGAAGTCAACTTGGGAGGTCAGCACCAACATGAAAGCCCAGTTATTGCTTACACTGGAGCCCACAGAACGGGACAGCAGGTGCCAAGGGCGCTTTGCCTCGGGCAAGCCCAGTGTTCAGATCTTACCAGCAGCAATCACAGGGCTCTGTTGCACGAGGGTTTTTGCAGTGGTGAATGTGGGAATCACTTGTAGAGCAGATAAAGTTGTCTTCGCTGATGAACTAACTCAAGTGAGATTTATTGAAGAGTTTCAGAAAATACAGCCAGGCATTTACAAATGTGAGCAGACATGTAAAACAGCTGCACTTAGCAGGCTGACAGCTGCTGAAGCACAGGACTTGGTCAGATGCAGCGACCACACACTGGAGTGAGCAAAGAGATAGAAATAAAACCTGTCAGCCATCACTTTGGCAGCTGCCTGGATTTCTCATACTCTTCTCTCATGTAAATCCTAAAAAAAACATGCTAGGCTGGAACTTGCTCTCGGAAACATGGAGTGGTTTCAGTGGAGTAAATCTGGTAGGCTTACTTTTCTCAACATGGTGAAACTGGGGGAGAAAGGCAAGGTGAATTATGATTCATTCATTGTCATATCACAGGGAATGGAAGACATCAAATATACAGGCCAGGCAGAAACTCTGAAACAGAGGAAAAGATGCACGTATTTCACACAGCACATAATTGTTCTGTGGCACACATTACGGGACACAGCAGGGGCCAAAAATAAATGCTGGTGCCAAAAGATATTAGAGAAATTAATGGGAAAAAGAAGTCCATGAGGACCTGCAAAATACAGAGCTGGGGAAGCAACCTTCAGCTCAGGAAGTCCCTTACAGCAGGTTGCTGGGAAGGTGGCATCATAAAATGATCCCTCTACCTTTGCCAGAATACTCTATTCTTTCCTAAACCAAGCACCTGCTCCTGGCTGTCCTTGGAGATGGGATCACCAGGGAGATGACCCTTTGGTCTGACCCACTCTGGCCATTTCAGGTCCTCATTACAACAGCTGGCAGCACCAGCCTGGTGTCTCAGCTTTCCCATCCCACTGGGGAGAGCTGCTCCTCCAAAGCTCTCCCCATGCCTTGGCTCCTGTGAATGTCTTTAGGAGGGAATTACCCCTGGAGCAGACAGGTGGAGGAAGCCAGTGGGGCAGTTCTTGAAACTGCAGAGCACTGAGAGAAGAGATGGATGTGTGACAAGAGGAGGCTGCACATTCCCACGGTTCTGGTGGTGCCACCACAAGAAGAACAGCTCAGATGTGTTCCTACTGCAGCCTCACCATGAACAACATCATCGTGACCACAACATCCCTTGTCTCCACAGCACAGAGGGGCCTCACCTGCTCCAGGGCACCCACCCAGGTCTGCTGCCCAGGAAATGAACCCCCAAGAGGACCATGTTCTGACATGGGACTGAAGATGGCTTGCTCAGCATCAGGGAGGGTGAAGTTTGAAATTTGTAAATTCTATTTCTCCGGGAAAAAAAGTAAAGCCACAAAAATAAAGCACGATGCACGACCAACTGCCATAGCACCTCAGTAATAAGCAGAAAACCAACCAGAATAAATCAAGATTAGATATACCATATTTGCCTGTATTCCCTTCAGCCCCATATCTCCTTCTAGCTGCCTGGCTAATCCTCTGTAGATCAAGTAACATGTATGAGTTGGGCTGACGTGGAATGACTGATGGGGACGGTGGTTTTGGCTCTGCTGCTCCACGCTCCCTCTCAAGTCATTAATTATGCCATCCGACATGAGCAGTGCTCTCAAGTTGATATTTGTGAGGTAAGTGATGAATTTCCTCTCCTCCTGATAGCTCATTAGGACATGTTTTATTATGAGAAAATTTGCTGAGGAATTAATTATTCAGACAAAAACATTTTGGGGAGCAGTTTTATTTGTTTTTATATTTATTCTACCTTGGATATATCATTTCTGTGGTCCAAGAAAAATAGCAGCAGCATGTCTAGAAGGTGGCTAGCACCTTGCTACCAGTAATGCACTGCTTATTTCTGGAGAGAAGGCACAGAGTCACAGTATGCCTCTGCAGAGGGATGCCCAGGGAGCAATATGTCTGTATTCTGGGCAAATGGCTGCTTTTGAGCCAGCCCTTCAGTCACCCAAAGGCAACTTCTCCCTGATTTACTTTAACTCAAACCTCTGCCTCAGCCCATTTTACCAAATGGTTTAGCAAATGCTGTTTGCCCCAGGCTTTGAAGTCTATTTTATTCAGACTCTGTTCTATTTTATTCAGGCTCTGTGGTCTGCTTTATTGTTATATTAATTCATTTTTGTTGTTGTTGTTGTTATTATTACTATTATTCCAAAAGTCTTGACCTATGGTATTTGTCCTCTGGAGCTAATGGAAAGGACCCAGGCATGTCACATACCATCTGATAATACATGATGTAAATAATGCTTTTTGGGAGACGTTTCTCATGGTAATCACTGTGTTTAAGAAAGTCTCTGCCACTAGTTCAGAAGGATTATAGACAAAGTACCAAACTGTCAGCCACCTGTCACATCTGCATTTCTTCACAGCTACCACTGCGTCATGAATCTCTCAGGGCATCTCATCTGGGAACATGCTGACATTTTGCCTTTTATTTTTTTGTAAGTATCTCCCTTCTGCTAGGAAAGCTGTCTGGTCTGAGAGGAGGTTATGAGCAGAGAGGATGCCATGCTGACAGACATTAATGGAGCAGTTATCAGGAAGCAACTGAATATCATTAAGGTGTCCAGATAGAATAACCTCCCTATTTTGATATCCAAGGAAAAACAAACATATTCAAACATATTCACATTCTGAACTGAACAAGCGCAGGCTGTTGCTCAGATATAAATTTTAAAAATTTATAATTTTATATATAAAATTTATAAAAAATAAAATAATAATAATATTTTAAAAGGTTCTTGAGCTTTTCAGAGCATCATTAACACAAATCTCAGAGTGACATGTGCATGTCAGACCCCACAGCACCTTACAGCCTGTAAGAGCTGTAACAGCTGGCAGGAATGTGGTCCCAAAAGGGCACATTAGTTGATCAGCTGCTTCTGCTGTCCTCTCTTGAGGGTGATAGAGGTAGTGACAAGGATAGGACAAACTCTAGTAAGGTTCTGATCCCAGCTTCTGCACAGGTGAAGAGTGCATAGGAAAAAGAGGGAGTGAATGTGTATTTTCTTCTGGCACCAAAGAGATGTTAGAAAAAGCATGGGAGAGTTGGAGACTGCTTAAAGAATAAAAGGAATGAAAGGTAGGGAAAAAAGATGGCAGAAGAGAGATCAGCAAATTAGGAGCCCACAGTGTCCAAGTGATCAAAAACCAGCCTGAGGGCAAATGTAACTCTGCCCCACTTTAGATTGAATGGGGTCATTACACATGACATCAATATCTTACATCTGCAGCTTAACCTGTGACTGCCAAAGACTGCAAGATCACCATATCCACAAGCCAAGCAGTCACTGAGGTCTCGTGTATCTGAACAGCCCTGTGTCTGCTTAAAACTCTTCAGAACTTGTGCCTTCTGTACTTGCAGACATTCACACCCAAGAGCCCCTTGCGTGGTGCACCAAAGTTTGTTACAGTGCTCTGTAACTGCTCTTTTCTACCTGTACAATTACTGGAAAGCACTACTTCCCTTGGTAAAAGGGCTGTGCTGTGCCTCTTTCTAATGTCCCTGCCTGCTCTGAGGCATGAGAGGCACAGAGCAGAATGGGCGGGCAAGGCTGTGCCTCACCAGCCACCCAGCAACAAAGTTCCTTGGGTTGTCCCTGTCCCCTTCTCTGTTTCTACCACTCAGAGAAAAGTGTGTTTAACCAGAGTAACTCAAGACATGCAGAAATCTAGCAGCAATTTTGGGGAAGACCTCCAAGCTGTTTTATCCAGAGGCCTTTACTGGTGATGGACACTTTGCAGAAGGGAGTGTGGCCCCAGAGTCTGGCGTAGGGGATGCCCAGCATTTGCAACACTGCTACTCCAACTCTGAACCTGTTGAAAATGATGTTCAGGGTTTGTTCTTTTCCTGAAGATTACTGAAACAATTCCCAGCCCTAATATGACTTGGAAAATGAACTTCAGTCTTTGCTGATTTGGTTTTCTTTGTAAACCCATTTTTATGTGCAGTGACTAATTTGTATCCTAAGATAGAGTAATTTCCTTGGGGAATTTTCAAGGTCAATAATTAAGGATCCAACACAAAGACAGCAGAAAAGAAGAAAAAAAAAATACCTCTCTAAATCACATCATAGTTTTAAATGAGCTATTGTCATTTAAAAGGGTGCAGGAGAAGACATATCACAGAGTATCTTCTGCTGTTCATTCTAATGAAATGCATGTTGAATCACATCTTAGGGGAGAAAAAAGCATCTCAAACCCTTATCAAAGCAACTGGGTTCTACAAATCAGCATACCTCAATTAGTTCCATAACTGCTGCACAACTTTATACCAAAGGAGGTTCTGACCCACCTGACTTCACCAGTTCCTGTTCTACTCACAGAGGCACATGCTGAGAGCAGCTAATGGGTAGCATGCCAATTAATAACATGGAGTTGCTTTATGTGTGACATATTGTACCATGCACTGATTTTTAATCTGCTCATACTAGCATTTGTCATGCAGGGTGAAACTCTGGTGTGAGAAATAGCCTCTTCATTTTCCCTGACAACTATTAACACTGAACCAGTCTTCAGTGCTCATGCCGCAGGCAACTGCTCCTGCCAAAAATAAATGCAAAGACTGAGGAGAAAGACGTTTTGCAAAATTAAACTCTGCTTCAAAAGTGAATAAATCAGGACAGAAGCACGTCCTTAATTCCTGGAGACAGGAGGAACTTCACAGTGACTGTTTACCTTGATGAGGAGTCTAGAAAAAAACTCAAAACATTATGATGTGGCTTTGCTATTGGCGGTAGATGGGGCAATGCAGCAGTAATGTGGGAAGCTAGACTTAATATGATTGTGGAGCCATAGATAAAGGGTAAAGTACAAGGGTCTTGTGGCTTCTTTATCACACAGCCATGTCACAGCCCCCACTCAGCATTTTAAAGACTGTCAACTTCAGTCCCGCTGCTAAAATGCACATTGGGCAGGTAGCTGTGAAAGCTGAGAGCCAGCCCTAGTAAAACACAAAATAAGAAGACTTAGTGGGAAATCAGACGAGTGTGGTCCTCAAACAGCTGTGTCTTGTATTGTGGCTTCGTTAGTCACATTGCTCACATGTGAGATAGAGACAGATGTTCCTCAGCTCAGCTTCTGAAGGTGCTGGTAGCAATCTAATTTTAGCCAGCAGGAGGTCTGACCTGGTACATCATCTCTCCAGCTCACTGAGAAAGAAGGGGAAATAATTTTTTTTTTTTTACAAGAGCCCCAGATCACCATATTCCTGGCTTGGTGCAGTTTGCTACTCAACAGATGAAACCACATAATCCAGGTGGTTTTGCAGAGATCAGTGTCCATATTTCAGCCCAAGCCAGCTCAAAGTACCTGCCAGCTAACCCACACAGCCTGGCCACAGCTTTTCCTGCTCACGGATGCTGCAGGTGGATCAGTTGCTATCACTGGTTTTGTTATTGTTAGTCAACAGAAAATTGGATAGGTCTATTTGTTTTGCACATAATAAACCCAGGGGGTTTCTGAAGGTCAGAGAACTCCTAAATATCTCATGTCATTAGTGCTTTCTTGTCATTAGCCTCTCTTGTAACGTTACTAGGCGTTTGCAGAATGTGATCCCACTGAGGCCGTAGAAACATTAAAGGTTCAGATATTTATTCCCCTTCTCATTAGGGTATTATTTGTCTGTAATGTACAAAATGATGTGGTGGACTTTTAGTTTAAAGGTCTGTACAGGGAGGAAAACACCCACTGCTTGGGTAAATCCTGAGCACCCCAGAAGTTACTGCATGACTTGGACACAGCTGTATTAGGGGTCAATATCGCCAAAAGCCTCAGAGGTTCTGTAGGATGCTAGGGAAAAATGTAAGAAAAAGAAGAAAAAAAGGGTTAAATAAAAATAGAGTAAACAAATGATGATTATCTCAGAGATTCACATGAGATCTCAAACCTTTGAGACCTACTTTGTAGGTTCAAACAGAGGTCCCACCTTATGTGAGCGGCACATGCAATTTACACTGATCAAAGCAGAGCTTTGAATACCTGACACAGGAGATGAAATATAAATATGTGATTTGTGAAGTAAAAAGACAACACCAACAATAATGAGGCATCAAAATAGATCTGAATGTCACACTCCTGGGTGCAACTATAATGATACCTTCTCTTGTGACAGAGATGAAAAGGCAAGGAACACAAGATCATTATTGTAACAATTACTTTAATAAGCATGTAAAACTGGGATTTAGTGGGGGCTTTGCTATTTGTTGTCATATTTGGCATTCGTTTTCCTTGTGATTGTTCAAAAATTGATAAATAGAAATAATAATAAATGCACAGTATGAGGTGCCCTGATTTTTTTCAGAGGTGCCCTGTGATGTTTGGATGTTTCGCTTGCACTGCCTCCAAACAGTAGCAGGCAGAATTTTGAGCATTTGGCTGCCTGCACTCTGAACTTGCCATAACTAGGGCAAATTTAGCAAATATTTCCATTTGAGAATCTCCCGCTAGGACCTACTAGCCAGGATATGTTGTTACATGGCTTGCAGAGCAGAGGCAGCCTGTGTCCAGCCTGCTTGGAAGAGAGATTCATAAATACCTGCATCCTTTGCTGCTGTGTCTTAATGCTTACCCTTCCAGCATAGGCAACTGAACAACCTCCAAAAAGAACCCCTTCCAGGAAACTCAGATCGAGAACAGAAAAATGCAGTGTTCCAAATATCAATAATCTTGACCCAAAAGATTTCTCTCCCTCGAAAGCTACCAAGCACAGTACAACCCAACCTCTGTGGGAACTCTGACCCCTACCTCTCCCCAGATGTGCATGTCACAGGAGAAGTGGCAAAACAGTGAAGGAAATTAAACAAACAGAGCAACTGTTAGTGACAGAGCTGCAGGAGGTCTGAAAAATCACTTAACATCAATTTCTCCTGCTGCAAAGGCCAGAAATGCCCACTGACAACAGCTGGCTAAACTCATTGCGCTGTTCTTTTCCTGCCCAACTCCCAGGTAAATTTTTGTTGTTTATAAAAATTCTCTGTACTTGCTGTAAGCAGGAAATTTGTCTCTTAATTAGGAAGTTTCTTCATTCTGAAGAAAAAGCTACTTAAATGTGAAATATTTTTATTAACATTTAACGGAGAATTGAGTGTGATATTGACACTAGGAAATGGACTGTATTATTTCCATACTGCAATATGCAAGTATACTCATTGTTATTGCAGATTAGGAGACTGAATTTGCTAATGCTTTTTAATAATATTTATTATATTTCTCTGACAAAAATACCCATTAAAATACCACTTAAAGAGCATGAAGACTGCAGACATCTGAAATTAATTCTGATTTTTTTTTTAGAAGGGAAGTTTTAAAAATTCAAATCTGCATTTTTCTGTTTTTACAAATAGCCCACCCGAATCAATATTTCAGGAGAGTGAATCAATATTTCAGAACACTGTGATATAAAATAAAAAAAAATTGGTCTATTAACATCTTTTTATTAGCGTGTCAATTGCAGTGCACAAAATTTGCACATATGGGTAGAGAAATTGTTTCTTGAAAATGTGCAAATTGCTACTTCACTGAATGTAAATGAAGTGCTAATTGCTCTTTGCAAACACTATTTATGCAAATTATGCCCTACCATTACATTGCAGTGTGGAGTTTACATTTACATTTGGTGCAATTTTTTCTCCATCCATTTGACAGTCCCTGGACAACAGGACTTGGGATATTATTCACTTGTTTTTCAAGGCATTTTATGGAGACATGAATGGGTGAAGAATGGGAAAGGACCTGCAGGCAGTAATATATCATGACCTAGAGGGGCAGAAGATCTAAATCTGTTCTGTTATTCTGGTTCATCACTCACTAAGCAAAGTATTTGCAATAAATGATTTACATCAAATTTGCCTTTTATTCTGCTTGCCTTTCGACCTATGATACATTCGGAAATTCTTTACAAAAGTCATTTAAAGAAAAATGTCTGCTCTCTAAAACAGAAAATAACTTAAAGCAGCTGTTGCCATCAGACCAAACATGGAATTCAAAGGGATACATTTGATCATGGGGGGATTTTAATGATGTTAACTTGGTTTTAACAGCTTATTTCTTTCTTTCTTTCTTTTTCCCCTATTAATATATATATTAATTTGGAGAAGTCAACACACCTTGTTTATAATTTCCCAGTCATAAGCAAAAAAAGCCTTGAATCACTTTAAGAACATCCCTTTTTTAATAATCATGAACATCAACTGGAAATTTTCATGTTGAAACCTTTAAAATACCCTATACCCTTATTAACATTGTAATTCCTGAGGTGAAGTTATCCTACATTTGATATTATTAGTTTTCCCACCAGCTTCACTGAATCATAGAACAGTTTAGGCTGCAAAAGATCTCTAAATTCATGAAGTTCATGCATTAACCCAGCACTGCCAAACCTCTCCTTGGGGTTCAGAGTAGCCTTTCATAGTTTAGTTTCCTAAAATCTGTCCTCTGCTCTAAAGCCCTCCAATGATCTTAACAATGTTTAAGCCATCAACCATTTTGGTTTCTCACACACACCCAGTCACTTCTTCCTCTCAGGAGAGATGGGAAACAGGAAAGAGGAAACTTCCTCTTTTTTCACAGAGCTTTCCACGATGGGTTACTTGGACATCCCTAAGGAATTACTGTGTCTCTCTGTTGCTGGTAGCACGAGACTGTGGAATCCAGCTTTTTCAAGGGATGAAAAAACCTCTTCCCCCAGCTTTAGAGATTGCTTCTCTGCCTCCAGAGCTATCCAGTCCTCAGGTGCTTTCCAGGGAAATTCTCAAACATCCCTCGAATTTAGCTCTAGTTCAGCCACTGGAATTTTTTAGAGCTTGGGCACATGACTGAGTTCCTCTGGCTCAGTGAGTTGCCTCAGAGCAGTTGCCTAAGCTAAGCTGCAGCAGCCACTTCTGTCCATACCACCCCCTCGAAACGTTCTCATTCGAACTTCCTTGAGAGTGCTTTAAGCTAATGCGCTTTATATCAAACACATCTCCTTCCTTCTTCCCGCTGTCCTCATCACCGCTGCTGAATGCAAACTGCTGCACTGTTATCTGCACCTGGGACTCCAGGTAGATGCTCACCTCTTGAGCACTGGCTTGACTTCAGTTTTTCCCTGGTGACAACATTCTGCCTTCAGTGAGTCAGACTCTGTTTATGATCACATTTTTAATTACTCCAGGGAGCATATGTTAATATTCATCTTCAGATTGAGGAACGTTGTAAGAGTCGGGAGCCATACGGCTCCCATCTACAGAGAAGGAAAAGGTGTGTCAAATTCCTCACTCCATTAGCTCCCAACGAGATTAAATTTACATCCAAGCCTGGGCACAGCTTTGGCGCCAGCAAGATGAGGGCTGGAACCTGCAGCCAGGACAGCATGGGCATCCCTGCAGGCTGCAAGGTTCTCCAGGCATGGATCAGAGCCACAGGGCACTTCAAGCCCCCTCTGCCACCTCCAGGGCAGAAAGCATGACCTGGACGCCCACAGGACCTGTTTCAATAAGTTATTAAATTTGAATACATCGTGTCTTAAATGCTCATGAACTGCTTGAGCAGTCTGTGTAATGAGGTGTCTTAGCCTGTTTTCTGTGGGGAGATATCTTTTTGGGGCCAGGAAAGTGGTGTGAGGAGAAAGAATGAGTTGCAGCCTGAGGGAGTGTCACTGGAGTTTAAATTTCTCAGGTTTAAAGCCATGGATTAGAGGCTTCAGATTTAGTGTCCTCTACTCCCTGGGCTTAAAAGACAGTTGTTGGGAACAGCAACTTTGGCATTTGTCAGCCCAGGTGCACTGAAATGCAAAATTTGTCCCTAAAGACAAAATCAGCACCCTCCCAGCAGGTGAAAAACACTGATATAGTATTACATCTAGTAACAGCGAGGTAATACCACATGTAATCACATCCCCATCCCTGTTGTTTTGAAATTGTCTTGAGCTTGGTTTTCTTTTGCGGTCAAGGAAGACACAATACAAGGAGCAATCTGGGTCCAGCCCTCTCAGGCACCCAGGACAGAAGTGCTGACAGGATTCCAGCTGAGGGCTGATCACTGGCAAATAAAGAGGTTGTAGAGGTGTCACCAAGGGCACGCTTTGATCTTCAGGCTTTAATTACTGGTGAGGATATGTGAGAAGACAAGGATGTTGTTTGTTCTCAGAACTGAGATTGAATTTCTAGTGTTGGCACTTAGGGAGGAATAAACCCAAACAAAACCTTGGGAACACAGAGCATCTCATCTGGCAGTCAGAGGAATACAAAGGCATAATGCTATTTTTAAATCAGATTTTCCGAGAACAACTACTGTTTAAAATACATGTATAAATAGCAATCCCTAAAGCCTGGCAATGCTAGCCTCCTCCTGAACCAACAGCTTCCAAATAGTTTGTAGAAGGCATCAGATTCCCTGTACCTCTCACGCTGGTGCAAGAAGAATCTCATACGCACGTTCATAGGCAAAGCAGCTATTTGGGATTTGTGCCTGAGCCACTGAGAACAAGCTCCGGCCTGCAGTGCCCAAGTGTGAGGGAAACACACGTCTCTCAAACACGTGAATATTTTATTATCCTGTGACAAGGCCTCCAGTCCCGTCACCCTGGAGCACGGGGGACGCTGCCAGCTCCACCCCCAGAGCTGGCTGCCAGTCTCCCAGCACATGCCAGCTCTCAGCATCATCACCCCTCTGCTGCCAGTATGGACACAGGAAGGTCTTAAGACATGGAAAGCATAAAACAGGTCCACCTCAGTGGATATTTGATGACACTTTTCAATTAAGATTCTCTAATTCAGTCTCTCTTTGCTCTCTGAGAGCAAAATGGGTAAGGATGCTCTCCCTGCATGAATTGCCATCTGCTCCCTCAGTGCACCAGGAAAGCAGCTTCAAACCAAAGCAGCCTCACCTTCTTTCTTGTTTTGCTAAAGTGATTCAGGGTTTCAGGTTGTCAATACTTTTGTTTTAAGAAATCAAGAGAAGGACCTAAAGCATTCCAGTGATCCAGGCATTGTGAGGGAGGTGTTGGATGCCCAGCAATCCAGTGGGATTACCTACCCCACAGGAGAGCCCATACTGCCTCTGAGGAGGGAGGGATGGGACGCCTGAAAGCTGAGAGCATTGAGTGAGAAGCTGTTTGAATGAATGAAAACACCCTGCATTTCTTCGCTGTTGTGTTAATTCCTGACACTGGGAGAAGAATTACCTGGCATGGTAAACACCTCCCACCTCCCTGATGGTATTTTTCTAAATGGACAGTGTGAGTACTGCAGAGGCTGCTCCCATTGCCTTTCTTTCCCCTGCCATGCTGCAATTTTATTGCTTTGTTTGACTTTGCAACAGAAATTAACAAAAATGTGATGCCAGCAGTGCTGCTTTGCTGATGTGACTCAGGGTCTTCAATCTAGTGATAACTTCTCCAGTGTAGGTTATAATTTGGAGGCCAACCCTGTCAAAACCCAGCACAAAAAAAAAATCCAAGACATTATGTAATTAATATAATTTATTCAAATGACACATTAGACCGCAGGGTTTTATTTATTCCAGAAAAGTCTGCCTCTTTTCTCCATTTCCATTTCTAGGGTGTAATCCTGGAGATGTTTTAAAACAAACATATAACCTACTCATCACTGCTGGCAAACATCCACCAAAATCCAAATTTAGTCTTGGAACAAACATACAAATGACCCGTTCCCAAAGGATGGTGTAGCTTTAATTAGCCTCAGTTTTTAGTATTTTAGAGGACATTATTTTCCAAAAGCCACTGTCTGTCTTGTAACCTTTAAGTTTCCAGGCAATGATCATAGGCTAGAAGCCATTTGCCTAAGCTCAGAAACTTTGACTTTTCTCCAGTGTATCTAGTGAAGCTGAGCAGGGTCCCACAGAGTTCCTTTAGGGCATGGTTTGTTCTTCTCTTCCAAGCCCTTCCAGGAGAGATTCACTATGACTGGAAAGGGCCACAAGCCCCAGTAAAGCATCTTTTCCCAGTGTATTTCCTTGGCCATCAAACCAGCTCCACCACAAGGCTGCCTCTCAGCGTCCCAAATGTTGTCTTCTCAACTCAGCTTTTCAGAGGTCACGTCTTCTCTTCCTTAGAGGGGAAGAAAGTGGAAAGTGAGAAAAATACGTAAGCTACAAGGACTGTCAATGGCTAAGGACCAACTTGTTGAGATGTGCAATAGAAAATTTGCTCATAAAATCATATTGGCCATAGACAAAGACTATAAAACCATACTAGACTTCTCTTAGCATCCTGCATCGTTATGTTTTTATTTTCCCCGTAACAGTACATAGCTGAACTTCAGCCCCACATATGAAATTTAAACCAATTTCAGTGATGATTTCTGTTGGCTGAGCTTTGTATTTTATAAGTTTTTAATCTTCACAGTCAACTGCTCGTGGAAGAGATCACATTACTCAAACCACAAGGATGTATTAAATTTAAAATATTTCCAATTGACACATCTGGGGCTTTTGTTTGTTTTATATAAGGTAATCCAGGCAGGTTCCAGTCTATTTAGTTGTTTTTCTGCTCACTTTTTCTTTGTATAAGTCTTCCTTGCTCCATAGGATGCAGGGCACAAGTATAAAACCTTTCATGCAAAGTAAGACAGCCTCAAAGCTTGTTTCCACCCCAGATTCCCCAGCAGCGTGGCAGTAAAAAACCCCATTTGGGAGGCAGAGGAGGGGAAGAGATATGAACAAGAGGATGGCATTTCCAGAATCCCTCTGACCTTCCCCATTTTCAACGAAAACCTGAGGGTCTTTGTCGCCCACTGCTTCAGAATAGAGATGCCATGAATGAAAGCATGTACCCTTTCCCAACCTGCTCTAATAAGCAGCTATGAGGTAACCACCTTTGCTAGTCCGGGACTGAGTTCCTAAAGTATCTTCCTGTACTCCTGGCAAAGAGACAACTTTGCTGTCATTGTTCCTGCAGCAGGGGTCATAAGAAAAATGCTCAGCAAGTTTCCTCAGTGTGAGTTGGATTTCGTACTTTTTATGGTGCTGTCTTCCTTTCAAATAAAAAACATTTTAGCCGAAAACAAGGAGCTGTTCTTTGTGTCTAGAAAACATAATGCTTCAGCATTTTCTTTGACTCTAAATGTACACCTCTAAATACCTTCACCGGGCACTCAGAACACGCTATTGTTCCTCCCACAGCAGCAGGAACTACCTCAGATTTGAACCTTGGAAGCCAGGGAAATGTGAAGTGGATACAGAAAGGGAGCATATTTCTCTCCAGCTGACAACTCGAGGTTATTTCTGAAGTAAATAATGTGTTGCTAAAGAGATTTCTTTCTCTTTTCTGATAATAAAGTTGCGGCATGCTGAATTTGACTGCTTCTCATTACAGCAGAGCTGAACAGGTCAGAGGGTGGGCAGGTTCAATTTGTTGTTCCAATGTGCAAGTGCCAGAGAGCTTCTTTCTGTTATGATGAGGGAGTTAAACCTTCAACCTCCACAAGCAGACGACATGGGCCAGATATGGCAGAGGGCAGGCAAATTCTCCAGGCTTCCCTTCATGCAAAATATCTCCTGATTTTCATGGGTTATAAAAGTTGGAAAAAGGACTGAAGATCAAAATTTCGACGCTCTAAGAGACTTTACAGCTTTGAAGGATGAAGAGAAGCATGCAGAGTCAGTGTTATCTCTGCTGCAACAGGACAGCTGTGACAGACTGTTCAAGCACAGCTGAGAGCAGCTGAAGACCCCAGGTCCTATTTTGAGCAGTTGGGCAGCATCTGACTGACTGACATACATCATTTACTGATGTCCAGAGCCACAGGACAATTCTTCTTTTGCACCTTACACAAGTTTCCTATAAAAGGAGGAATATATAATCCTTCAGATTTTGGTGTCATATCCCCCCTTTCATAGCAAAGAGTGCCAGAAAGGAACTAAATGTGAATATTTATCTCTGAGATCAGCCAGTAGAGGCACAGAGTGACAAGAGAGCATTGCACATGCAGAAAGGCCTCCTGCGAAGGATTTTGTGTTGTCACTTTTCTCTGTTTCTGCAGACTTTGTAGTTACTAATGAAAAAGAAAATTAAAATTAACCTGATCAACTGACTTTTCCTTCTAGATCTGAGTATCAGCCCTCCAAGTGGGTAAATGATAGTTCAAAGGCACAGATGGGCTGCTTTAATGGTTTACTGACTTGGGTCCTGCAGTGTCCACCCCATCACTTCTTTCCTCCCATTCTCTTGCTCCCTGAGCTGCCCTGATCCATGGAGGATCTCTTGCTGATCTCACACAACCAGCAGCTGGTTAATTTATAGATATACATCAATATTTGGGGGTTTTTAGATGAGTGGATCAAGTAGGCTCTGGGTCTGCCAGCAGCAGCAACAGCAACAACAACAGCAAGCCAGTTCAGCCCTATTGATAACCCATACAGAAAAGGTTCTCCATTAGGCTGGCTGACAGAGACAGGAGTGGAAGGTGAGAATATCAGGTCCACAAGGACTTAAGCCACCGGCTAGAAGCGGATTCCCCTCTCTTGGCAGGCAGCTGCCTCTTCCACCACACACCAACAGCCTGGCCGCGCGATGTGACTCTCTCAACAAAGCCTGGTGCCAAACCCAGCCTGGGGGCTGGAACCCTGCCGTGGGATAACTGCACCCAATTCCCCCACCAGGGAAAAGATAGAATTGCCCTCTTCTGGGAAAGCAATGAGATTTTCTCTGTAATGCAGGACTGATGTCTCATCTGGGAGTTGCCATCTGGGGGAAGAGGGACGGAGAGCAGTGTAGCCACGAAGCCACCACAGCCCTTCATTGTGGGCGCTGCTACAGCCCTGGCCAGGGGCCAGAGTCACCCAGACAGGCTTCTGACATCTGGGCTTCCCTCTCTGCCAGTCCCCAGCTCCAGCACTGGAGCGGGTGAAGGACTTTGCTATTAGTAAAAGGTCAGATCAGGAATGGCTATTAAATTTACGGATAACAACGAAATGGAGAAAGGCAGGATCACTGGAGGTCAAAGATGTGGAATGAGCAATTCCTTACTGAATTTTTTTAGAGCATTCCTAGGCTGCATGGAAAAAATAATCAAGTGGTCTACTTACAGCATCTAATGTTTTAAGTTTGCTTTAATAGTCCTTTAGATCATTATGATCAGTGCTGCAAGTGCATAAATATCCCCATCTCTTCAACATTTCCTTCTTGACAGGTTAGTTTTCTACCCACGGAAATATTGATGAGACATTTTTGTGCTCCAGATATGTGCATTTTTCTGCATTTTCAAATAGGAACCACCATTATCTTTTTGCAAGCTGAATATTTTTTATACATCATTTACTAGTGACTAATGTGTGCTTCAGCCATGGGCTCCAAGGACTGTCATTTATCTTCCATAATGACCACAAGTTCTTAAAAAACCAGCAACACACTGGCTGCAAAAGATGATCACAGAACACTCTTAGAGCAAACAGAAACAGAGCAAAATTCATATTTTGCTTTGGAAACAACAAAGAAAACCTTTATTTCTCTTGTATGAAGTGCAATACAAAGTAAAAGAAGGTTGTAAATATTGCCAAAATATACGGGGCTTTTTTCTGTTCCTGAAGTCAGCTTGTCTTCTGAAAAAACCCCAGTGTAACGCCAGTGAAAATCAAAAGCCTAAAACACTAAACTTTCTAATGTGCTGACTGCCTCGGATTTCTTACTGCCACTGAATATTTTCTATATAAAGGTTATAAGCAACTAGACTTGTATGTTATATTTAGGACAAAGCCACTGTGGCGACAGGACACAAAATACTGACGTTAAGGCAGTGCTTCCATATGAAAGCAAATTTGATGCAGTTTTCTTCAGCAGAAGATGTATCCTTTAAAGCAGTCAGATCAGCCACACAGTCTTTCGATGCAGCAGCTGGCCAAGTTTGTGCCAGAGCATGCTGCCACATCTCCTGGATGGAAGGTGACAGGCAAGGAAATCTCCCCTTGAGTTAAACATGAGCAAGAGCGAAAGTAGTGCAGGCAGAGCTCACCCTTCAGGCCACACAAGCTGAATTTTGGGAACTCTGCCCAAGCTATGCCAGTCAGAATGTCCAAGAAATAAATCCTGGGTAGTTCCATGGGTGGTAGGAAGCTTTTGGGTCCTTACAAACATGTTTCCAACTGTTGTCTGCATCATTCCCAGTGACAATATGAGCTCATTTTTCACATATTTCTAATGATTTCAAACACTCTATTTGACCTCAATTTTCATGGAAAGGAAGCTCAGTGCTTGTTTGGACGTCTTCTTATAAGCATTTCCTCTTCTACAGTTTTACTGGCAGCTCAACAAATATTTTCCCTAGTGCCAAATAAGTTCCAGCTACGCAACAATTTTTCCACATGCTTTCAGATGCTATAAAACAGCTTTATCTCCATTCTGTGTCTTGGGGTTGAGTTATTTTTTAGTATCTTTCCTCCTATTAATAAAAAGCAATGGAGTGATAAATGTGTCTTTTACTCAATACACATCACTGTGCATGTATCCGGCTGCTTCCAAGGACTCGGCCAGCTCCTGCTGCATGCAGGCTCTACTCAGCTTCCTCCTGTCAGCATGAAAACCTGCTGAAAGCATAACCCCAAAACCCCTTTGTCAGTGCCATCACAGGTGAAGGGGCAGGCTCTCTGCAGGGAGAGACCAGAGCAAATTAACAGAAAACTCTTTCACTTCTTTGGAGATATTACTCTTCAGTAACGTTCACAGAAAGGCAGCATATCTTTCCCTGTCAGATGTGCCTGTAATCAGTAGTATTACAGATAATATTGACATCAGATTATTACAAAAATCGTCACACTTTACCTGTGTAAACTTGGACAATTTCTGGTTTCAAGTACCTCACAATTTGATATGGTACCAGATTCCAGCTGATTGCTGATATCCCTACATTCTTGCCCTCTCCAGCTTTCCAAGCCTGTCTACTAGAGACATGTAGACAGGCATTACTCTCTTTTTTCCTACCTACATACACACCATTCATTGCTTTTGGGGGCAGAGGTCCACAGAAGTAGATTAGGATGGACATTTTCTAAGCTGATTTGTAACTTGGAATGATTCATTTACGGGTTATATACCTACAATATCTGTAAGAGATCAAAGAGATCTGATTTTCAGAGTCTGAGAATTTGGAAAGTGAAGATCATGGCAATTCAGGGTCCCTGAAATAAACTTTTCCCATCTTTAAAAGTTACTGATTGGAAAACGTGATTGCAGTGAAGCATGTGTTGATATCAGAGCTCGTGAGTGTGCTTGCCCAGGTGTGCTCCTCCAAAATACAGTCACTGATAAGGATAGATGGCTTTTGCCAAGGAACATCAATCATTTTCAGAAATCTGATGAGGCAACTGTCTGTTCAAATGGTTTTGCATGAGCCCAGCAAATGCTGAGCTTTGACAATACCCTTGTCTCCATGCGTATTTTGTAGCATCAGTAACACGTGCCTTGGGAGCATTTAATCCATAGTATCAACAGTATTTATGGTGTCTGGAGTTTTACATGGCTAAAGTAATTACTATGATAAATGCCAGCAATATTTTAAAATCAACATTGAAATTTCTTTCCATTTAGAAGCAGAAGACACTTAATTGGCAAAGATGGGATTACAGTAAATTCTTTTGCTATTTAGGGTCTGATTTTGCATAGCTGATGCACAGAGGGAACTATATTTTCATGCTGAAGTCAGTTGGTTTTCTTGATTTCTGGAGTGCTGTAGTGGCCAAAAGATCGGGTTTGGTGACTGTTTTCCTTGTTCACTTCCTCAGTGATTTCAGCTTCACCTTTTCCTCCTGGTGTAGGAGTCAAGAAGTCTTCTTTGCCTCAGGGCATAAACTACAGCTTAGTTGCCAGATGGACATAGAAGTCCCACTCCATCTATTCCTCCTCCACTGTAACATCACACAAACAACAGCAGAAAGGCTCAAGAATGGTCCCCAGCTTCATCCAAATCATTTCCAAAGCATGTGAATGTAGACATAACTCTAAACAAATAGGGTTCTTATCACCCGGAGGTCACCAGAGGACTGGGACAAT
This sequence comes from Struthidea cinerea, assembly GCA_013397865.1. NCBI lineage: Eukaryota > Metazoa > Chordata > Aves > Passeriformes > Corcoracidae > Struthidea > Struthidea cinerea. The sequence goes on along the minus strand of VZTI01004555.1, from coordinate 430,030 downwards.
TCACAGGCATCTTGGAAGCTATCACCACCATCAATGAAAGAGCATGACTGAACAACACTCTCCAAAGCAGCCAGTTCAGCCTCTTCCAGGACTGCTTTGGTGCTGCAACAGATCTTTGGCAGCCCAGGAGAGTTTTTCCAGATAAAATGTTACAGTATCACAGTCTGATTCTAATGGTCACTGCGTTGAGAGAGGTCAGTCCTTGTCCCTGCAGCCTAACTGCTTTCTTTTTCCCATTCTCCCAGCTGTGTGTTCCTGCTTCTCTGTGACTGCGGTGGCTTTCCTGGTCCTCACTGGACTGACTGAACTCACCAGCCTGGCAGAAAATTAATGCAGAAAAAAAGTTGTGTTGACTCATGCAAGGGTCAGGCTGGCAGACCAGGTCTGCTGCTGGAGTGCAGGTAAGCATGACGAGGAAAGGAAGAGGGAGGAAGAAGGGAGAGCTCTTTTTTTAGTGAAAAGTAATACTTGGGTCAGCTTGACTGCGTTGTGTGGTCATGCCTTCCATTGGGGAAGGGAAATTTCTGTTTCAGAGAACAGCCAATGAATGCTAAGTATTTTCCACCTTCATGCTTTCAAATCTACTGTGAAGTCAAATGAACTAAGAACTATTTCTTGGCAGTAAGATAATTTTGGGGAATACTCCATTTCAGTAGTTATCTCTGCGAAAGACACAGATATTTATACTGCAAAGGCAGAACAGGGAACTTCACTGCTCTTAGTTCATCTCTTTCCTGGAAGATCTACAGCTGCTTAAACACTGGGGGAAAAAAAAACCAGAATGGTTTCTTTCTTTTGTAAAACACTTGATCCCACCTGTAGTACATCCCTGTCCCATCCTTTAGGGTCACAGCCTGTAGGCACGAAATCCCTCGCAATCAGGGGAGTATTGTTAGCATAAAAACTGCATTACTGAGTGAACATTAAATTATCTAGAGGGATAATTTCCACTCCCCCCTCTTTACCACCAGTGAGAAAAAGGAGCCCATCTTTCACAGCTTTTTCATAGGCTATAGTTCATGCCTGGGAGAAAACTACAGGGAAGTTTTTATAGCAAATCAGGAAAGGGATCCCCACTACACAAATAAAACACAGCACATGCATGCAGCACCTTACAACAGCCTCAGATCCTGCAGAGTCACCGACAGGCTACGGGTCTCCAGCGTGTTCCTACATGGAACAACTTCAGCTCATGGGAGAAGACAGGCTGCCAAAAGTGGGAGAAGGTGATGGCACCTGCCATGTCCATCCCCTCACCTCTCTTTCTGTGGTGCCTGAGCTCAACCAAGGTTTTTAAACATGGAGTTGATTAAGTTACAGATCGTGCTTTCTGCTCAGTGTCCTCCATCTCTGAGCCCTGCTCACAGCCCCCGATATTGTTAATAAAGATCTGTCTGTGCTGTTTCAATATGAGTGAAACTTCAGGCGTTGAATGGAGCCAGCAGATACCTGATACATATTCAGCTACAAGGTCTTCATTTGACCTGAACAAAAACTGCAGGGCCTTTCTCCCTTTTCCTCAGAAATTACTCCTGTTTTGCATTCCAGAACACTTGTCACCCTAGTGAATATTAATTAAAACTTGCAATTAATTAAAAAGTCAATTAATTCCTTTATTTTATTCTTCAGGGTAATCTTGTATTCTGTGCAAGAGAGAGCATCGAGTGATCTTAGCAGAATGAAATAGAACAAATTTCAGTGTAAGTGCTGCTCTGTGGATCCTGGAAGACGTGATTGTCTGGCCAAGGGAGAGGGAGAGGTCTAAGGAGTATATCCATGGTGTCAGACAGACGAGCACATTGCGACAGTCTGGGGACCACCTATGGCAAATTTATGAATTCCAGCTCTGATTTTATGAGCACTCTGTGCATTCATGGGCTGTGATGGTCATTTGTTGTAGGCTCACAGCTTATCTTAGAGAGATGGGATTGCAACTGGATGCCCATCTCTGAAACAGGAGGTGGTCAGGACCATGACAACCATGTTCCAGGAGAGAAACATCTGTTTATGACCTCAGCAAAACTATTTTTCTAGACCTAAATTCTACCAGGGTAGAAACCAAGAAGGAAATCACCATTTTGGCCACAATGATCACAAAGCAGGAAGGGGGTAGAAACTGAAACTATAGATTTTTGTTTTCCACTGGAGCTAAAAACTTTTTGAATCGAGGAAAATGTGAATGTGGGAAAAAACTGCAAGAGTCAGCAGAAGTGCAGTAGTTACTCCAACAAGCAAAGGAGTTAATTTTGTGGTAGCCAACATCTTTGCTCTATGGTATAGACTTATCCCAGGTGCTGCTGAAACAAAAAACATGTTGGTATATTTACACATGGAAATTGAAAAGAAATAAACTTTCTATGCAGAATGTCACCCTGAGACTCACATTTTTTTGGTATTTAATATGGGAATTCTGATCAATCCCTTCTACAGACACTACAGCTAATCTTTAACTTGTTTTGAAAGGAGAAAACAAATCACAGCATTAGCCATGGGAGTTTAATAACACACAGATGAAAATTCCCATATGTGTCAAATCAACATATTGACATTTTTTTTACCTGGAATTGTTGACCCTCTACTCTGTTGTTGTTTAATTTCCTTGCAAAGTTTCTCAGAAACCATAGTTATTGTGTCTTGCTTCCTCCTCTTCCTCTCCAGGGGCAGGTCTTTCCAGATCAAGGCAAACAATGAGTTTGCACAGCATCCTCACCAGACACAATGAAAACGTGATGAAATGCTGCTTTGCAAACCTTTCCTGTCAACTCACACAGATGATTCGTTTGAGAGACCTGAGTTGCTTTTCAAAGTGTGCATTTGCCTTTAATAATAACTGGCCACAAAATGTAGTGCAATATAAACACAGCCTTTCCTTCTCTGTTTTGTGTTTTGCTACAGCATTTTTATAAACCCAGTTACATCATCACCACAAACAGGATTTTTCTTAGCAAAAAAATCATTAATCTGAATTTTGTACCTAAGCAAGTAACCTTGACTCTGTCTACAGGCACAGAAATATTTTTAAGACATCACTTATCTCATTCTAAAATAGATTATATGAACATTGGTCTTAAATATCTTCTTTCCATTCACTGTGGCCTTGCATGAGCATCTCTGAGGAAGACAGACACTGCAGGCCAGGTGTCAGGCAACTTTTTCTAAGAGTCTTTACCGGACAGAGAAAACCCAGGAACCAGCTTCATTTTTGCTTCTGATTTCACGTCTGTCATGTCGGTACTCTAATGGCTGGGTTTGCCACAACACAGGGCATTAATTTGAGTAAAAATCCATAATTACTTTTCTTTCTGCTCATTTTGGCTTCTATTCAAAAAATGCAGTCATAAAAAATAATCTCAGGTTTCTAAGGTGGTTTGTTCTCAAATTCAGACAGTCCAGTGATGTGGTCAAGCAAGCAGGTCTGCAAGAAGAAATTGTGTTGGGTTTGTCCTTGCACGATTTCACTCAGGAGTTACATTCATCTAAAAGAGAAACAAAGGGGCATCATGTCCAAAGGGGCATTAGTCCGAAGACCACCAGTGAGTTTCTCTTAGCAAGACTGGCTCGGTATATTTCCAGATATGAAAGAGAGAAGATGCTCCTACAAATGGTGTCTTTTTAAATTTCAAATCCTGAAATGGGAGATCTGCTCAAACCAGCACCGCTGCTGAGAAAGGCACACAAAACTGGACTACATTAAGTGCTTCTTCTGAGTCTGAGTTTTAGTGGTTGAGCATTCCCAGTTGCTGTATATAAAATTCCAGCTGGCATGTCAAAGGATTTCATTAGCAGCTAGCCCTGCAGATTGGCTGGCGGACCCTTTCACATACACCCAAACGCATAATGCATGTCTCGAATACAAAAAGATGGCATTGGCAAGTAATGCCACAATTTACACCAATCTCCCTGCAAGCTGGAGGCCTAGGTAGCTGAAGATTACTGGAGTGCAGTTCAGGCTGAGTGCTCCTTTTGCTGTCACCTCTAAACAGTCCCTGTCCCCACAGGTTTCTTTCCTGTTCTTTTGAGGCAATCCACTCTGACAATGCCCACGGAGTAGTGGGAAAGCAAAGCACGGATTGTCTTGACAGAACTCTTTAAATAAAGTCAATTGACTGGAAAAGTGAGTATCTGCCTAAGGCTCCTCACTCTGGAAGGACCCAGAATACTTTGATGCACATTCTTATCACAGTATTTGTCCAAGCTTCCTTCTGTGCTAGCTAAAAACGACTGTAATTGGGGAGGGCAGAGCAGCAGATCAGCACACAGCACACTGAATAACATCCCAGCGTCTGCTGTCACAGATTTGCAGACAGCTGTTTCTGCAAAGTAGCTGGAAATCTGATAATCCTAAACATGAAATTTCTTGTTATCTGTGCAAGGGCAAGTGCCAGCCTCTAACATGACCCCAAAGGACAATCTGCAGTTTTGAGTAAATGCTGTCAGCTACACCTGGACGTCTCCTTCAGCACCTCCCCGAGAACACACAGCTGGACACAGCTGCACCAGGGCTGCCTCCTACAAGGTCACACTTCTAGCAGCCTTCCGGTACCTAAAGGGGCTAAAAAAGAACCAGAGACAGACTTTTGGCAAGGACATGGAGTGATAGGACAAGAGGCAATGGCTTTAAACTGAAAGAGATCAGGTTTAGATTAGATATTAGGAAAAAATTCTTTACTGTAAGGGTGGTGAGACACTGGCAAATTTTTCCCAGAGAAGCTGTGGATGTCCCATCCCTGGAAATATTCAAGGTCAGGCTGGATGAGGCTTTGAGGAACCTGATCAAGTAGCAGGTGTCCCTGGACATGGCAGAGTGGGTTGGAANTCCGGTACCTAAAGGGGCTAAAAAAGAACCAGAGACAGACTTTTGGCAAGGACATGGAGTGATAGGACAAGAGGCAATGGCTTTAAACTGAAAGAGATCAGGTTTAGATTAGATATTAGGAAAAAATTCTTTACTGTAAGGGTGGTGAGACACTGGCAAATTTTTCCCAGAGAAGCTGTGGATGTCCCATCCCTGGAAATATTCAAGGTCAGGCTGGATGAGGCTTTGAGGAACCTGATCAAGTAGCAGGTGTCCCTGGACATGGCAGAGTGGGTTGGAATTAAAAGGTCCCTTCCAACCCACACCATTTTAAGATTCTAGGATATATGGAGAGGCGCCTTTGGTCCCCAAAGGGTGTTTTTCATACTCCATGGTCTTATTCTATTGGAAGATTCAGAGAGGATCCAGGTTGAAGGCTTCTGCCAAAATGAACCCAGGAAAGACATATGATTGATGTGGAGACTCCATAAAAGTCCTGAGGCCTCTAGAATATTTACAAAAACTTTCCTTTCACTGAGTCCTGGTTAGCATGGGTGGGAATAAGTCAATGTACTCTCTCCTTAATGAACCCATGTCCACTCAGACTGTAAGGGGCAGTGGAATTAAGCACAAACCTACAGCTGGATTTATTTTGCAGTGAGGACCCACTGTTGCAGGCACTCAGAGGGTTCATGTGAGCAGGGATGGAAACCAGACACAGGGCTGTGTGAAGAAGATTGAATTCTGCTCCCCTCAGCCCAGGTTTAGCAGAAATGTACTCATGGAGTTTACCAGGGCATTAGTGCTGTCAAACACTTGCTTTCTCGTGAAGCTGGTCCTGTGCTGAGACCTGGTATAACAATTGGTGGCTATAACTCATTTTAACTTCAATTGTGAAGAATGAGAGCAGGGCAAAACTCTGAAGCTTTCCCCTTAATTATCATTTTAAAACCTGCTCTTACTGTAAATGTATTCTTACAAACAGGAATAATAGCGAGAGTCAATCCTGATAACAATTGGGCACCTTTGCAAATCACAGCTCTCTGCATGGCAGCCCACAATCAGCAGCAACCCCAGGCACTGCGAAATCCTGACTACAGGCATTACTGAACAGGCCCATTAAACACAATTCTCATTCTTGGTTTCACAGATTAGTGAGTAGCTGCCATGCCCAGATGCCATTTTATAGCCAGGTAACACCAAGGGAAAAGCACAAGTTCCTTCAGCGGTGGGTGAACTGGGCCCTAACAATTTGGATCATGTGTAACCCTTTAGAACACAGAAATCCTAAGGAAAAAGGTTTAATATCTGTGAGAGCAGTATTAAAATTTACCAAGCACTGCTTCAGTGGGTCTGTCAGATGGGCAGACCATGGGGATCTCTCTCCTCTTGGTGTTTTGCCAGCTAAGGCCACAGTTGTGTAGAGCTGCCTGTTTCCACAGTGCTGTAGGTTTTGGATTCGTTACTGGGAAGTAAGGGGGATATTGCTGCAAATGTAGAGATGCCATGGGAACTTCTAAGTGTGGTTTTAAAGACACGATTTGCATGTTACAGATCCAATTTATGTTTCTTCAGGGCACACCTCTTGGATGGAGACTGCCAGTGCCCTGTCAGCTGGTGGCTTTGTTTCCCCAAACATATTAGCTCCTGTCAACAAGGCAAATCTGACTCTGCCTGACTGCATTATCAATGAAAACTGTCTTCATGACATTTATAATACATCCAATTGATGCAGAAGAGACACCAAGTGTCCTATTTGGTTGCTCCAACAGGTGCCAATTTCAGAAATCTAAACACTGATTTTAGACATCAAATGCATGAGACTGATGTATTAAAGCCTGTATTTCACAGATAAAAAACAAACAAACAAATAAATAAACAGACAAAAAAACAAACCAACCGACCAAACAAACAAACAAACAACCAACCCCACAAAAAATCCCAAATAAAAGCATTTCAGTGCCTGGATGTCCGTGTTACCTCTGCATACACAGGCATATTCCCGATCCCCCCTTTTGCCAATTCTCCAGCCTTTTGCGGGGATGTGACAAAGCAACTCACATAGGTGTCTCCTTCAAAAAACAAAGAACTAAAAGCTAGAAGGAAACTGCATTTCATGATTTGTGTATAGAAATCATCACTATCTCCAACACACCTGAATATTTCCCATTTGTGTTCATGGTATAGCAATGGCAGCACTGACCAATTCACAAGTTCCACATGGCTGCTGCAAGGGAAGGTCCTTGCAAGGTGGATGATGTGATTCTCTGCATGGACCTCCTCCTGTGGCCTTACAGTGACAGCGATGACGTGTGCTACAAGTGACTTGCAGAATGGGTCCCATACGGTGCCCCATGGTCACTATCACTGCAGAGCTCGGTTCCAAAGATCTCACAGCACATGACTCGTTTCAAGAACACAACAGAAGAGGATGAGTCAACCCTGAGAGTACTGGAGTGGTGACACAGAAACAGAGAATCACAGACAGGTCAGGTTGGAAGGCAGCCAGCCAGCCCAGTCTCCCTGCTCAAGCAGGGTTGTCCCAGAGCGCACGGCACAGGACTGCATCCAGACAGTTCTGGGATATTTCCAGTGAGGGGAATTCCACACCCTCTTTGGGCAGTCTGTTCCCATACACAGTCAGCTGCACAGGAAAGTTCTTCCTCATATTAAGGTGGAACTTCCTGTGCATCAGTTTCTGCCAGTTGCCTCTTGTCCCATTGCTGGGCACCACGGAGCAGAGCCTGGTCCATCCCCTGACACCTCCCCTCAGATACGGATAAATATTGATGAGATCCCCTCTCAGCCGTCTCCTCTCGAGACTGAGCAGGCCCAGCTCTCACCCTTTCCTCATAAGAGAGATGCTCCAGTCCCTGCATCATCTTTGTTGCCTTCCGCTGGCTCCTCTCCCCACACAACAGGAGAGTTTGCACGTAGTGTCTGCTGTTTCCCAGGTCCGGCTCAATGTAAACTGAATCATAAAATCCTAGAATCCTAGAATATCCTGAGAGGGAAGGGGCACACAGGGACCTCTGAAGTCCAATCCAATGGGGCCAATATCCCACAACAGTGTGGAAATTCAGCTTTCACAGAGACAAATCTGTTGGAAGTGTTATGCAAATATAAGGATGTATTCCTCATACAAGGTCCAATCTCAGAAGCAGGGCGGTACAGCAGAAGTCATCATTACCATCACACACCTCACACTAGATTTCTCAGCCTGGACAGTGACTTTTTTAATTTCAGCAAAACATATTTCACTTCATTGGTTTATTACAGTAATTATTTCTGTTATTTCACATTTTCAGTGCTTTGTAATTAATCCACAAGCTGTGAAAGAGCATGAGTTACAGCGCAGCACCTCACGCTTTTGTGCTCTTAATCGGGAGCCCAAAGGCCGTGTGCCACTAAATGTGGGAAGTATGAATTTACTGGGCTGTAAATGACACCCTCATGTGTCTTATTGAGAAGATAAACCAGCTCACATAGCAGAACTCCTCAGGACTAAGGATAAAAACCTGCACTGATCCCTGGGCTGAACACTGGAGCACTGCACAAATAGTCAGTATATATTAAAAGAATACTACTGCTTCCCTGCTACCCCAGAAACATTACCACAAGCTGCAGTTTCCGCCTTAGTAGTGCAAAACACTAACACAAAACACTCTGTGGATGTAAAGTAATGAAATTTCCATATGCCCAATTTTATTTATTGAGCTCTCTGTCTTTCCATCAGAAATCGAGAGTGGCCCTGGCCATCCGCTTGGGAGAAATATGATGACAACCTTTCCAGCTGTGAAGTTAGACTGATTTTCTAATCACAACCTCACAGACTTGACAGAAGCCAAAGAAAATGTAATTCTAAGGCACATGGACAGCTAAATCCCATTTTAAGCACGATCAAGGTTTAAGTGTCTGAGCCTCCCTGGCCTCAGTGGCTTTCACAGGCAGTTGGGGTTCAGGATCCTGACAGAGTGACCATCACTTTATGAGTTCTCCTTTAACTTATGTAACTAGAGGTGTTTAGCCATATTAATAAAAGGTATGCTTTATCCCATTGGTTTAGGATGACGGGTCTTGGTTTGCAAATCAAATCAGTGTTCCGTAATTCAGCTTGATGACTTTGCAAAGGTTAGAAGTAATGCAAACTGACTCTCTGTGTGCTTTAACCCATTTCTCACATGAGATACAATTAGACACTCTACACATCTTTCAGGGGGACCTGTGTTCATATATTTTATTTTAGATTTGTCCTGGTTAAGAGCACTGACATACTCAGGCAGGTCCTGGATTCCCATGGTCCCAGCACCATCCTTTCCACCCACAGTCCCTGGGTGTCCAAATCACAGCTTGGAAATGAGGCTAAACCTCCTGGCTGAGCTAAGAAACAAGTCATTATACTGCTCTGAATAAAATGAAAAATAACATTAAAAAGGGGATGGGGTGGCAGACCAACACCTCTTAAATTTTGGCCACTTGCATAAGTATGAAGCTAAATTTCAGTGCTTTGTGATTAACTGCAAATTTTGCTGCAAAAGTCAGCAGCAGCATCTGGGAGAAGCATCTCCAGAAGCCACACAGGCAGTGTAGGGATCACCAGGATCCCTCCCAGGCAAACAGACTTGCCCATGCGCAGAGCTGGAAGGATCTTCCCATCTCTAGGTCATTTCAGCCTTGCCTTGAAAAAACCCAAGAAGAAACCAAGACAAAAACCCCACATTAAACCCAGCTCTTGTCCCTTCCCTGTGTCCCAGCAAGTGGCTGTCAACACTCCTCACCACGGAGCTGTCTGTGGCTTTGGGAAACAAACGCCATTTATGCTCTTATGAAGTATCCCTGTTTTATATATGATGCATTCAGACCAATCAATCTTCTATCTTGGTGGCCTGTTTAGAGACTTAGGGAGCTGGCATTGATTAAATGCCTATAATGGAGAGCATTAATTTACCCGTCAGTGGAAAAATCACCATTGTAAATTGTCCCAGTCGGTTTGTATATCACCAAACGATGTGCAGCATGTTCTGGGGGTGTGTGCTGAACTGCTCCTGTACATAAAGCACATTCAATTAGCAGCACCAGCATTGCTGCAGCAGCACCAGCACTGCTTCAGCCGGCTATAGGCAAAGGTCTGGGTTTGATTCTGCTGCCCTCTTTAGGATTTGTGCCTGGGACTCCACAGTCTAATAATAGATTGAGTGCAAGATCACTCAGTATCTGAAGACCCCTAGGGAGACTAGAGCATCCCATGGGACTAGGAAAAAAATCAGTATATTCCCTCCTTTTCCTTAGGATGCTAGACTGTAAAATAAAGGCGAGAAAAATATTCTGTGTTTGTGGAACTGCTGATGGCTCCTTCATCTGTTGAGTTCATGGTCCCACCTGAAATATCACATTTTACTCCCTTGAAGCACAAGGAAGTAGATCACAGTGCTGTAAGAGGAGGCAGGAATGAGGTTCTCTGGAGCAGTGAAGCAACATTAGATTTGCATTACCCTAACAAAAAAATTTTCAGACTCTGGCTGTAGGTAGATATCTCAAGAGGAGGTATCCAGATCCTCATTGTGGCTGTAGAGGAGGGCATGAGGGTGAGAGAGGGATCAGCTGAGTGAGGAATAACTGGTTTTGGCAGAAGGAAAAGCAAGGAATTGCCCTCTATAGGTGACCCAGTGCACTGGACAGAGATGCTCAGGAGAAGTGTTGGGGGACAGGTGAGGAGAATGAGTGAATCGTGGCAGCAAGGAAGAGGTGATGAGCAAAGGAAAAGCTCCAGCTGCTTAAAACTCTCACCTTGAGCCTCTGTCCAGGAATGTTCATCCCCCCTGTGGCGCTCATGACACTCTCCAGCTGCTGCAGTCCGACTCCCTCCTCCCCAGCCACAGCACAGCCACAGCAGCCCCTGGATTGCAAACCTCCATCTCTCAAATCAGTAAATATCAAACAAAACAGAGGTCAAATTCATCCTGCCTTTATTTTCCAAACATCCACAGAAGGAAGGGATACTCTTCCTGTAAGCAAAATGGACTGTTCCTGCCTCAGTGTTTCCTTCACAAAGGCAATGCCTTCAGACCCATCACTGTTTCTGTTCCCAGCCTGACAGCACAAGTGTTGTTTACCCAAGCCCACCAGCATTTCCCACCCTCAGGCATCCAGGAGCTGTGAGGGCTTGAGGTTTTGGGATTGCAGAAGTAAAGTTAGTTCATCCAGACCTCCCAAGGACTCCCTTACTAAAACCTCCTGGCGCAGGAGCCAAGATGTGATCTGTCTAACTGTCAGCCCCACAAAATTAATCAAAGAGATGAAAATCCCCCCTGCCATTCATCACTGCTGATACAGGTCCTGCCACCAGCACTGAGCTCCCAATCTTGCTGCTGATGCATGAGTAGGAGCTGACCCAGTTCACTCTTGCAGAGCCACCGTGACACTGTCACACAGTGCCACACAAACCAGAGTGAACCAGAGACTTGCACAGGAAGAGCTTCGAGCCCCATACACCTGGTAGGATTGCCTGGGTTATGCAGAAGGTAGCATCCTTCCAGAGATTAAGGTCAAGGTTTTGAAAAACAGTTCATGATTTCAAGTGGGTCTCTTCCTGGGTGACCAGTTGAGCTATTTTTAAAGGCTTGCATTTTCACAAAGAACTGAAAAGGTTTTGGTAGCTTCTGGAAAGCATATCTTTCCAAGGGCAGAGGAGATCTTTGGGCACAAAAACCATTAAGGTCCACCACTCTGAGCAGGGTTGTGTAAGCCCAGCCTGAGGCTTGGGAGCTGCTGCACATCATTGGTTGCTGGGAAGCAAAGTGGATGGTCCAGCATTGACATGCCTGTAACAGCTTCCAGGCTGGGGCTGGTCTCATCCCACCAGCCCTGACCTCTCAGCTGTCTGGGTCTGGTGGGGACAGGATGAATATCGGAAGCTCAAGGTGTCCAGTATCCACTCCTGGACTTCCACAAACCCAGCTCAAAACTTGAGCAGCCTCATGTAAGTGCCCAGCATCTGCATCACATTCACCTCAGTTCTCGTTTAAAGGGTTAATTTTACTTGCAGAGCTCCGTGCTATGCACAAGTAAATCCCAGTGCATTTTTAACAGCATGATTTATAAGCCAGGTTGAGAAAACTGGTCTCTGAAGTCTGTTGTCAGAGTTAATGGAACAAGAATATAAACTGCAGCATCTTAGGGTTACAGTCACTTCTCGACAGTGACCTTCTGACAGATTCAGACCCAGATCTCTGCTGCTTTTGTCCAGACTGCAGTCACACCCCCAGCTGTGATGTGGAATTGCCTTTCCTCAGGGAGTGCAGGGCCAAGGTGGGGCAGAGATTTCTTCCTGAACTTTCCATCAAAAGGCTGGATCACTTGCAGCAACCTGAGGTCTGTCTGACTTTCCCCCTTTTGTTTCATCCTGCAGAAAAGAAGAAGAGATATTTACTCTACGAACTGCATATTGCTACCCAAAATGAAGGCGTGGAGGTGACTGGCATGGAAAGGGAGGAGGGTGGTGTTTTTCATGGCCATGCCTTGTTTGCACCCATGGAGAGCAGCATGGCTACTGCCAGGCCTCCCACAGCAAGGTTCCCACCTAAAAAGACCGTATGCTCTTAGATGAAGGCACTCCTGTTATATCTGTACTTGAGGGTGGCTTAAATAACCTCCTAGAAACCCACCTAGACAAGATTGTTTCATCACCTGACAAAATTCCTGAGCTACTAAAGGATCTCTTCCCTGCTTGATAAAGGGTTCTATAATAAGGAAAAAAGCAAAATGAAAGAAAAGTTCTTTATATGAAAGAAAAGCAGGGATAAACTGAATATTTTGTATTATCCCCCAACTTTGGTCTCCAGCTCCAAGAAGCACAGACAAGAGATAAACAGTAAGACAAAATGAAACAAGCATCAAAAAGCCATCTGAGTACCAAGAATGAAAAAATACGTGAAAAGCAAAATTGTGGGTAATAATTAAGTAATTGATATGTCATTTTCTGAATTATCCAGAAGGAAAAAGGATGAGAAATGTGCCAATTTGCACATTGTGGTCCATGTTGGGGAGGAGGGGCAGGGTCTCCAGCATCTCATGGTAGTGCTCCATGTCGAGGTCAAGAAGCTGACCATGTCCTGGGCTTTAAAACTAATTCAGTCCCCAGCCAGCCGCAGAAATGAGTACATAATGCCCCCTCCTGGCTGGAGTCGAGGACACGATAAAAGCGCTGGCAGAAAGATAGTGTTGTGTCCCTCCCGCACTCGGGCGGATGATATATATCACTTGCTTGTGGAAGTCAAATTTCTTTTGCTGACTTAATCCCAGAGCCGAAATTAATCAGACATCCTAGCTAACAGGATCAGAGAATGCCATAAATTATGCTGCCTGCAACCTAACAACAGCATTAACAGCATGAAGAAGGTGGAGATTTTTTTTGATTAATCACTGTTTAAGTTGCCTAAAGGACCTATGAAACCTCCTGCTGGCTGACACAATGAGCAACATTTTATATTAACCCATATAAGGAAATGTCTTTAAAAGTGATGGATTATGCAGATGCGAGATGGGGCTGTGTGATGTGGTTACCCAAGAGCTGCGAGCAGCACGACGGGTGCCTCTGCTGCTCCCAGCCCAGCACAGCCCTCCCCACCATCTCCAGCCAACCCCGGGGAGTACACTTGTCACCCCAGTAGCTGAGCACCCTCAGAAAAAGCCACACAACACAATGGATTGGATGAGTTGGCTCCAAGCAGAGCTGGGAAGTTTATGCAACCACTGGCAAATTTTGGCACTTTTTAAATTTTTTTCCACACAAAGAAGCAATCTCAGTAGCTTGGGGAGGGATAGGAAATGGACATTTCATCTCTGGCTCTTCTGGCACCCTGCAGAGCAGTGCTACTCTTTTTTTGTGCATGGAGATGTTGAGAAGTCACCACAGCTTCCATCAGCCCCAGTCGGGTGCTGCTGTGCTGGCACACACAGAGTGAACACGAATGGAGCATCACAACAACCCAGCTCCAAGAACATCACCATCCCCTTCTGCAGCCACAAATCCAGCATCCCGCAGCAAACCTGCCCTTTTCTCTATTCTGCAGGGTTCTCTATATTGGAGAAACCCTGGTTCCTGCTGCTACAAGGGGGTACATAGATATTTCCATCTTCCTTGGTCAGGATTTTTCAGAACACCAGACACCAACCTTGCTCCACTCCCATTGAAGTGAGCTGCCTTCCATCCACCATTCCTACTGTTTGCTCTCCTGAGAGATCTCAGCACTTAGAAAATATGCGTTTATTTTCACTCTCTTACTTAAAGAGATCCACTCTTTGGGGTAATGGGTTTTCAGAGCATTCTTCCCTGTGCTCATTGCATGCCATCATTTTAAATCTACCTGAAATGAGCAACTAGAGCTTCTCAGGTGGGAAAAGATGCATTTTACATTGTTTTTGCTCTGGTACTATCAAACATAATGTACATAAAATGAAGTCACAGAATCAAGACAAATTGTTAGTGTTGCCAAAAGCCCACTGTCAGATGAGATCATGGGTGGACAGATCCTTTAGGGATCTGCAAAATTTTAGGTGCACACTGATCGATACTGGCAATCAACTTTCTCATTCCTCTTTACCAGTGAGCATTTCTACACAGGCTGAAATTTCCCACCAGTGTGATCTTTTTATGGTAATTTATCCAAAGCGACAGAGTGAGAGTTTCACAGAAGAGGTAGAAATCACCAGTGGACTTGAACTCTGAAAAATGTTTTAAAAGGATTTCTAGTCAAACTTCATGATCCAGGGATGAAGAAATTATCTTGGTCTCCTTCCTAACCTGCCAGTCTCATCTTCCCTTCCCCACTGGACAGCTAGCAGCTCCTTGCTCGCTGATTTAATTCCCTTTAACCCTTTAGGCAGGGTTCATGAAAGACACATTCTCGTATTTGTCACTTTTCTGGTGTGATGCCCTGACAATTATTTACACCTCGATGCCAGGCTTGCCACTTGACCCCCCTGCTGTGTCTGGGCAGCTCTGTCTGATGGGCAGCTCTGTCTGATGGGCAGCCCCTCAAACAGACCCTGCCTTCCTCCTGGCTCTTCCAGCCATCCTGACTCCCGCACCAAGCTCCCACCCATCCTTCCATTGGGACCAGCTTCAAATGTCTCTGCTGGTTTCTAGCATACCCCAGAGAGGAGGATATAATTATACATCACTCCCAAGCTGTCTGGGAGCTTGCTGAAGGTACAGGCTCAGACATGCGTAAAGCAACCAGACCTCCTTCCTGCCGCTTAAGGCAATGGCTCTGGGGGCAGCCAGAAGAATCACGACACATCCACAGAAAGAATGACTTTAATCCTGTGAAAAAAATGAAGTGGTAAGAAAATACATCACTTGGAGCCTGGCTGAGAACATCTCCACAGGAACATAACTGGCCTGAAATGATGTGCACCTGTTTCAGACCTGACTCATCTTCACTTTGCTGAGCACTGACAAACCTCAGAGGCTGCATCCTCCATAGAGAAGTATCTGCTTCCTTTTTGTTTTGGGTGGAATCGTGCACTTTACTCTCAGGAGAGAAGCAATAACATATTTTATTGATATAAAACAGTGAGTAAAGAAAGTCCAACAGTAAATGCAACAGGGGTTTAACAAAATTTGATGGCAAGGTACAGTTGATCATTTATTGCATAGAGGACAGGGTCAGACAAAACCATCATGAGGTTCAGAAAGGACCCCCTTATGTAACAAACAGCTTCTCAATGGAGAGTTTGTGTGCAGCTGGATCCACACTTTGTCAACAGTTTATGTCTAAAGGATTACATGAGCACAGTCTATCCTTTGTATCAGTTAAGATTTCAAACTTTCAGTGCACATATTCCCAATTCACTTACTGAGTATCTGACGTGATAAGGAATCCCTCAGCCTCAGGAAGGCACTTTGAAAGAAGTCCCTACTCAAGGGAAATCCATCATCACACTCTGCTCCCGTGCAGGAGAGCTCAACAGGCCCTGGACTGTCCACTATTTGTGGAGTAAGACAACGGAGTCACAGTCATATTTGCATACAGACTACAGATGTTAGTTTCTTCCAAGCTTGGCTTGAGTTGGACCTAGACCAGCACCGTAGTTAGGTGGATACATTGCTCAAAATAGTCTTTGGCTATTGTGTTCTTATCTGGCTCCCCCAAATCCACTTTGAGCCAGATGCAGCCATCACAACCAGACACATCCTTCAGGACCACCACTGGTGGTTAGCACTTGAACAGGCTGGGAGATAAAGGTCAGGTTGAGAGGTAGGGGGAAGTATATCATTATTTGAGGCTTGGAATACCCCAAGTCTGCCAAAAAGGTAAAGAAAATAAATAAATCAGTGATGCAACAACCTACACTTGCATTAATATTGCCGGGGAAAGGGAAATGCCTTTTGTTTAAAAGACTGACATTTCCCTTCTGGAGCCTTGGTTTCTAAATCCCATATTTCACTCTGTGCATATTCACAGCTTCAGGCGAGGCTTTCCAGAGCTCAAGGCCACGGCCTGCATGGACCTCACCTGCTCCCAGCACAGGATGCTGCTCAGTGCAGTAAGGCAGCAGTAGGAAGGCAGAGACTGGGCTGTGTCCCCTCCTGGGACTTCAGGGTCATTTGGGTTTGCCCTGTCCCCAGAGAGGCCGAGGGTGCCCATGTCAGATGCCCTCCTCCCTGGCTCTGCCAATTAAACTAGACAGCCCAGTGCCATTGTCTTTACTAATTGATGCAGCAAGCACATAATTAAAGGACTCCCCATGGCTTCACAATCTTTTCTGGCTATTTGTCCAGGTGGAGCCCGGCCACACGCCTGCCTCTCACCAGCTACCTGCCTTTCCAGCTGCCAGTCCTGAACGTCACCCCTCTGCCAGGCTGGGGGATGATGAATGCTCTCCCCACGGCTCTGCATATCAACACGCAGGAGGTCAGATCCCCTCTCCTCTGCCACCTCCCCGTTCCTCTGATCCGGCAGATGGAACCCTCGGTGTCTTTGTCTGCCCTGACCTACTTCTCTCTTTCATGTCTGCCGGCTGAATCTCTGGGGCGTCTGACTCACCACAGATGTGGGGATGCTGTGCCTGCCCACACACATCTCCTCTCTCCTGGAGGTAAATTAACCCTTCGTTTGAGGTGTGGGGGCGGCCTGCAGCAATTTCCCCTGCCAAGCTGTGATCTCTTCCTCACTGGAGCCAACAAATTCCTTAAACAACTTCCCTCAGACCACCTACAGCATACTGGTAATGGCTCTCCCATGCTTCTCTACTGGATGGTAGTCTCAGGACAAGCAGGATCCATTGTCTGGGAAGACTGCTGGCTGAGGAATCCGTGTTCTGTCACAGATATCCATCCTTCCACTGTCTGATTTACAGGAGGGATGGATTCGGGTGGAAGCATCTCTCACACCCTGCAAGACCATTTGGTATCCATGAGGGTGACAATGAGGTGCAGGGGACACTGAAGACAGCTGTAATGTCCGATGCAGGCTGGTCCAAGAGACCCTAAGACCCCCAGGCAGTGCAGAGCAGAGGCTCCCAGGGTAAGCCTGGGGCACTGCAGAGGAGCTGGGCTGGGCTGGCACCACCACAAGGAGCCTGGGCCAAGCCACCAGCCCAGGCTATGGCTGTGGAAGACTCAGACACATGGCTGGGGGTTTTCTGAGGCTATCAGGAAGGTCACCCATTATCCATCCTGTTGTGGCACCTGCAGGAGCCCACTCATCCCCTACAGCCAGCAGACAGAGGGGCAGGAAGCAAACAGGAGCCATCAACCTCTTCACGCAGCTGTGCCTTGACTAGGAATCGAAAGTATGCACAGAACTCACCAACTGCATTTAAACCGCCCTTAGATGGCAAGGGGAAGTGCTGGAGGAAGGAAGTGATTCTCACTGCTTTACTGGCTTTGATTCATACCACACAGGTTTTTTGGGGAACTGTGGACCTGAGATGCTCTGTAAGCAACTGCTGCTGTGTCTCCGCCGTGGAAAATGCACACCCTCTGCCCCACACGACTGCACTTTGTCTAGACATGGCTTTAGAGGACACTCTGCTGTGTGGCCTCTGAGGTGCGTGTGTTGCAGGAAGCAGGACGCATGGAAATCTTATTTTTCCTTGCAGACTCCACCGTATCAGGAGCTGTGCCCAGCAACAGATTTGCATTGTCTGTAAAGATAAAGGGAGGGCAGGGTGGAAGGGAGACAAGGATGAGAACTCTTTCCAAGACACTCATATTAAAAGGTGAGAGATGGCTTTGAAATGCTGCGTGGTGATATATCCTAATATAGAGAGAATCCATAAAGATGGTTTTACCAGGAGCCTCTGAGTGTTTGCACCAGTACCATTAAGGGCTGGACACTGACACATGAGCTGAGCTGCAGGCACTGACCCAAGCCTCTGAAGGATTCATCCCGAGTCTGGGCTTAATTTCTTCTTGCTGAGAAGTGCTTGTGCTGGGTCTTAGCACAGACACATTTAACAGGAGAGCAACCAGGCACTCCAAGGCTTTATGCAAGAGTACATGCAAGGGAAAGCAAGTGGGAAGAATTTTGATTAATTGCTGTGTATTAATTTGCTTCTGCAGTGGATGGAATATTTGCTTCAAGCTTTTCCAAGAGAGACAACGTGGAAATGTTTTACACAGCTCACTGGCCTCACAGTCAAGCCCATTTGCTGTTGGTTAACTTTCAGCCCCACATTACCAAAAGAGCAGGACAAGTAAAAACATCTTTTCACCCCCTCAGGCAGCAAAGCTCGATGGTCTGGCATAAAAAGAAGTGAACTGTAACATTAGCTAGTTCAGATAGACTCATAGAATGTACATTCCCCCTTTAAAAGCTTGTCTATTGCACAAATTCTCCTTTTGTGCCTTTTTTCTTCCCCAAGGAACATTCTTATAATATATACCCAAACTATCTAATCAGAGGTGGTGTCAGGTCTCAAAAAGGAAATGCAGGAACCTGAACTGAGCACAGACAGATATGTTGAAAGCAAACACTTTCATCTTGTCGGGAGTGCTTTGTTTGTGTCTCATACAGAACTGCGAGGAACCATAACCACAAATACTTCACACGGTACTTTGAATTTAATAGCTCACACGGGCTACTGTCTGAATTACTGCCTTTTATTTTATGACTAAATTAATATTATATACACAGGAGCACATTTAAAATACCCAACAGGGTGAAAGAAATGATTGCTGTGTTGAAAAATATAAATTTTTATGCACAGAAGTTATTAGTAAAGCCACATTCCCCAGTCCATTAATGTGCACACATTTAAATTTTCCCTTTTTTTTTTCCTTTTGACCTTTCTTTTCAGATACTACAGCATGTTATCTTAAAGCTTTAATAAAACAGTAATTCACTCATGCTTTTTATGGCCTACTAATTTGTCTGTTGTGCCATATATTTGGTTTCATAACTTTTATATGCAAATCAATAAAAACTCCTTTGATATTTCATTTAAATCATTGAATAATTAACACATCCCAGCCCCCAAGTTAGCTACACTGTGAAACAGAGAACTAGCACTCGCAAAACTTCAAGTAAAATGGAGTAAATCTGAAGACTTGGATGAATCCATCTTGTTTTAAAAATTCTTAGAGAAACTGTACTTATAAAAAAGAAAAAAAGGGGAGAAAAATCTTGTGCCTGGGAAAAAATAGCCCTGAATATGTATCATAATTGTAGATGGAAAAAAAAGGAAATGGAAGCAGATAAAAATATTGGTATGACCATCTTTGAATATGCTATCTGAGTTCTAAGAAATGGAAAATGGAGTATAGTGCTCATGGTTTGGGATTTTCCAGCCCCATCCCTCGCACCAGAGCTGTGTCTGGGCTTTGCAAGGGGCTGTTCAGTGCAGCCCCAGCTTACAGCAGGGCACACAAATCCAGGCTCCAGGCATGTGGCTCTTTCCAGACTTTAACACTCTTCCACACATAAGCAAAACTGTGGGACTTTTCCTGACTCCTCTAGGCATCACTGTGCTCCTGACTTCCTTTTTAGCCTGGTTGCTCACAGAAACAGGGCATCTGCAACCCTACCACTGCATACAGGTCTTCTCATGGTAGCCTCTAAACCCAGGAGCCAAGTTTACATTTCATAGAACTGTAAGATCTCAAAAAAAAATGCAAAATTGTAGATCTGTCACGGAAAATACAAGGACGAGCAGAGGAAAGAGGGGTGATGTGTCCCAAATGCAAAGGCTGAGCCCATGGAGAAGCCACATAATTCCATGTGAGAGAGAGATACTGGTTCAGGCATGACTGGGCGCTGGGTTCACGTCAATCAGCTTTCAGCCTTGTTCCACAGATCTATAATAGACCCCCCATCTCCTGGCTAGCGACATCCCACTCATTCTGAAGACAACTCTGGGAATGTGAAGCCTGTGTAGAAGAGTCCTTGAGGCATGCCAGAGTTTGCAGATCGCCTGAATCCCAAATGTTGGGAGCTGACTCCTGGGTATGCTCCGTGCTCAGATGTTGTGCTGCCTGCACTGCTACACAGCAAAACGCCAGCTCAGCAGCTGTGGGACAGGATCTAGGTGAACGTGTATATTTTATTAAAGAGAGAGAAAGACTGATGGATGTTAAGCCTCAGCCACTTGGGAATCTTCGTCTGAGTGAGGGACAAAACCTCTTTTGCACTGATCAAAGCAGCTAAAAGAAGTTCCCATCCTGTGCTCCCTGGACAGCTTGTGTCAACCAGAGCCAATGCTCCTCGTGCACGCAGGAAAGGAGAGAGCAGAAGCTGGCAGTGCTGTGGCCCATTGCTCTGAGCCTTGCTGGGAATCACACAGTAAAGAGAGAACCTTAATCTCACTGCCTGAAGGATGGAGGGCTTGGTCTGTGAGCACCTGCTTCCAGCTGGACTGGCTGCACAGGCATCATCTTGGCCATCAGCATTTCATTGCACTAGGGCACCGTCACTTATTGTCTGTTCTAAGGTCCTTGTTGGGCTGTGGCAGTCCAAAACTTCCTGGGGAGTCCAAAATCCAACACAAGATCACCGCATAGTCATTAAAACACCAAAATACTTTTAATTTTGCACATCAGCGTTAGTATTGTCTCCTGACTTTTACGTGCAGCAACTGTAGAAAGAGGA
The DNA here is from genome assembly GCA_013397865.1 of Struthidea cinerea. NCBI lineage: Eukaryota > Metazoa > Chordata > Aves > Passeriformes > Corcoracidae > Struthidea > Struthidea cinerea. Next base: position 409,141 of record VZTI01004555.1, on the reverse strand, counting down.
GTCAACTGAGAAGAAATTAAGGACAGACTTTGTCTTGCTTAAATAATGAGTATTTGTTTAATGAACATCTGCGACATCCCATTAAAAGGGGAGCACTGAAATAAACATTTGATCAATGGAGTATGCATGGCAACATCACAACATCTTGTATTTGTTGATGTCAACAACTGACAGAGAAATCCATTTGCCAAAGGAGAAATGGCTTACTCGGGGGATGCTGATTTAATTCTCTGTCCATCAGGAATTTTGCCCATGGTGTCAGGAGGAGCAGAGATAGAGCAAGCCCCATGTTTGCCTGTCATTTCATCACCTAATAGTGAGGTCCAGGACAAGACAAAAAAACGTGATCTAAACAGGCTGGTCCATGCATTAGTGAGTGCTTATATTGCCTGTAGAGAGCTGGGGCACGAGGCTAATGGTTAAGCAGATGTACTCAAGGTTGAGAGTGCACTGTAAAAGCCGCCTGGTTTTACATGTGCATTAGAAGAGTGCTTGACTACTTTCCTCACTATCTTGGAATAATTATATGTTAATTCTTTAAATGTCAATTATTCAGATGTTTCTTTGCTGCACTTCTAGCTCCCAAGTAATTTCTTTTAAATTGTTGCATACCCCATTTAACAGGTTCTGTGATAAAGGTCCCATTTTTTTTAATATTGATTTTCTTTTATATCTTTGCAGTACAGAATCAGCCAGGGCTTCAGCTCAGACTCCTATAACTGGTTTGTCTTTATTACTTCTGGTACATTTTCAGTGTTTTACATTTAAATTTGTGCACTTTGTTTTATTGTGCTTGCAACCAGTTTAATTTATTTCCTGTCTCTGTATCTTCCTTCTACTTAAATTGGACATGTTCAATGGCCATCCACTATTATTGAACCAAAGAGCACACAGGTTCCAGGAGAATTCATTGGGGAGGTACCTGGGGCTATTGCATAGAACCCTGAGTCATGTACTTGTCTTTTCAGACCTTAGAGATTACTAATTTCAGAAAGTTGAGTGAAACCTGGCTGGCTTTAATCAACTCATGTCTTTGTATACTCCATCAATCTCAAAGTGGGCAAGAAAATTGCTTAATAAATTCTTTAACCAGTAGTGTCCCTGTAATTAAATGAGGGCAAATTAAAAAGCACTGCAATAAATGTTTTATCTGCTCCTCATCCTTTTTAAAGCCCTGAGCCTTCAAAAGCTTTCCCAGGTGTGTCCCAAGGAGCACTGGGTCTCACCTCTTTGACTTCCAAGACCTTACCTACGACAGACAATGGACCTGGGGAATCACAGTGGGATAGGACTGGGAGGCAGACCCTGACTCCCCACCAGGATGAAACGGACTGATGTGCATTACTCAGGGTTTGTCTCACCAGCTTAAGTCCATAATTACTGACTTAAAACAAGAAAGCTGCAAAGCACAAATCCAAACCCAAACCACAGGGCAACAGCACCTCCCTGTCTCCCCCAGAGCAGGGATGCACCACAGGCACTACCACCAGCTCTTTGCATCAGATTACACAGAATTCCAGTGCTCCCTTTTTGGCTGGAATTTTTTTTCCCCCTTTAAAAATTCATAGATACCTATAAACCACCTTTTAGCCATAGGTGTGTTCAGTTCTCAGAGCATCCTAGGACGATTTACCCCTCAGATGTTTGCGGCACCACGTGGCAATTTCATCTCATGTTACACCACCCGAGCTCAAGTGCTGCTGAAGCCCCAGCTCAGCAAAACCACCCCTTTCCCAGCTGTACCACCAGCCTGTGTTTAGCCACGGGTCTCTGGCAGTCAGAGCTGCTTCACCTGCTTCCCTCTCCTGAGCCCAAGGGAGTCACAGCTCAGGGACCCCAAATCATGGCAAGGCACCAACAAGAGCCACTTTGGAACCAGGAAGGTCACAGCCAGCCTGGATCATAGGGGACAGAGTCTGGTTTAACCAGGGCATTGGGAAACTCTCACAAGCTCACCAGAGCAGTAGGACAACACTCAGAGAAAACAGCAGAACCAGAGCAACCAGTGAAGCAGTGTGAGACACCACAGGGGAGCCTCAGATCTGAGCCATGGCACTGCCAGGACTCACCAGATTTCCAACCTCCCTTTTTTTTGCAGAAGAGGAAAGCTCATCCCTGAAAACCTCCTTCCCAGGTGGGTTTAGCAACAAAAAGCAATACACGGGGATGTTGATGCAAAATTACTCACGGTATCCTGCAAAACCAGCAATTGCAGGGGAGCCTTTGGGCTGCCAAGAGGCACATAAATGGAAAAGTGCCACCACAGGCCAGATAATCAGCTGCCCTAAATGGGGACAGCTACTGCAGGCTGATGGCTGAGAAGCCATCCTCCTCCTCCTCCTCCTCTTTGTATTGGAAATCCATCAAACGTTGCAGGGATGCACAACTGGGAGTACAGCAATGCCCCTGTTTTGCTGAGGGCACTTTTTAAATTTGTTATAATTTCCTCATGAGATGGGAAAAAAATAATTAATTCATCCTCTCTTTGAGCAATTGCAATCAAAGCAAAAAGCATGATTAATCCAGGATGTCCCCTGCTCTAAAATTGTATTCTTGTCACCGCTTGACCAAAGCCCCAAACAAACCTAATTGTCCAAGCAAATAATGATGGCTTTAATACATACATTTAGCAAATACAGGGGTTTTGCTTTGCCATTAAATTTTAATTAGTAATTAATATTTATGCAGCCATTGGCTGGAATTCTGCAAGTTACATAAATAAATATTAACTTGTGGATGATTTAAAAAAAAATCCTTGCATCTGTAATTTATTTGTGTGACTCTCTATTACTTATTCATTAATTCCTGTATAATTCCAACTCCTCTTCATTCCAGATGGAGTGGGAGGGAAGAGGGAAACTCCCTTGGGACTGATGTGCATGGTTTTAATTCTCAATTTAGTCTCCATCGCTACAAATTAAACGTTTAAAAATCCTAAACAGAATGTTTAGCAATGCTGACATGTTCAAATCCATCAGTCTGCAAGAACTGGCATTTCTTCAGGTATGCAATTGTATAAGTTGAGAGCAATATGAAGCACCTGAGCAGAAAGACCACCTTTTATATCCTTCTTCTGGCCTGTAAAGGAATCCCTGCAGCCACACTCTCACCAAGGTCAGTGGGTGCTTCACGTGCTCCAACGTAGGGGTTAGAGGAAAATTCAAAGACTGAGGCCCCAGCAAGCTTCTGAATTTCAAGCAATAAAAATACCAAAGGAGCACCTTCATAGGGGTTAGTTTGCTATTAATTTCTGGCAGGCCATCGAAAATTCAAGGCCTTCTCATCCCAGAAATATCTGACTGGGAAATGCAGGCTGTTGAGAGCAGCCCATCGACCCAAGTGCCACACATGTGCTTGCAGCCCAGCCTCAGCCACACTGCTGCTGGTTGTGGGGCCCTGGTTGTCACCTCTCTACCATCCTTCTGTTTCTGGCTGGACATGTTTTGGCAAACAACTCTTGCTGTGCTTTGCCTGGCAGCCTGCAACTGTGACAGCTGAGGGGAGGTGCATGCACAGGTCCCGGCATCACTGGAGAGAGGGAGAGGAGCGCCAGCTAAAAAGCTCAATCCTAGACCAGCTCCAGTCTCTCAGTATTTAAAAGCAGGGGTCTGGGACTGGTTTATTGCCCTGCTTGTCTGGGCCATTACCAAAGCCCACACGTGATTCCTCTCCCCAGGGTCCCCATAACACTCTGTTGTGTGACAGCTCTCAGGAGCCCCTGATTCCTACAGGATAAATATCAACTGAAAGAGAACAACAAACGAAATATGGTTCATTACTGAAGGGACTAATTAAACAGTTAGAGAACAGTCCTTGGGAACAAATAATGATGCAAGGGATGTACAAGTGCCCCAGTGACACTGTTGACCTCATCTCTCAGCTCCAGGATCATGTGAGGCGCAGAGGGGAGGACTATAGGAGAGGAGAGGAGAGCACTATAGCACGTACATCTGCTATCAGGGATGTTTGCTTAACAGCAATGCAGCACAAAAAGACTTGGACAAGAGGTTTGGAGACAATACCTGAGAGATCATTTTTGCACATGTGTGGGCATTGCCTCCCTCCTTGCTGGATTAGGGATTGAAGGACTGCTGCAGCCTGGCTCTGTGCGACTGGGATGCCAGAAAATCTTAGATGAACCAATGTCAGGCAAGAAGGAAAAACCCTTTAGGTACTGAAAACCAGCAGCTTTGGCTTCTCTTAGCATGGCTATCTGGCCATGGGCATGACCATTAAGGCAGCTGTTTAGAGCCAGGCAAGTAGAGTGAACGCAACTCAGCCCTCAAAAGATCAGAGGAAGCAAAGGGGCTACATACATCTTAAATTTTTCCAGATGTCCTGCTTCAAGGATTGGCTACTATTAGCAGCTCTCTGCCATTCTTTCTGAGCTAAATTTTGGAACTAAATGCAGTAATTTCCAAGTATTCACCTCCTGCTCTCCAGAGAGCTACCTTATGCACATAGGCTTGCGTGACCTTAAGACCCCAATAATTGGGGGCTATAAATTGCTAAGAAACAGAGATTTTTCCAGTTTAACCTACACTGTATAAGCTGCCTAATAATCACCCAGCACCATGGGGTAGAACATTAGACAGGAGAGATGGGGGCATTAAGAGATTATATTGGCAAGCGTTTAGGGTGGATTTCACACATCCAGATCAAGATCCCAGCAGCTACAACAATGTATCTCTGCTCCTACAGGAACTGAAATAAATTGAGGTGCTGGCTTATACCCACAGCAGTCCCCAAGGCACTGACAGCTCTCACTTCATTCTTTACCCAGAAGGAGAGGAGTTCCTAAAAATATCAGCAAACCATCCACATTTCCTGCGATCACTTGCCATTTGTCTCCGTAGCTGAAGAGGATTTATGTCTCCTGGTCTGGGAGACTCACTGAGGTAGGGTTGGGGTTGCAGTGTACGAGGAGCACAGAAATGTTTATTTTAATCACAAGGCTGCTGCCAGGCACAGCCAGCTCCTTTCTCTGCGCTGCTGCACTCAGGAGCTGTGTGGATCCAGACACATTTCTATTTCCTGATTTTTCCATCCCACTTCATCATGGCAGTGATGGCTGGAAACACTTGTTAGTAGTACAATTTCAGCCCCACACTACCTGAATTCTGCTGATAAGATTAAGATACAGTCCAAGACCTTATTGGTTTATATTTCACAGCTACCAGGCATCTCCTAGAAAGCAGCACCAATGCTATATGGATTCCTTCTATTACAACTGGGCTGCCAATAAAAATGCAAAGGTACCTTAAAACAATGCAATTTGAGGAAATGTCAAAGAAATTCCATCTAGATCCATAAAAGAGTTTATATATTATGGTGTAGGAGATAGCAAAGCTGTAGTGTTATTGAGCCATTTAAAGTAATATCCCCCATTACTGCAGAGAGGCCACATTCATCCGGGATTCGATGTGGGCTGGCAATGGTTCCAGCTGCATCTCACACCAGCAGCATGCTCCAAGGAGAAGGGGTACCCCAGCCTGCAGCAGCATGCACCCGCTGGCTGGAATTTTGGCGTGGCTGCAAAACTCTTCCTAGGGGACAGGGGAGTAGGCAGAAAGGACCAAGGCACCTTGTTCCTGCTTGAGTCCAGAGCCAGCCCTACAAGGCTGTGCTTTCTCAGTTGTGCTGTGGTCCTTAATCAGCAGCTACTGGCTTCTTCCTACTGCTTTTTTCTCTATATTTCTTTCCTTCTTTTTTTTTTTTTTTTTTTTTTTTTAATCTCTATGGGGAGTGCTGCCTCCTGGAAACAGCACGCTGCAAATCTCCTCTACCTCAGAATTTGCCTCCCGCTGAGATGGGAATTTCAAAACTGTGCATAACATTGCTAACATTGCGTTTCCCTACCCGGTAAAAGTCCCACGTACATGATGCTTGGCACTAGAGACAAAGGCAGCTCATGCCTGAAAAATTAGGTACATCTTCGTACTTCATGCTGCTGCTGGTTTGTGGTTTAGGAATGAGCGGAGGGGCGGGAGGAGCGCGGGGAGCCGAGCCCCAGCCCGCGGCCGGGCTTCCGTCTCCCTCTGCTGCCAGCAGCCGGCTACTGCTGCCACTGCGCCGGGGACAGGGACCGCAGGGACACACGCGTCACGGACGGGCCGGGGAGAGCCGCATTCCCGCCGGGAAGCGCTTTCCAGGGGATGGAAACGAAGGGGAATAAAAATCTCCATATCTTAACTCATTTGCCAGAAATTTCTCGGGAGGATGAAGAGAAGAAAAACAGGGTCAGTGTCTGACCCAGCGCACGGAGCTGCAATGTCCCCGTGGGTGGCTGCAGGACCCGCTCCAGCTGCCCACAGTGTTGGGACAGCACGGTCTCAGCCTGGAGAAGCAGAGCTCATCCACAAGGGCATGTTCACAGCCCAGTCCCACCCCACTGCCAGCTCTCCCCACCCCTGACTCCCACAAGGCTGGACTTCGCTGCCCTGACACAGAGGACATTGGCTTGTAACAGATTTCCTCTCTGAGAAGCAGCAGCTCCCAGTTCCTGCAGAGGTGGGACAGCCCAGGCACTCCTCTGAGAGCATCTCTCCCCTCTCTTTGCTGTGGGGTAGAAACCAGACCCACTCGCTCCCCAATTAAAAAGGAAATACAGCTCCTTTCCATTTATTCTACAAACTGCAAACGAAAGTGGAATGGAAGCTGATACCCTCACCTTAGAAAAGGACATTCTCACTGGAAAAAATAGTACAGACGAAAATCTGCTGCGCACACACAACTTGCAGGGACTTTGCTTCAGAGCTGCAGCTCTGGGCAAGGTCATTTGGTGAGATGTGGATGAAACCTCTCATATCACTTAGAAAGCAAAGGGACGTCTCTCAAGAACCACTTCACAAAGCGTTTCCCTGCAGGGTGTGCAGCTCCTCTGGAATGACATAGGAGACACTTGTGGGGCAAAGCCTGCAGAGCTGTATAACTTCTGTATGGTAGTAATTACAGAGACTTTGGAAATGGAATCAAATCTAAAAAAAAAATAAAAATCTACTTAAGACATTTTTTTGATCCATTGAGTCTGAGCGTGCCCTTCTACTTTCACTGTGTCTATGCCCTCAGCATTCCTGGAGGCAAAGGAAGCACTGTTATCTCTTTGTGCACCACAGAGAACTGGGAGACAGAGGATGTAAGACCAGGCTTTTCAGAAGCAACTGGAAATTTAGAGTCCTGTACTTAGGATATATTACTTTAGAGAGCTCTACTTGCAGAGTTGAGGTTAGCAGCTTTGGCTTGAATCCAGTTTAGTTGCCCAAAGCCAAACAATAAAACATGAAGGTGCTTTAAAAAAGAATTTAAAAATCACCAGACACTGTTGAAATGTTGACCCAAATTACTTGCCCCAGGTTATACAGGGGAGATTGGGATGGGGCCAAGTAGGCTGAACTGCCTCCTGAGTTGCTGAGTAGCATCCAAAAAGCCCAAGTTCCATGCTTTGAGAGAGTGGACGTCCCCACAGGATGTATGTCTGTGGCACCCAGAGGTCAGCTCTCAAGTCCTGCATGGCTTCCTAACGAAGCACATTATGTGAGGGGTACAGGGCTCCTGCACCAGGGGGGCAAGAGACCAAATTCTGTATTGAAAACAGGGCTCCATTGAGAGCAGAGGGAGATATCATGAACTTCAAAACTCCCATCTTCCTCCTTCTCTTAGTACTCCCTGAACAAAGGTTTGCACTCCGGCTCCAGCAACATGCTGCCCACCACTGACTGACACTTACCTGTTATTATGATGTCTTTGCCGTGTCATCCAGAGCTGACCTTGGGAAAGAGATCTTATATATATTCATAACTCCATTTAATTTCATCATTAGTTCTTCTGTGTACCTAATTTATCACCATAACTATGTCAGAGGGGGAGGCCTGCAATTTCCTTGCCAATATAATGTTGGTGTAGTAAGAAGACATCAGCGGAGCAGTTACTAATCTGCTGTTCTGCCTTCCTGACTCCCCACCTGGGGAGAGCTCCAGGGTTTCCTTTCTCAGCCATGCTGGTCTGTTAAACTGTTAAATTGAATGAAGTTGTTGCTTCACCAATTATTCTGTTTATATCTTAAACACATGAATAATGCTGGGCTTGAAGAGGAATACTTCAGTAAAGTATCTTTATTAAAAAATTAGAAATGTGTTGAGAGAGCATTAAAATCATAAATCACAATTTGGATGTGACAGCATGTCAGGAAGGAACTGATGTATAAACTCCCAGTCGATTCCAAGAGCATCTGGATCAGTGGTTATCTTAGGGTTAGCCCTGCTGAATGTTGATGAAAGAATAACATTTATCTTTTGTACAGCTGTCAATCTGCCACTCTTAAAACATGCCACAAAAAAGCCACAAAATCCCCACGTAATGGGCAGAGACATTTCAGTCTGGGGAGCACAGTGACAAGACTAAGGGCACTCAGCAAGGTGGTAGCAGAGCTGAGCCCGAGTCCCATCCCACTGTTCTGCACACAGCATAACACAGACTCCCATCACCTGCAAGAGTGACCAGTGGCTTTCAGGTCCTGCTCACTTATAGCTCTGACCGTACATCTCAGGAGCTCTGCAACCACCATCGTGTTCACAGTCACTTTCCAGCACTGCAACCCTGCTCCCAACATCCTGGTGCTCTGGAGAGCTCCGTGCCCCTCCCCAGCCATCCCTGCTCTCTCCTGGGGCCAGTGCCCAAAGCTGCTGCTTGGAGTCACGTCGAGGAGGAGGGGCAGCAGCTGCCAGCTGTGTGTGCCTACGTGCAGAGGGACACTCTGCAGCTCCTCTGCTGCACACATACAACCAGCACTCCCACAGGAGCACCAAGAAAATGTGCTCCTGGGACCTCCTGGGTAAGGCAGGGGCATAATCACAGCCAGGACAAATGCAGTCACTTGCTTCAGAGAGACCCTTGTTTAAGGATCTGTGGGCTCACAGCAGAGGGGAAAGAGCCTACACTTAACAGGCAGCAGAGACAACACCAAGATGCCAGGGCAGTGTCCAGAAATGCTCAAAGGAGCTCCATTTGCCACACAAGAGCTGGAAATGTGCACAGATATAATTAAGAAGATCCTCTCCGAAGTCAGCCTGCATGAAACAGACGCAGAGCTGGTTGGCTAACAAGGCCTGTCAAAGCCCAGAAACACATGGGAAAACAGCACCAGAAGTTATTTACAAGGAAATGCAGAGGAGGACAAAGGACAAAGCAGAGGAGGAAAATCTGGTGAAAAAAATGCACTGCAAATGCTTTATTTCTGAATGGTGAAGGGCAGGGTTTATCAGCAAATGACACACAGATCAACAGTAGTACTGCAAGAGAAATCATTAGGTCAAAGCTTCAAGAAAGAGGGGGAAAAAGGTAGCACTGATTTGAAGTGATACGAATTCAGAAGAAAGCAGAAGGCAAACAGGCACAGGGACTGATGGTGAGCAGAGTGAGTTCCCAGGCATTTCACAGCATCACAGAGAAAACAAACCAAACCTGCAATTAAGCAAAGCAAAATTAAAGCTTGGCAGGATCCAAATACCCCTGAGGAGATTCTAAATTACACGCAAGATGTTCAGGCCTTCTAAAAGCACCTTCCTTGGCAGCACGTGGCACAACTGGATATGTCCCCATGAGTGAGAGGGGCCTGGAGAGGTGTCACAACACTGCAGAGCTGCCTGAGAGACAACTGCCACAAGTGGACCCTGCACAGTTGAGTCCCAGATAATCCTGAGACAGGAAGAAGAAGCAATAGGGCTGCCATCAGTATTGGAGGCAGCAGCTTCTGTAAGATTGTGTAACTTTGCAATCCAAGTGAGACCAGACCTGGGATGAAATATTCATATGATGAAAACATGAGCAGAATAAAAGCATGCAGCCAAAGCAGACTACATCCCCAATCTCCTCACATCCAAGCTGCTGAAAGACTCCAGTTTTCAAGCACATGAGCAGTCAGCAGGCACCTCCCCGAGTGTGCAGCATGTTAAGAGAAAATACAATAAAAGCAGCACAACAAATGCCAAAGGGAGTTCAAGGCAGCCATTGCACAGTTATCAGGGCAGCAGACAAGCTGCACTTGAACAGATTCAAGCAAGCTGAGTAGTGCACTGAACACACCTCCATCCAAGTGTATACCATCAAAGAAACCTTATCTGACTGGGCAAAAGGGAAAAAAGGATATCCCCAGTGTTGGATGGCAACGTTGGAGATTGGCATAAGCTCCTAGGCAAGGAAAGTGGACTCCTTGCCTTGTTAGGAGCACCAGGATCCAAGTACAGATGGCTGAGACTGTCATTCGGGATCAAAAGTAGAGATGCCGCCAGCAAGACACACTAACAAGACTCTCAGGGATCCATGTCACTGCTGATGACATTTAGGGGTAGAGATGAACAGACAGCTTGCTGGAAGCTGTGACAGTGACAGGGTACAACTGGCTTTGTCAGCCAAAATAAGAGGAAAGCATTTGGACCCATTTGACAATACCCAGCTGAAACTGTGTGTTGCTGCACTGTTCACTTCGTGATCTTCTAAGGGCAGCCTAGGAGAAGTTCAAACCAGGGCAAAACCATTCAAGATGAAACCAGCTGCTAACCACTGCTGGATGCCCCAAAACACCCTCAGCACTTGCCACTCAAGGGATCACATAGAGCAGCAACTTATTCAGATCAGTCTTGTGAGTTATCCCTGCTGAAGCCAAGCCTGACTGAACCCATAACAGGTGTGCCTTTGCCACACTTCCCAGGAACATTGCATCAGACATGTCTTTTGGCAGTACTCAGCCCTCTCCCCCAGCTGGCAGCCCTGGCACAGGCAGCCTGGTTTCATCACCAGTGTTACCTGTGGCACCATGGCCACCAGCCTGGCCACCAGCAGCTGGCCCCTGAGGAAAGCGTTTACCCCACATTCAGCTGATCCTCTGCCAGAGCCATCGATGCTCAGGACCTTACCAGCACCCTAGTGAGTGTTAACCAGGGGAGAGCCAGCCCTGGCAGCACAGTCTTGGAGATTTCCATGTGCCACATGACCAGTGGGGCACCCCCTCTTAAAGGATGGGACAGCCACCTGGAAGAAGTATTTTTGGCAGCAGTGGCAAAGCAGTTGAACATTAACCGCTGCTCAGGGCTGGTCCCCATGGAAGCACAGGGAATTTTGCCACAGACATCCCCTGTAGGCAGAAACACACCTTTGAGGATTGAAAGCACAGTCTTCCACGGGGCTTTGTGGGTCCCGTGTCCAATACCGTCCCAAAGTACCTGCTGCTGTTTTCCAAGCCTATAAGTGGAAAAAAATGTCAAGTGGCAGGAGTCGCAGCACAGCTCAGGGGAGATTGCCAAAGCAGCCTGTGGAAGGGGGGAGCTCCCAGCCCCACACCACAGAAGGGACAAGGGAAGACCTGGGGATAGGAGCAGTCGGCAAAGCTCCCTCAGCATCCCAGCAGAAGGGGAAGCCACTGAGTGCCAGTGAGTGGAGAAATCCGTCTGCTTCCCCTCCTTCCCCACAGCGTGGAGCTGCACTGCCTGTTTTAAGGCAGCTTTGCAGCTCTGGATATAGCTCCCCAGGGCTGTACCCCAGCTCTCAGCGGTGTGAATGGGATCTGGAGCAGCCAGAGGCATCTGATCTCTCCACCTGGCCATAAAGCACAGGTCAGACTCTTTCCAGCTCAAGGAAGGCAGGTGACAGCCAATGTGCCACAAAGCTCATCAGCACAGTGCTACACGAGCAGTGCCTTCAGTGCACACTTGGACAAGCAGAGGGAGTTTATGCAGCAACATCAGCAGTCTGGGCCATAGGATTTGGTACTTTTGTTCTGGTTCTGGGAACCCTAAAGCTGGATTTACTGTGCCATCAAATCACAGTACACAAGAGGTCTGAAGAACTGGGAAGTTCCCATGTCCCTGCTGGGAAGGCAGGTATGTTTTCAACCCAGTGAACAAATTACAGCCAAACCCCTGCTAAAGCAGAGATTCTCCTGAACTGTATTTGCACTTCAAAATTGCAGGAAATTGCACCTTGGTGATGTTTTCCCATTAAAACTCTTTATTTAAAGCACTGATTGCATTATCCTAAAATAAATCTCAGAGTTTGGGGCTGTTTAATGTCAAGGGTTGGATTCAGATCCAAGCTGTGCACGTGGAACAGCACCAGCCTCACCAGAGCTGCTTCTGCTACTCACCCACGTAATGGAGACAGTGATTTACATCCCCCACTGCAGCTGCCATGTGCACTCTGTGCTGGTGCTCTGACACCTCTGGATACCGAGACACGTCTGCTTTCCGGGGATGCTGCAGCTCAGCTGAAATCACCGTGGCCACAGCAATGCAACTTCTGAGATCGCACTCTAATATTTTCAGCTGAGCTGGTACAGCAGAGCAAACACATGGACACCTGGATCACCTCTGAGCACTGTGAGGGGTGGAGGAGCCCAGTGACATGGGACCTCCCGGAATGGCATCACTGCCAGCCAGCCCCACCAGAGCAGGTCTTCCTGGAAGGGGCTTTGAACAGGGACACTGATGTGACCACTGATGATAGAGATACAGATTGTGACAGACAGGTGAAATGCAGCGATTGATCTGCCTGACTCAGTGCTCTAGTTGAATACAGATATAATTTCTTTTTATTCTGGAAAAATAAGCTTTTGTGGAGAAAAAAAAAAAAAGGGGAATACTAAAGGCAGCACTTCAATGAAACCCCACAGACACATTTCATCAACCAAAAAAACCAAAATGGAATCTTTTTTTCAGAAACCAGACATTCAAAAGACCTATTTTGCACAAAACACAATTTGTCTTTGCAAAATCAAAAATGCTTGCTGGAGCCCCAGCACCTTGTCCATGGAAGCAGCAAACACCAGACATGCAGGAAACTCTTGCTTTATTTAACTAATTGTATTTTTTTCCTTTTCCTCCTATATTCTCCAAGGGAGATGTACATGTGACAGGCTGCAAAAGCCACAGGCATGCCCTATCTGTGAAATTGAAGTCTCCAGGCTTCCTCCTCGGTAGGGCTGTGTCTCTGCACTGTGGGGTCTTCTGCACAACTCAAGTCTCTTGATCTCATGTGGAAGGGGAACTGCTGCCTCTGCTCTTGCTAATGCAGCCCACCATGGTCTGGTAGACTCCTCCCCATCCTTCTCCCCAAAGATATTCCTCTTGTGAGACAACAGTACTAGGAAAAAAAATATTTCCTTTCAGTAAGTGCCCATATTCTTCTGAGGGCAGGCAGACCAAGACACAGACTGGCAAAGAAAATCTTTTTGATACCTTGGCATCTACTGGTGAGCAGCCAGCCCGTGCCCAGAACAGTGGAAAAGGAGTTTCTGCCTAATTTCTCTGCCTGCCCACAGGACAGAGAATTAAAAACTTACCAACAGCAGGGCCTGGCCTAAAGCAACTAGCCCATACACATCACTGACAGATGGATACTTGTTTGGGTACTTACTGAGAGTCAGGATGAGCCCAGGCTGTCCTCTTTCAGCATCTTGTTTGCAATAGCCAGTCTGTTCAACTGGTGTTCTGGCAGTTCTGAGCGTCAATAATTCAAATATCTACCCTGAGAGTGTTGAAAAATATACCAGAAGTGAAGTCCTGTATTTTTGGGTTTGCCTATCTGCATTTGCACGCCATCAGCCAGGTCTGCTGCACCCTCCTAGACCTCACAGGTTTCAGGGGCTCAGCACCACCCAGCCATGCTCATTTGGCTATTTGAACACTTTCTTCAGCTATAAAAATGCTCTTTCCTGGTCTCAGATACACACTGTACATCATTTGGAATAAATACCTGCAGCTGCCTTTTTGATTTTTTTTCCCTCGTCTCCTTTTCTCGGTAACATTATGTTCTCCTAGGGAGGAAAAACATTAGCTTGGTGGTTGGGATGATTCAATTACTCAGCAGTAGGTCAGAGAAAAAACAAACATTGGATGCTGCTTCTTGCATCCTCTGAGCAAAAGCCTTGCTGGAGCACACATGAACTGGAATTTCAGACAGCATCTTAGGACCAGCAGACCAAAACTACTGAAATAATTTGTACCCTTCTTTAAAATGTCTTGTTAAAAAAAAATATTTATCTACAACCAGTGGCTATACAGTCATCTTTTTTAAAAACATCTGGATTCATTATTTATTATCAGGCATGAATATTTTTCCTCACTACTTGGAAAGAGTTGTAAAATTCGGCTAACACATACAAATTCTGAGTTTTATCAATAACGATGTCTGCTTTTGGAGAGTCCCATTCTCCTAGCAGATATTCAGATAAACTAGAGCTAGATATAGACATCTCCCACAATCTTCGTCATGATTTTGTTCAAATGAAGACTGTGTGGCAGCATTTGCTACCCCAGCTCTACACTTTCTGTGGATGTTGGCACACATGAAGTGTTGCAGAAGCTGATGAGAATTTATATTCACAGAAACATTCACACCAAAAGAATTCATGCTGTCATCACACTGGAATAGGAGAGGACAGAGTGGGAGGTCCCAAACAAGGAACAAAATAATGCCCAGGCAATCAGTCAGATAAATAATGAAGGCAAAATGCACTTCTAAGAAGCGTGAAAACACCAATGTGACGCAAGGGCAGGGAGCTGCAATGTGACCAAGAATGAGGAGTTGATGCAACAAAGAATTTAAGCCAACTCTTTGTGCAAAGCCAAGGACACAGCTCAAAAAAGCCTTCTTTTAGCTTTTACATGACCACAGAAACACGCAGACTTTCCTCTTTGCACTTCAAGGCACCAGCACGCAGCCTCAGCGCCTGGGAGTGCCAGGATTGAACCCAGCGCCTCCCTCAGCTCTGCCAGATCAGGCTCAGCTGCAGAGCCCTGGGCTTGTGTGCCCAGCCAGGCAGAGCACCTGCCTTCCTAGGCTGCGGGCACAGCTGCCTGAGAGTTGCCAAAGAGGAATTTGGGTATTCACAGCAGTCCAGCACTCACAGTGTGCAGCCAAGGAGAAAAGGGAACCTTCTCCTCACATCTCTGTGCCAGCACAACCCACTAATTGTGCTGGTCCACTCCAGCTCCCTGCCCTGAAACATTTCTCTGCTGCAGAAGCCAGGAGGGTGTCCCACTCATCAGGGCACAGCTGGTGGAGACACAAAAACAGGGCACTGCTCTGTTGCTTCTTGCAGGGCATCCCCCTGCCATGTTCCTCTGACAGTCTCTGTCACCCTTGGATGAGGGTGGGATGGGGGATCCTGGAGGCTGACACAGCTGGGCTGGGGTCTTGGCTGAGGCATGAGCAGGTCACAGGCAGGATGTGGTCACCGAAATGCCCTTTTGCTCAGGTGTGCCTCCAAAATGCACTTTGGGAATAGTCTGAGCAAAATCACTTTTGCCTGAAGTTCCTCCATGAAGATGACTTAGTTATTCTTATAAACTCCTGGGCAGTTATAGGAAATATCACCCTGAAATACCTGTCACTGCTGTCTGAGCTGTAGAAATGTTCTCCTCCTAGTTGTGTTTGTAAGGTGTACAGTCAACATGGCTGTGTTGGTTTAATTCCAGGGCAGGAGCAGTAAATTGGCTTGCATATGTACTTATGTGATAAACCCAATCCGAGTTATCTGGGAGCTCCCAGACAGCACACACTTCCCCGTTTGCTATCAGAGCTGGATGTGGGCATGTGCCAGCCCTTCCCTCCCTCTGCCAATGCACTCTGCTTCCACAAAAAAAATATGCCAGCATGTATGACAAAATCTGGAAGAGAGGACAAGTGTGGACAAGTGGCACAAGACCCTGGAGCAATGAAACAGAGTATGTGCACACTCAGACGCCTCTCAGAGGGTGGGACACACAAAATACTGTGGGTATATACTGACTCTTGGACTATTTTTCTTGATTTTCTGTGTGGGGCCTGGATCAAATATCCCTCAAGAGGAACATAAATAATTTTGGAGATTTCAGTGGGAGGCCGAGTCAACTTCAAAAACCTTTGTCAATGATAGCAATACGGAGATTACCAGAGAGATTATGTATTTTATGGATATTCTAATTTCTACTTAGTTTTTGTTTTTGAGGAGGTGCTTTCTTAGGAACGTGCACATCTTTTCATGTTTCCTCTACTCAAGAACCATGGCAGAGTAATAATACACTGAATTTCACAACTCTGGTGGCTTATTTTCCTGTTGACATGTCTTAAATCAAAAGGGATAAGAACAAAAAGAACAAGATTGCCTGAGAGCTGAGATAAACCTCCTCCTCTGGTTCACTGTGTGCTTAGCAGGATTTGCAGATATAGACTATCTAATCACATAAATGGAGTGCTGGCTACCCACAGGAACACCAGAGAGAACAGCAGGCAACATTTTGCCAAGGACTGATCAGTTTGGTAGGACTGGTTTGAAAAAGGTTTGGTTTGCCTTGCTTTTCTACCCTATGTCTTTTCAAATATCTTCTGTTTTGGCTGAAGTTTTATCCACTGTGTACATGTTTTAAGCTGAATATCTGGGAAGATGGTCTGGATTTCAGAAACCTGGCAGATGAAAACCTTTCATTTCTTTCCAACAACAGGGCTAAGGGGGAAGACACCTTGTTTTGCCCATGCAAAACCCAAAATTTCCTTTCTTGTGTCATTTAGGGACAAGATATGGAACTAAGCAGTGAAGTAAATTCGGGGTCATGAATATGGGTTTTCCCAGGCCCATGAAAACCCGTCCAGAGCAGTCAGTTCACAAGTTACCTCCTGACTTTGCTGCTGCTTGAAGACGGGCATACAGACTGCAAGGGAAGCAGGAATTTCAGCCTAAATTAAGCTCTCAGATTCACAAGCTGCCCATGGAGTGGCCTGGGTTATTAAGGGAAAATCAGCAAGAATAGGGTCCCTAGGCTGATGTTGTAGGGTGATGCCTGTGAGGTCTTGTCCTGCCTCTCAGTGGGTTTCTTCCTTCCCTGGGGAAAACCTCAAGGTCATTGGCCTTCTCCCAGCACCGCTCTTTTCTTACCCTTAGAGCTTCCTAAGCTCTAATTGAAGCTGCAGATACTGCTGGGTGGATGAAATCGAAGTTTCTGGAAAGCAAAAAAAAAGAGATTAAAGACCTGAAATTTCTATGATATCAATATGTAGACACTGAAAAACTTTGGCAGAGAAATTTTTCAGCTTTCTGCAGCATTCTGTGAGAGCTCTGTGTTTCTCATGAAAGCTATGACAAACACTGCTACGGGTTTTTGTAAACTGATTCTTTATCTGTGCACCTGGGCTCTGTTTTTCAGAATTGTTATGGTACACAGTGAAATAATATTTTGAAATAGGTGTTGTGAGCTTTGGCCAATAGGACAGGGGATGGCTGGGCAAAGAACCAATAACCTCCTGTCATCTTTGGGAACCAAGTTATATAAATCAACTATATATCAATTGATATATATAACATGATATCTTAATTATATATCAAGTTATATAATTAATTAAATCACCACTTTCTTCCTGAACTTGGATTGTGTCATTACTCGCTGTTCTCGGTATACAGCAACATCAATGCAGTCAGGAGCTATTTCTGCTCAAAGGTGAGACATGGCAGAGAGATGGGGAAATGTTATTACTGTGGGCAGAGAGGAGAATCTGAATGAATTGCTCAAGCACTCATGGTGAGCTGCCACCCTCACCAAAAGCAGCTCTGGAAGGTTCGGGGTGCCCAAGAAGCAGAGACAGAGAAGTCTGTGAAGTGGGGGTCATTAGCCAGAACAGAGTGACCAGAATTTTTCTTGTCCCCTTTCAGCAAAATGAAGATTATTTGCCCAAATAATCCACATTTTTGAATTTAAAAGTAGCTCTCCAAGCAACCGAAAGCTTAGTTTTCTCAAGCTGGGCACCCATGCCAACGTTTCACTAGGAATCTAAACTAAAACTGAACACATGCCTTGTTGCTGTCAAACAAGCTCAGGTAGAAAGGATAGAAATGTAAAGAGATCCACACATGTAAAATCCTGAAGTACAAATACTTGTTGCACTAAGGGCACAGGCACCTAAATGGGGGAAAGCACTGCATAGTCTGCCTGACTCACCAGCAGTACCCAAGGCAAGCAGCATATGCCGAGGTGCCAGAAGTTTGGAGGATGTGCGTGGGTAACATTGGGAGGTCTGATCCATCTCTAATGGTTTTAATTCCTCTTTCTGAGTTTACAGGAGTGCAGAGTGATCTGATTCTTATCCATTTTGAGTCACTTACCCATTGTCCCCAGTGTTGGCTGCACAGGAACAGCAGGTATCACTTCTCTAAAGTCCTGTGTCTCAAAGAAAACCATAGAACTAGATACACTATTCTCAAGAAAGCCAAAGAAACAAAACAAAACCAAAACAAACCAAAAAAAACCCATGAAAAGTACCCTTGAAAATCTCATCCCATGAAACCAGAACTATGCAATATGAAAGTGTCATGTTGTCACCAGGCTAACCCACAGCAAAGGCTGGTCATTAGACTCACTCACAAAAGTCCCAGAGCAGAACCCAGCACATCTCCTTCTCCTTCACCCATGTCCAGGACTGTCAGTGCCTAATCATAATATAGTCTGAAGCTTGAGCCACAAGAAGTGAGGACTCTTTGGAAAAACCTGTCTAATATGCCTGTCCTCATATTTTAGGAGGGAAACCTTGTTTTCCAAAGGCCCATGTATTCAGTGTATATTCATTTAACATTGCAGGATAAATGTAAAATTTCAAATGCTGTACTCACAGATCCTGCTCTTGTTGTACACAAAAAGCCCATCCTTTGCATCTGATAAAACTTGCTCATATAGCCTCCCTTGAAAGCCTTGCATGAAGCATCTTCCCCTGAAAGCTTGGTCTTCCGCCAGTGCAAACATTCTTCAGCCTTTTTTGTGAACTTGGTCTGGTGAAACCCAGCACCAGGATGAAGTGCAGAAAAGGTAGACACAGACAGCAGTGGTCATAGTGTGATGGAGCATTACTCTGGTCATTAGAAGGAGTCTAGAAGGTCTCTCATGGTTGTGGTGAATTCACTGGCACTCAAACTACCTGAGAAAAGTCAGAATAAGAGTTTCAAACCTTGCTAAAAACAAATTTCATTCTCAGTGGGGGATGCAGACCAGGTAAAGGAAAGCAATATAGGCAGGTAAAGCTTGTCCAACACTAATAAATGAGTCCTGCAAGCCAGGCTAGCAATGGTTAAAACCTCATAGCTGCATCTCCTTGGAATTGAAATGAAGCCACAACGAGGTGGTCAGAGCAGGATGATGCAGCTTTCCACAGGGTTGTTCCACAGACAGGGTGATCTGGGACAGAGCTGTGCCCACATAGCTCCACAGCCTCATTTCCCTGTAAAATGCAAAGAGCACATGGCAACTAGGAAATGCAAGCCAATTATAAAGCAGAAAATCAAATAGCAGTGCCATCTGGTGTGATCAGTGTCAATCACTCCCCATTTGCAATCCCAGTGCAAAAGATAGCGATGGTAAAGAGCTGTTACAAGATAATCCCATTTGGAAGCTGTCATGTTCAGATTTTAGGAAGGGCAAAGGCCATCTTCACATCGTCTCCAGTGCCCTGGAAAAGGGAAAGGGCTTGGAGATGGGGGACATACTTGGTTCTGCATCTACCTGAAGCAGTTTGAATGCCCAGCCCACTCAAGCTGAGAAACTTTGAGATACTAACACAGTCCCAAAACCTAAGCAAGTGCTTGTGGTCTGAAACAAGCACTATGCCCGCAGTAAGACCAGCCTGGGTAATCATCTAAACCTCCACTCAGGTCTCTAACAGAGCTGTTTTTAACGGGGCTGTGCCAATCCCGAGGAACTCCACCCTTCCACGGAGCAAACACGTTGCAAGCAAAACCTGAATGAGCCTCTATCTGTTTGACAGATCAGGCACTTACTGTTTAATTACACAGATGAGTAACACCATTGAACGGCTGCTTTTTCTTCGGAGTTTGTTACAGGGGAATGGATGCGAATTAGGCTGTAAAACAAAAACAACCGTGGTGTAAATAGTGTAATTGCTGTCTTCTCATCTGTGGCAATCAATGAGCTGTTAAGGCATTTTACATGGCTGCCACGAGCCACTTCACCATCTTGCAGTCTCTGGCAATAAATAACTCCCTTGCAAATGAGGGAGGGAGATGTACTCCAGTGTGATCCCCACAGCTGCACTACACCAACAGGGACAAAGGCGGCGTGGAAAATGATGCAGGCACCCACTTGTTGACTTCAAGAAGGAATGGACAAGTTGAGGCACGCTTCATTTGGGCATATCCTCATTTGACAGCTTTACCAAGGGAAGTCCCTGGAAGGGGCATGTATTGGAGGTCACAATTTGAACCCCAGGTTCCTCACAGAGCCTCTATGTGCCCAAATAGCAAGTGGGGGGGGATTTAGACAGTGATTTTATGACCTCTCTACTCCAGTGTTCATCCTGAGCACTATTGCAAGGGCCATCCTCTTTTTCTTTGGTACAGGTAGCTCAGTGGTGAGTGGTGTTGGGGCTCCCTCATCCCTCTGGGTTCTCCTCATGACTGTGCAGCCACAACATTGCAAGTATTAGGTAAGAAAGTCAAACCAAAACCCAGCCTGCCCGGCAGAGAGGTTTCCCAGCAGGCCAGAGACAAAGAAAAAAAGGGCTTTTTCAGCTGTTGCACCAGGGTCAGGCACCTCACTTGGTCTGTTCTCAGAAAATTGAGAAATTAAATAGGGCTCTGACTAGTTTGTCACGTTTTGCCCCAGGGTGACAGTGATGACTCAGAGCACAAAACAGGAATGAAGATCCCAAAGGTCCAGGTTTTCTGCTTACCCAGTGAATGTCTGAGCCTCTTCCTCTCCATGAAGATTGAAATTTGAAACTCAAAAATTTGACAATTATTTTCCTGCTGCTAAGAACAATTTCATAGAATCACAGATTGGGTTGGGTTGGAAGGGACCTTAAAGATCATCTCATTCCAATGCCCCTGCCACAGACAGGGACACCTTCCACTAGACCTGGTTGCTCAAAGTCCCATCCTGCCTGGCCTTGAACACTTCCAGGGATGGGGCATTTACAGATTCTCTGGGCAACCTGTTCCACTGCTTCACCAGTCTCACAGTCAATAATTTCTTCATAATATCTAATTTAAATCTCTCCTCTTTCAATTTAATGCTATTAAGCCTTGTTCCATCACTACATGCCCTCATAAAAAGTCCCTCTCCAGCTCTCTTGTAGCCCCTTTAGATAATGGAATGTGCTGTAAGTTCTCCCCAGAACCTTCTCCTCTCCAGGCTGAACACCCCCAGCTCTCTCAGCCTGTCTTCTTAGGAGAGGTGCTCCAGCCCTCTGATCATTGTCATGGATCTCCTCTGTGCTTATGTTACCCCAGGCAACATAATTTTGATGAGAAAGCCAATGCACATTTCTACCCAGGCCACAGCATCACAGGCAGGTGTGCAGCCATTCCCATTCAGGCCTAAGATACCCTGTCCTTCACCCCCATCCTCCAGGAGGAAGAGCTTTCACCCAAAAACGAGAACCAGGGTTCAAACCCCTTCACACCAACTGCACAAGCACAGCCCTCTTCTGCAGCTCTGGCTCCAGGTGCCCTTCCTAAACAGCAGCTGGAGCTTGTTAGAGCAGCCATAGCCCCCAGCAAGGTCAGCCCTGCTGAGAAATCAAACCAGAGCTGCGAAAATGGGAAGTAGAAAGAAAGCGCTCAGTCTGTGGTCACTGCAGAGCAGATGGGGACGAGAGTGGGGAATGAGCACCTGCACGTCTCTGCCTGGAGGTTTCTGAACCTGGAACCGGGTACTTTGCATCCCTTGGCAAAGGTACTGTGCTCAACAAGAGCCCCAAGTGTGCCGTGCCAGCCTGCACAAACAACTGAGGGACCTTACCTCCAGCTCAGCCCCATTTGGATCCAGCCCCAAAAAAGACATATGAACGTACCATGAAAGAACTAAATCAGTGTTTTCGTTGTGTTCATTGAGGACAGCTAGAAAGGGGGCTTTTTTCCTCTAAAGCAGCATGAATTCAAAAAGAGAGTTCTCATCCAGTTACAGGCACAATAAGCACATGTGCTTGAGTCTTGGCTAGAGACAATGGCCCACATCTTTCCAACCTCACTTTTCCATTTGTGGCAAGAAATTCCCACCTGGCCTGTGGCAGCACGGCTAGAGTTACTGACACTTTTAGGTCGATCCTCAGAGAGGAATTTAGTGGAATCTCTGCTGATTCCACCAACTCTCTATCTGACCTGCACAGAGCAGAGGCTAAAGGCATTGCTTAAGCTCTCCCTAGCTAGTATTTACTAAATGTGAGCAAACCCAAAAAAAGATAAATAACTTGTGCAGGCATCCTCTCAGGCCTCCTGATACCACAACTCATAGCTGTTTATTTTGTAACTGCCAGCAGCTCTTTTATATCTTCCTTCAAACAACAGTCAGTCATTTTTCCAAACAAAGTTCATCACCCTCTCTGATCTTTACATCAGCGCCCGGTTTGGCAGGTATGGATGTCCAGATCTTGCCAGGGCCAGTGCTGGCTGGAGCAGAGTGACCACACAGCCTCTGAACAGGCGCCTTGCACATCCCCCAGAGACACTGGCAAGGATCATAACCCTTAGCTCAGCTGATCTTAAAGCACTTGACACAGGCATATCAGATGTATCTGCTCAATGGAAGGACATGGGGACAAAGATAAACATCTCCAAAGGCCTTTGGACACTTAATGGGTTCTGAAACCAGAGCCACACCACTGTCCAGAAGTATGGCCAGATGTTGGCCCTCCTGGTTGCCCCCTGGGTCCCCAGTGGCTGCACCACACCAATACCTACTACAGGAAAGGAGTGTGACAGTGCTTCCTTCATGCAAGGTGAAAACCTTGAAAACCTTCTTAGACTTCTCTGGATTTGAACCTTCCTTTGCATGAGTCCTTGCTCACAGAGACTCTGTGATTCTCTGTTTTTAATCAGATCCCAAATTTCCTCTCTGCTATACTGGTTTGTGATTCTAAAAGTGGCCAAGATTCACAGCTTCTTTTTTGACTTCTCAGGGGTGTAATCTCATCCACAGCAGAGAAATCTAATAACCTTCATTCACCTCAGTGCAATGACACTGCCTTCAGCCAGCTGCAACTCCAAACCACAACTGGCCACTCATTTCACACCGCATTTCAGACACTTCAGCACATTTCTTTGCTTCTGCTTACTTTTCTCATTTGACACAAATTACTTCTCCTTTCTATGCCCTGTTCACATAAAACCTGCATTTCAACAAAAAAAAAAAAAAAAAAAAAAAAAAAAAANAAAAAAAAATTAAAAGAAACTTTTTTTTGGCCTGAAGAAGTCAAGAAAGATTGAGGTTCTCAATCCCACCTCCAACCTGAAAATTGGAACACTCTACAGTTCCCCTGTCCCTGACATGGCAGTGAAGCCTCCTACACTCCCTCATGCCCCTCCCAAGCAGTCCCGCAGGCTTTATCTGCCCCCTCCCATTCCAAGTGCCTGACTCCTCTGGCATTTCTGCTCACCTCCCACATTACAGGCGACCCAGACCTTTCCATGCTGTCCTCATTTGCTCCCTTCAATCCCAAGGGACTGCAAATGCCCAAGCTGTGGATCTCCAGGGCACACATAACACTTCCTGGTTGAAAACTGGTGCTGGGCAGTCGGACCACCCAGAGCACACAGCCCTGCTGAACATCTCTAACTGAAGAGCATTTGCCTTATCTCCCTTCTCCCTCCTCTGATTATCAGAAGACCAAAAACAAAACCCTCCAAGACCAATCAAGGGTACCTAACTGGAGTTCATCCTTGTAAAACAAGGTGAAAAAACAAGAGGTGACACACCAATCCAGAGACCTGTGACAGCATCTTCACAACCCTTCAGCGCAGAAGCCAGTGCTGCACTAATGAGCTCTATGTGGGTATGTCCAGCAGGGTCTATCTGGGAATTATCAGCTATTCCCAGCCAGAGGGCTGGAAGCAGCTATCACTCTCTTGCTTGTTATCAAGCTCCTTCAGTGCAAAGAGACTGGAGTAGTTCCATGTTGCTGAGCACAGTGCAGCAGCAGATTCTACATCTTATGGGTAATGCAAGTTTGAACCTAGTTCTCAAAATACATGTCTCACCAGCTAGGAACTGCTAGACTCTGGTTATTCTTAGCCCCCAAGTCACTGTGGTAAGAAGCTAAAGGGAAATGATTTCCAACAAAAAACATACTGAAATGAAAATATTAATCATGCTGCTTCTGGAAATGAGAAAAGGCTCTTCGTTTTCAGGGCAAAAAACATGCTGTTTTTGTAAGAAACCACTTCATGGCTGACCTTAACTCATCTGGAGTTTCTGGAGGGTAAATGAGTGCAAGGTGCTTGTAGGGACCCTGTCTCCATCCTCCCATCTGGGATTGCCTCTACGTGCTTGGCGAGGAATTCACAGACCAAGCAAAGCAGCTGCACCAGACACATGGGATCCCAATGCAGAGAAGCTTCCACGCTGCAGCAGTGCCCACGAACACACTGCCTCCACAGGGAGGGAATGGAAAGGAAAAGTCAAATGAGTAAATCCCATGCCCAGCATGTGAGATGGAACAAGTCTGCTGTTCTGACTTGGTATCGTCCTGCATCAGCTTAATTACCTCTAGTAGGGTGAGCTCAGTGGAGAAACAGGCCCTTTCCTGGCAGAGGTGGTGATGCAGGTATGAGACATGAGATATCCATTCCCCATTCATTTACAGCTTCATTCATGGAGTTGGAAAACAGAGCCCGGCACCCACACGCCTCCCCAGCTTTTATTTTACAAGTTTGTCAGATAATGGTAAGCTGAAGCTTTTGTGTTTGTCTTTTAAAAGCTGATGACAGCTTTAAAGACCAGTTTTCCTAAGCCCTGCACAGATTTCTTAATAAATAAAAGGAAACTGAAGTAAGTATAACAAAAGATCTCTCTCCCTGCATGTCTCATATGGATTACATCCTCAGAACATCACAGCAACAGGCAATTCTTCGCTACGTGAATTTCAAGGGTTCTCAACAACTTTCAGCAGCACCTACAGGATCTGGTCTGACTTCCTACAGGATGGCCTTTGGAATTCAGGTCTTTCTCTGCTCTGGAAAAGAGTTACAGGTCTGCAGCCAAGTACAGCCAGCAGTGCTGTGCTTTGCAGGATCTGTGCTGTGCAGGTGGGAGACACAGCATGGACTACTCTTCCTTCAGATGTGGCAGCCTGAAATGAGCCATCTTTACTTGCTTGCTCCAGCCACAAGGAGACCTGTTGGGGAAAGCAGGCTCCAGTGCTGTGAAGCCACCTGCAATCCCTCAGTGATTCCTCTGAAACCTGTGTGAGACCCAAGTGTAGAACGACCACATTGGAAATGCCCTTGCAGCTTTCCCTCTCAGGCTGGCTTCTGCTGCCCTGCAAGGCAAGGGCCAACCTCAGCCATGCTTCTGCCTCCTGTGTTTGCCACCTGCAGCTCCCCTCTGGTCTCTCTCTGCCACACATGCAGGGGACAGGGAGAAATTAAAATTTTTCAAAGAAGAGGCAGAGAGGACCAGACACAGATTAATTTCTCAGGGCACACAAGCACCCACACTACTCTGGCTTTGCAGCTGCTGACAAAAGCCCCCTGCAATGACCCATCCTTCACTCTGAGCCTGGCCTTGGGGGAGAGAACAGATTTGTCCAGGCTGAAGCAATTCACTGCACAACAGCAAGGGCAGGAACATGATTTTCACTCTTTATCAAAACAGTCAGGCCAAGGGCAAGGCAATATAGTGCAAATGAAACAAGCACGAGGCAGCACAGGCTGGTAATTGCAAGGAAACAAGAACTAGACAGTGATTTGAAGGTCTCTATCAAGTAAGGGGTATATTCTGCCCTACCCTACTATAACCCTCTCAAGTCTTATGACTCAGAGGTTCACTGAGAATCACCACTCCCTTTCTGGTTCCCTCCTGCAACTGAAAGAAGCATTTTCTGCTGGCCCATGACAATGAGCCTTTCTCAGGCTGGCTCGGCTGCCTTGCCCCAGAGGCACAGGGTGGAGATGTGGCATACTCCCCACGCAGCTCACCTGCTGCAGGAGGGGTCACGTCAGCCCAGGCACATCCGAGAACGCAAGCAGGCAGGTCCCTTGAGCAGGCTACAGGACTAAATACACTGCTTCCTGAGGTTAACCTCAACCCCTGGGGCTCAGTGCAGCTCTTGTGTGGCTGGAAGGAGGAAGGGTTTATTATGAAAGCAGAAGCTTCCACCAGTGAAGTGTGGAAAGCCGTCACTCCTCCTTACCCCATCCTATTGCTAACCCCAGCTGTGAGTCTCTGCCCCAGCTCCACTGCTCAGATATTAATCAAATTCAGCTCAAAATTAGTCTTTTCTTCAAGCAGTTTTCTGATGAGTAACCAAGTTAGATCAGTGGCTGAGTCATAGGAAGCAAACCTTTGTGCAGCAAGAGCAAGCTATGCGAATTCTCTGTCACATCAGCTTTGTGACTGCCTTCAGATGTTTCCAAAAGGCAGCTTCTCTGTACCACAGTTAGCACAAAACCTGTCAGTGGCAGGGGATAAATGTTTTGAAAATGTTAGCAAATGATTAAATGGTGCCTTAATTGCAAAGAATGGAAGCAGAACTGCACATGGAGAGGTGGGTTGCCTTGTCCCATGGTACGTGATCCCATGGGAACATAGGAGATTTGAGTGCTCTTGCAGATTCTGTTGCCATCTTCCTCTGTAACCTCAGAAAAGCCAGATTTTCCAAATCTAGCACCAATTCGAAGGTCAGTTTTTACAAGAAGTTCAGCACCAAATTTGCTGAGCTCTTTACAGCTCTGGGGGAGAAGGCAAGAACACTTACTGTGGGACCACCCACGCCCCATGTCCCATGTGTGGGACCATAGCCTGTCTTTGATAGCAGCGAACACTTGGGCATGTGGCAGGACATGGCATTCAATCCCAAAACTTTTCTTATCTATGTGCATCTTTTGGGCTTGCTGATCTGCACTACACCTTTGTGATTAATAGCCTCAATGGACTTTTCTCCCTTGAATTTCTCTAACCGCTTGTTGAGGACCTTTCATCTTGAGCATCTACACTGAACTCTACAGTTTAAAGCCTGACTGTGTAAAGAACTGGGGGTTTGTCTAAAAACTGTTACTGAAGAAAAAGGAGTTAATTTTAGGACCCCAAGCTCTCATTTGATGAGGGAAAAGGTGGATAATTTTGTTCCCTGTTGCACCTTCTCTGTTGCACTTATGACATTGCAACTTCAACCACAGACCCTTTCAATCACCCCTCTTACTACTCAGTAAAAAGTCTTCTCATGAGAAGAGGTCCTCTTCCTGTTACCATTCCTGTTGCCTTCTCCACGTTTTTTCTACTTTATCTTGGTTTTTTTTTTCAGCAAGGGACTTAAGAACTGCTCTGGTTGTGCAGCCTCACAGCTGTGAGTGCAAAACGTTTCTAGAGTAGCTTGTTATGGCTCTCTTTTTTTGTGCACTTTTCCTGTTTGAACAATACCTAACATCTGGTTTGCCATTCTCTAATTGCTGAGCATTGAATTGACATTTTCATGGGGTTATACATGATGAGTTGAAGTTCTTCTTCCTGAGTGGCAATAGCTAATTTTAGACCTTACCGCTGTGCATGGTTAGGTTGTTTTGTTTTCCTTAAGTACATGAATTGCATCTGCTATTCTCCCATTCATCCAATAACCTTTGTGAGCTCCTTCTGTTAATCTTTACTGTCAGTTTTAATTTTTATTATTCTCAGTCAACTCTGTATCATCCGGAACTGCTGTCACTTCTTTATTCAGTCCTCTTCCAGATCACTTATGAATATGCAAGTAAAGCAACCCAAGATAAATCACTGTAGCAGTCTGCTAAAAACATAGAATATCCTGAGCTGGAAAGGACCCATAAATATCATCGAGGGCAACTCCTAACCCCCACACAGGACACCCCAAGAATCACACCATATGCCTAAGAGTATTGTTCAAATTCTTCTTGACATCTCCCCTCAGTCTCCTCTTCTCCAGGCTGAACCAGCTGTTAAGTCCATTCCCCCTCAGATGTGAAAATTTTTTTACTACTTATGCTTTAACCAGTCATTAATCCACAGAATTGGCTTTGTATTTACCCCTTTGACCACTAGTTTAATCCTCTGTTTTTCTTTCCTACCAATTTTCCAAGGACAATCTGAAGTTTCCTCATATAGTTTTCCTCTGCTTTTCTGATGTTAAGATGTCCAGAAAGTCTGCCCTTTCATCACTACATGCCCTTCAATATCTGAGGAATGCAAATAATAAATGCTAAAAAAAAGGTCAATTTATACAAATGTCACAAATTCTCACGGTGTTTGCTGATGTTAATCAAGTACTTACGTATTTAGAGGAAATTTCAGGTACTGAGTCACACATTTCATCAGCTCTTCTGCTGAAATAAATCTCTGTGTTCTTGGCCTAAATATTAAAACATATGCAAAGACTTTGATGTTATCAGAAAATGTTTGTGTGTTGTTATGCCATGTGATGTTAAGCCATAGGAGACCATTCTGACATGACAGGCTCTGACAACTGTTGCTGCAAAAACTTTTGCCTAATGCTAATCAATGAACTGAATGGGATAAAAATGTCCAAGTAAACATTGTTTCATCCAGTAAAACAACTGATTAGGCAAGAATATCACTCTGGTTGCTTTGTTCTCCAGTTACAGACAATTATGTAGACAAAGGCCCAAATGTTTACATTGCAAACACACTGGGTCTTAGGCCAGTTGTTTGCTATGTTTCCAGAGCAACAACCCAAATTTTCCTTGCATTATGAGTATAACCACAAAATGTGCTGAGCAAATATGTTTCATTCCCACAAAACTTTGTGGATGATTTATAAAAACTGTAACTAATCTGCATACTACCACTGCTTTATGTGCTTGAGTGGGAGACATTCTTCTATTGTAGGAGTACCTCAGGCATCCAAGGATAGGCTTTGGAAGTTGTATCTTCCTCCTTTTTACATACAAGGAACAGAAGTGGGGAGTTAGTCTATGTATTTACCAGAGCATGGGCCTAAAGTTACCTCTAAGACCCAAGTTCTTCTTGGCCTACGTGTTTGTTGGCCATGAATTCAGCCAAGAAAATGTCCTTAAAAAAACCAGAAGTTACAGGGATTAGAGAAAGAAGTGACAAACCAGTTTGGCACCAATAAAATGGTGGCAAAACCCTCTGTGTCTTTCTTACTGTGCTTTAAACTGAGACCCTTTGGCCTTGGTGGCAAGATGGACACTGCTCAGCCATGAAAAGGCACAGACACAAAATAAGGGCTTCCTAGAAACCAGAATGTAAGGGGAACAGGCTGACTTTATCCTCACAGTGGATCAAACCATGGCCCTATTTATTTACGGCCAGGCATGATGTATGCATGTACAATCAAATCAAACATCCAAAGCTATTGTTGAGTAGAAATTATGGGGTCAGCCTTTGTTCTGCTGCATGCACCAGCCTTGAAAGAGAGCCTTTGTAGAGGAAAATGGCCTGCTGTTCATATCAGTTTCCCTCCCCAAAATGAATTCTGCATTTCACCCAAAGACATACACTAGGCCTAAGTCTTGCTCTCACAAAGGGGCTTTGTCTGGGTGCCTTTGCTTAGAACACAGATTTTATTTATCAAAACTGTGCATGAAATTTGGTGCCATGTTGATACTTAACATGCAGAACATGCTGCTTCTCTACAAGCAAGGGCAGTGAAAATAGTGATCTTAGAGGAGAAGGAATCATGCCTTGTCCTGCCATGGTAATTCCATCCTTCCACCATCTCACGCTGAGTCACTGCTAGCTTAGCACCAAGCTGCCTCTGCAAACAAAACACCATGCCTCGCTGAAAACCAGAATAAAGACCTTCTGGGAAAGATGTGACAGCTTTTTGCAGCTATCATGTATTTTCAATTAGTCTGTTTCTAAGTGACTTAGCTAAAACTTTTGCAGGCAATGTTTCAAAGAGCGGGCAGTGAACCGGGCTCTGCAGGTGGTGGAGGGCTACCTCCACCTTTGAGGAGCAGGCTGACAGAAAGCCCAAAACATAAAACAAGCTGTACTGGACCACACCAAAGTCTCCATCCAACTAGACCCACATTTATTCTCTGTAAGTGACCAAACCAGATGCCTCATAGTTGCTAGTCCTGTCTAACAATTAATAATACCAAGCTAATAATAAATTATTATGCTGTAATTAATTATAGCATATAGTCATATCCACCCATAACACCTCCTCAGTCTCCAACATTTTGCACCTCAGGAACTTCCAGAGACAGAAGTGTTATCTCCATAGCCCTCAGTCTATTTTTATTCCATGAATTGGTCTCCACTGATTTTTACTGTCCATATCATCCTGCAGCAGGGAGTTTCACAACTTACAACACCTAATGTGAGGAATCATCTGTTGTTATTTGCCTTGAACTTGTCTTCTGCTAGCTGGTTGGGGTTTTGTTCTGAGGTTCTAAATCTTTGTTGGAGAAGACATTAAAGAGCTGGATTCTGTTTTTCTGGATCAAATCACAGGGCCTAAGTGTTTGCAAAAATCCTTTCCCAGAAATGTAACATTATTTTTGCCATATCTGCACATCCAATATTCTGAGAAGGGCAATGAGGTGGGAGTTGTGCCATTAACGAAGTAGTTTTGCTATAACCTCTAACACACATCTTAAGCTGGTTGGTCCTTCTGTCTGTGGCTGTGGATTGGTCATCCAAAAGCTGATGGAGGGAGTTCCCATTACAAGAGACAGGCAACCCCACAGGGGAACTCCTGCCTCAAAGTGTATAGAACACTCCAGGCGTTCAGGATGCAAAAGGAGAAAGGAAGACAGCAGTGAACCACAACCAAGGCAGGAGATGTAGGCTGAGCCTGATGTATTTGAGGAACAAAGAGGGAGCCAAAGGAGGGGATACTATCCAAAAGTACCCCCATGTTGTGAGAGCAGCTGTGCTTGATGACTACCCAAAATGGGAGGGCAAACTGTATATCACAGCCTTTCTTCATTCCTTCTAGCTATAAACAGATGTTTAAGTAACAGGAAAGGAGAGTTTAGGATCAAACCCCTTTGTGGTCACTGAAATTGGCATCTGCTATTGCAGACAAACCCCTCTTCAATCACTTTTCATAAAGCAATGAAGCTCCCTTTTAACTCAGCCTAGAATTTTGGCCTTTCATCTCCTGACAGAGATAACACCTTTCTGACCATTAAAACCCTTTTTCTCTTCCCCAGTGTAAATGGGTTTATTTCTCATTAATACCCATTTGTTCTTGTGCCAGTACAGTTCACATACTTGAATAGCCAGGGGTTATTTTGCTCCTGTGTGGCACTGACACCTTTCCTGATATATTCAAAGATGATCACATCCCCTCTCAACCCTCATTTTGTTATGCTATATCAGACAAAATTCTTTTAATCTCATGCTGTAAAACCCCACTAGCATCCCCCTTCTCAGCATCTGTCCCACTTTAGATTCACCATTCTGGGAATTATTGCGAATTAGACATAAGATTTCAAAGGATGCTCCTAGGTGAGTTATTAGCAATGGGAACCTGAACTCCAGCAACTCAGGCATAAAAGCAGAAGGCTTTCCTGAGAGAATTGGAAACATTTCCAAGCTCTGGAAGATTTAGAAATCTTTACATCAGCTGGATAAGAGATAGGAGCAGGCAACTGCACATCTCCTCTCCACCCAGTCTGGCTGACAGATGTGTACTCCACCAATGAATGGGATACCTGGATAAACACTGTCTCCTGAGTTTGTAACCAATTTCCTCATCCACAGCAAGTGACAGCAAGTGTGGCTTTGCTGCGTACCTGGAAGAATACCAGGAAGACCAAGGAGTAAGAGATTTAAAAGAAAAGCAGAGCACTGAATCAGTACAAAATTACGTCCCATTAGTCTGTGCTTAGAGTGTGCCTGAATAATCAGTGCCAGAACCGCAGTGCTTTAAAAATCCATTACACGGGAAACACAGCCATTAATCCTAAATTGCAATGAAGGGAAGAAGACTTCAGTCTCTGCTGTGGACGCTCGTTCTGAAAGCCCTTAATCTCTATGAAGTCATGTTTGAGATGCAGTAGCTGTTGCTGGGGAAATAAACATGATGGCACACAAAGGAAAAAACGCTGTCAAGTGGGGAGGAGGCAAGAGGAGCAGATGAGCCATGATGAAACAAAGGACTCTCGCTCTCCAAGGCTAGCCTCCAGCAAAACAAAACATGAGGCAGAGTGACTGAAAACATCTTAGAAAAACTGACTGTGCTTAGCTGTGTTATATAGTAGAACATCAGTGGGTCTTTATCTAAATTACACAATCTGAGGCATTTCACCCATTCAGTGTCTCTAGGCTTCTTAAATGGGAGGGGGTGGGGTTTATCTTGCTCCCATTACAACCGCAAATGTGTCTAAACCCTCGTGTGTGTGTGCACCATTATTGACTTACAAATACCACGTTGCTTCCCAGCGATCTTACTCAATCTCCTGTGGTTCAGGGAACACTAAAACACGAAGATTATTTTGCGCTTGGTATTATAGATAATATCTTTTTCTTTAAGATTCTCAACTCTCTTGGGGCCTCTCCCTCAGGAAAATTCAACTCTTTGACAACTGCTTTGCGACTCAAAACCAAAAAGCACTTTTCTTCTGTGCTCTGACCTTCGCTGTAAGCATTGCAAAGGGCTTAAGTGAAGAAACAAAAGATCAGGAATCCTTCCGTGCAGTACATGCTCTTAACCTTCACTACTGCTGGAAATAAGTCCTGTTTTAATCTGAGCAGGGACAAACACAAAACCAACTCTCATCATCAGACCTTGGGACAACAATTCCTGCAGCTGTGCAGTAATGACATTCTCGGCATGGCAGATCTCTGTCTAAAACTCTGCTGCTCAGTAGGAAAAGGAATGTCTGCACAAACACTCACGTCTCTACATTCCTGAGCTCTACTGCAGTCCTGCCTTCATGTCAAACGCCCCAAATAAATGTTTCAACCCTCCTGAAGAGCAGGGCACAACTGCAGGTAAAATATCAGGAACCTGACATAGGTCTGTGGCCAGCAAGAAAAAAAAAGAACTTTGTTTCATATTTTTGGCATTTAAGACTAGATGGTCATTGTAGGTGCCTTCCAACTGAAATTATTCTTTTCTATTCTATTCTATTCTATTCTATTCTATTCTATTCTATTCTATTCTATTCCAGTCTAGTCTATTTATATTAGTGTAGGTATAAAGAAGAAAAAGCAATGAAAGCTAAAGAATAATTTGGAAGTAGCTTGCTCCACTGAAAAAGTTGCTTTTTAGGACCTCAATCCAGCCAGGGCAACAATTCCCCTGAGCTTCAAAGCCCCATCTTCCAGCTGCTGTGGTGTTTCTTTCCAGCCCTTTCACTGTGGGACCGAGCAGCCAAGCACAGGGATGCAGTGTAACAAAAATGAATTTGCTATCAGCTCTTTTGCCCAAACCAAAGGAAAAAAAATGGCCACCTGACCAAAGAAGAATTTGTTCCATGTGGTGGAGTTCTATTTACACATTTCTGACATAACTGGCAGTGATAGCACCACACAGAAATGGCAATTCAGACATCCAACAGCAACTTCAGCGATCACAGCCCCTCCTGGCAGGCAGATGGAGAGCCCGGGGAGAATTCAACCTGATTTTTGTGGGTGCAAGGTTTCAAAGTGCAAAGCACGCTGCAGATACAAGTCTGGGGAAGGAAACCAGCTACTGCACCCCCTTGGCTACGCCACGTGTGCATCCAGCTCTGGACATACATGCACAGCGTGGCTTTATCCCAACAAAGGAGCACTTGTGTGTTCACTGTTCACCCCCGCAGCCATATCTGCTTCAGTCAAAAGGGATTTTGGTGAAAATGGGGCATTTACACAGTGTTTCATTTTTTCCCCTTGACTTGTCTTTTCTGAGCTTTGCCCCTCACTCCTACATGATGGCGAGAGCCCTTATGACCCAGCAGCTATAATTTGTCTTCCGTAAGCAATTTTTAGAGCCATGTGTACTGTCCTTCTACGTCCAGGTCAGAAAGCAGGACTGACAAGTATCAAGCATTAGGGTAAGAATGAATAAAGCAGAGAAACACAGAGGAAGAAGAGCTCCCTTGTTGTCTCTCATCTGCCCTGAGTCCAAGGTCACTGTGAGCTGCAGGTCTGCTGCATGTAACCCAGCTCCCCCATGGTCACACTCCCTGCTACCCCATGGACATTGCTGATAAGTGGATTAGGGATCTACTGCCCAACTGCCCCAGCTCACACAGCCACCATGTGGGACAGAAGCCACAAACCTGATGCTGAAAATGCCTGAAATAAGCGTATGAATGAGGCAGCATGAGGGGAAGCCCCACGGGCCACATCAAAGTGTCCTACCTGTCTGACTTCCATATGGCCAACCCTGGCAGGGCTGCTCCAGAATGTGCAGGCAGCAGACAAAGGCAAAGAAGAAGAAAAATGCTCTCAAGCAGGAGAGATTTGGGTTGCCTGTTCTTCATACACCAAAGCAGCAAAAACTTGCAGAGAATGGAAAAAAGGCTAAAGCAAGAACAGCAGCAGCAGCCAAAGACAATTAGTATTTCCTAAACAACAAATAGCTCTTTCAAAAACAGGTTTATACCCTTCAGAGAAAGATTGCAGAGGACACATCCATTTTTCCCACTGTGTAGATTTGTAAAGCTAAGTATGTGCCACCTGAGTATTGCACAAGATACCAATTAGAAACATATATTTTGGGCAAAAGAAGAAACAATGAGCCACTCTGGTTAACTGCCATCTCTGAGAGAGGCAGTCTTTTTCCATTTGTCTTCTCTTCCACTAAAAACAGAGGAGTGTTTTACGAGCAAACAGTGAAAGCTCAGGTCTCATTTTCCAATTTGAGGTCTCAGAAGTACTCAGCCCTGTGTTCTTACCCTGTAACTATCCTCCAGTCGCCTGTAATCACACTCAGTGGTCTCAGATCGGCTCTCACTGGCTTGCAGCAGCACTTTGCAAAACACGTTACCAGTTATTTCCCCCCTCCATGATTTTCCCTGCCAGGTTTTCTCTGGATGGCAAAGCTGAGTGGCTCTGCCCGAAATCAGAACTGACTCATATCCCTAATGCCTATAGGAGACAGCACTTCTGACCCACGAAGGGAAACAAACTTTTCCACCAAATTCTCTCCACGTGGCTGTTAATACTTAGCTTAACTCCACTGTTTCGTTGCTCATCTCGAGAGCTGACATGTTTTACTAATAGAAAAGGCATCCTTCCCCTCTGCTGGGTTGGGTGGCCCACTGTGCCCATTGATCCGAAGTACCATGAGATATTAAACTTGTACTGAATTCAGTTTTAGGCTGTATCTGACTAGATGTTTACATGGTGATACACTCAAAATCGGTGAAAAATACTCAAATATTAGCTTTACTAACCCGGTGCAAAGTACAAGATTCAAACATTGGAACAGGCTGCCCTGGGAAGCGATTGAGTCACCACCCCTGGAGGTATTTAAAAGACATGTCGATGTGGCACTCGGGGATGTGGTTTAGTGGTGGGCTTGGCAATGATGGGTTAGCGCTTGGACGCGATGATCTTAAAGGTATTTTCCAACCTAATCGATGCCATGATTCTATGTTGAAAGTGAAGTGCTTAAATTGCAGAGACCAGGGTGCCGGGTCCCTAGAGGAGGGCGCAGGATCCCTTGGGTCCCTGACCGCCTGGACAGCCTGTCCCCAGCTTTCGTGATTCCCCCACCTCAACTCCCAGCCCCGGGCCGCGAATCCAAACCCCGGGGCTGGACTGAGAGGGTGCCCGAGCCGGGCACGGGCTGCACCCGCTCACACCGGGGCAGCTCGGGCTGTCAGACGGCTCTGGCCGGGGCGGGGCAGCGCTCGCCTCCGGGATGCCCACGGGACACAGGAGGAAGGAGCACACTGGGGACCCCTCCGTGGTGGGCAGGACCCCTCTGCAGCGAGGGGGACGCAGCACTGGCTCCGCGGAGAGCTCTTCCCCGGGGATGATCTGCCAGGGCGAGACCAGGACACGGGAGCGGGGCTACCAAGGGAATACCCCCGGCAGGACGCGGGGCAGGGGCTGCGCGGCACAACCCCGCTCCGGGCGGGGACAAACTTCCCCGGCGGGGCCGGTCCGGACCCCCCGCTCCGCCTGCGCCCCGCCCCGGAACCGGGCGCGGCTCCCGCGGGCGGGCAGAGCCCGGCGGCTGCGGGCGCTGGCGGAGGGTCGCTGGCAGTGAGAGTCGCTGCCGTCCCCGCCGCAGGAAAGCCGCCGCGGTAAGGCCGAGCTCCGCCGGGGGCGGTCGCGGGAACGGGGTCCTCTCGGTCGGGAGAAGTTGGGCTGAACCCGCCTCCCGGAGCTGCAGCCCGGCTGGGCATCCCCGCGCCCGGCTGTGCCCCGGTCCCGGCCGGTGAGACGGGGCGGGTGAACGCGGAGAAAGGAGCTCTCCGGGCCGTAGCTCGGCGGGCGGCTCGAAGCTGCAGGGAGGGATGGCTGAGCGCAGGGGGGATGGAGGCGCGACAGCCGCAGGAGGTGTAGGTGGGACCCGGTTTGGACTGCAGGTGTGAGCGTCGCTGGGACGGCGCTGCTGCTCCCGCTTTGACGGTACACAGGGGAGGTGGGAGCCGGTCCGGGTTGCAG
This sequence comes from Struthidea cinerea, assembly GCA_013397865.1. Lineage (NCBI taxonomy): Eukaryota > Metazoa > Chordata > Aves > Passeriformes > Corcoracidae > Struthidea > Struthidea cinerea. Next base: position 372,623 of record VZTI01004555.1, on the reverse strand, counting down.
ATGCAACAGCGCGGTGTATAGGTGGGATGAAGTCTGGATTGCAGGTGCGACGGTGGAGCACACAGGTGGGAGCTGGTCCGGACTGCAGCCGCAAACACACCGTGTGAGGGCTGCGTGTGGTTTGGATCGCAGGTGCAGGCACAGCGTGTATAAGCGTGACGTGGTCCAGACTGCACGTGTGGGTGCAACGTGGTGCAGGCTGCAGGTGTGATGTGCAGGTGGGATGTGGTCCTGCTGTGCCCGGGGCTGGCAGAGCATCTCCCAGCGTGGAGTGGATGGCCGGTGTGCCTGCGTCTGGGCCGGGCCACTTTGAGGCTTTTATTTTGAAAGATTCTGTTATCCAGTGGTTTTCAGACACGGTCTCCCAAGTCCTGCCCGGTTTTCCCACATAGTTCTCTCCAGCCTCATCCTCCCTTTTGCTCAGTAACTCTGCAGTGATTAAATGGCTTCTTGCAACATCAGCATACAGAGCTGAATTCCAAAGCTCGTGGGCGGGGAAGGAGTGCTCAGACACGCTGATCTTAGGAGAAATACCCCAAAACACTGTTCGTGGTCATCCCTCCCTGTACCAGATCAACGCTGTGAACTTTCTGTTCTTTTTCGTGGATTCTTAAGACTGAAGAATTTCTCTGGGTAAACACAGTTCAAAACACTTCAGGCTCCATGGTAGACTGCAAGGAAACTTCTGGCTTAAGTTAGTTGAAGAGAAAAGTTGGAGTCAGCAGAGTTACGGTAAGGTTGTCATCGTCCTACTGAACTTGCTCAGAATTTGGGCTGTCTGGCCACTAATCTCAATTCTCTTCTATCCACTTAAGCTTATTTTTCCACTAAACAGAGGCTGCCAAAACTAGAGGGCAGGGGGGAGGGGATCACAGGAATCTGTGAGAATATGAGGGGTTATTTTCGTCCTGTTATAAGTTAATAATCCCATTCTAGGCTGTCATCCAAAGATATTACTCAAAAAATGCAAGCAGTGTACAAGACCCATTGTATAAAAGATAATCTAAATGTAGGACAGGAAGAGACCTGGTGGGTCAGCAAATCTAAAAACAGAATGATATTATGCCTTATTGCACACGACTGTAATTCATTTGTTGCCAGTCTTCTGGGAATGGGAAATTTCAGAACTTTACTGAGCTGGTATTACAATTTTTTCTCTAATATATGGCTTTCTCTTACTTTGTATTTGCACTATGACTGCTTAGTTCTGCCAGTCTGATGCTTTTCTCTCTTATCAGTGTAGAAATAGGAGTTGCGTGCTTTTCTCTTTACTGTGCAATGCCAAACGAGCTAGAACTTGCTGTCTGCTTTCATGAAGCAGGCTCCAGCTTCTGCTGATCCCTGGCAGTTGTGAGCTGGGCTTCTTAATCTCTGACTTCCCTGTGGATGAGCAGAGCTGCAAGGCTCAGAGGTCTGTCCTGTGCCTCTCGTGCTTTGACACCTCACCTAGAAATAAATCCCTCACCAGGTAGGTGCTGCAATTAACCTCTTCTTCAGGTCCTCCTGTCCTGTGATGGGGGTGGGAAGCTGGGACTTTCATCTCCAGGTGTCCATCTGACTTTTGTTTTCTGCTGTCAGCTCTCGTTGTATTTCAGCCATTTCATTAATCCCATTTCTATTGCATATCCTCGTGTTTTCTGCTGGTTCAGTATTCCCCCAGCTTTCTCCCACTTGCTCTTTCATGAAGGGAGAAGTTAAGTAGGATAGAGTGTCTCTTATTTTCAGTAGTGACCTCTGCCAAACTCAGACTGACCCATTTCATTGTCTGTCTGATCCTTCTAGGTCTGTACCCTCTTTATTACAAATTTTCATCTTTTGTTTGTAAACTTCTGATTTCACTGAGCTGCATAGCAAGTGGCTTCAAGTGTGTTGTAAACTGAACTTTATCCCTGTCCTGTATGCTTGTATACCCTGTCAGGTATGCTGAGCAGAAAATTTTTCTTACCAAAACAAGCTAAGTTGCATTTTGTCCTTCTTTCCACCTGATTTACTTCCATGGCATCACTTATTAGATGTGGTGTTTTTCTGCAGTGATTATTCTGTTGATGAGGGAAGTTTAATCCCGCCATTGTACGGTAACCAGCTGTGAGTAGAAGATGAGTCTAATTCAGCAGTGGGTAGCGACACAATCCTGCAGACTGGGCAGTGAACAACATTCATCGAGCTGAAACAGCTGAAGGAACTTCAGGCAAACCCAGTGCTCATCTCTGAGCTCAGGTTAAGCTCTCAGTTGAATATCCTTCCTCTTAATATTTGCAGTAAGGTCTATCAATAATGATTCAGAGAAAATACCACCGAATCAACAAAGTCAGGTCATGGGGTCACACAGTGGCACTGAACAAATCCAGCTCTGCTCAGTCCGAAATACTGCAGTGGGTGCAGATAAACAGGAGGAGTTATCCCTGCTCCATTCATTAACATTGTACGTTGCTTTTTATATAACTAGGTGAAAATTTGCTAAATATTTTGCAGAAACTAGATACAACCCTGCAGTGTGATACCCCTCGTGTTCAGTGTGTACCTGCTTCTGACTTAATATATTATAATCCCTTTGGCATTATCCACCAAGCTCAAGTTTATTCTAGTGTTTCTCAGCATTGCCTGTGCAGCAGTTTATCATAAAATGCTCATGAGCTTGGTCTTGCAGAGGCTGCCTTCATCTCCCAATGGCCAGAAAAAGGACTGAGTTGCACAAAGAAAAAGCACTCCGTTGCACCAAGTGCTGCAACAGAGCGGGCAAATGATCTGTATTTTAATTTTACAGAGGTGTCTTCAGTCCTGTGCTGTCAACTGAAATGCTAAGAATGAATTGGGGGAAGGGAAAAAGTCACATCAAATTTTGAGCTTTGACTTTCTCCTTCTAATGAAGGGCAGCTTCATGCTCACAGGTTGGGTGTGGGGTTGTCACACCATTCCAGTGATTCCAGTTCCGCAGGCATGCTTTAGGAACTGGATTGAATCACAAATTGGGAATGTTTTAAAAAAAGGCTTCTCTACGTTTGGGCGACTTCTCAGTGCCTCTCAGGTTCCTTGTCAAGGACAAGTATCCTCTGGCTCCTTTTTCCCAGGAAAAGAATAACTAATGAGCAACAGCCAAGCTTTATGATTGCTACCAGATGATGTCAATGGTAGATGAGCTGATTTTATGAAACTGAATACGGAACAAAATAGAGGTGTGGGGTTCAAGCATGAGCCCCTGAGTCATATCCTGGCATCTACAGGAGTGCCTGAAATTAAAAGTGATTGTGTGATGTGGCAGATGAACACTTGTTGCTGCTTTGTCAGCCAGCCTTTCACATCTGCAGAAAGCATCAGGAGAGCTTCTAACAGCATGGTGGGGTTTGTGTTTGATGTAATGAACACGTACTGATCATAGATTCAGCTGTTTCTACTATTTTGATACTTGAGCTGACATTTCAAAGTGCTGGGAATGCTGAAGCCACAGATCAATGAGAATCTTAAGCAAGCAATAGTGTTTGCAAAAAGCTCTGTAGCATTTGATGGTGTATTTCAAGGTCTCAGAAAAACCAGCTGAGCTGATAAAGGACACCAGACAAAGCCAGAAAGGAGGACTGAGAGACAGTGGGTGAAGTTCTCATTCCAGCACTGGAGTCACTCAGCTGATTCCAAAATGGTTAATGACCCTGAAAGAGAGAGCTCACTTAAGAAGGGACATTGCTGCAGCACTATGTCCAGTAACACAAGTACAGGCAAAGGAGGAGCTGCCAAATGCTGCAGTTGGTAAGGCCTGATGTCGATCTTGGCATGGGTGTAGTAATTATCACCAGGTGGTGCTACTTGGCACTGACTTCCTGCTTGTTATTCTTGCCACGACCATTATTCAGCTGAGGTGTGAACAGTATTCATATTGTGGAACGTTTGAGGGCAGACAAGGGATTTGGTCTTTGCATTGCTGCTCCGTTAGGGTCTGTGAGCAGGTGTCCTCAGTCACTCCTTGATGCTGAGAGGACTTCCCCACAAGGGACACAAGGGAAATTTCAGCTGATGGTTTACATTGCTGCTCACAGAGTACATACAGGCTCTGTAACATTAATTTCACCCCAAATCCAACTTGCAAAGCCTTCTGTTGCCTCTGCTGCTCCCAAGCTGATGGCTAATGCTACCATAGGACATCACTAGTGGTAGCTGGCCACCTTGGAACTGTGTGGGTCTCCACTTTTCCAGATGGGAGAGCTGAGTCACATTTTAACAAGCAAGGTCATCAGAGGAATTTGAAAATCACTCCAGGAAACTGTGGGAAAGGAGGCATCCTGCAACCATAAAACCTCTATATTTAGTTATACTTTAAAATGGAAAATGTTGGTGATTTTGCCATTGCAGAGGTCAAATGAGCTCCTCTCCTGTCTGCTCTGCACAGAACCTCTGCGCAGGGAGCCATGGCCGCCTGCCCCACTGCTTCCCTGTGTTCCCCAGAGGGAGGGACATGCCAGCCCCGCTCCTGTCCCAGGGACTGCAAGGCGAGCCCTTCCCTTGCTGGAGGCACAGCCTCTCCCCAGCATTCCCTGGCTGGCAGAGGGGATGAAGGGAGGGAAGCAGCAGTAGCCCCTAGGGCAGCAGCAGGGCCCCTTTCCTCTCTCCACATCAATGAATGAAGTTGGCATCATCCTGATGTATTTATTTATTTATTTAATTAATTAATTTATAACTTTGGTGAGCAGCTCTGCTTTTGTCAGTGCAGCTAAGGTATAACTGTGTCACCCTCCGCTCCGTGGGTTAAATTGCATTATTTTTAATGAGGCAGCTATCTCCACCTGCTTCTGTTCTGCTGGTTTCCCCTTTCTGGGAACTGTCTGCTCCTCGCCCGTCCTGCTTTTCTGTTAAGTCATTGCTGAGCATTGGCTGGAAGCAGTGAGCTAAGCATTAGCTTTATTTTCTGACAGAGGCCCCAGCTGGAAACAGAAGTTCCCATAGTACAAGGGAGCAGCTTTTTGTGAGCAATGCTTTTCTTCGCACAGCCTGCTGAGAAGTCAAACTGTGGCAAATCAGCTCATTCCACCGTCTGGCCCAGATCAAGGTTCTTCACCTAAATAAGAGGATGGCCCCTGCTGCCAAAGGATTTACTCCCAGGAGTGGGTGCAGCCCCTCATGGGCTGGATGTGCCACCCAGGGGCCTGCAGGAGGAGAGGCAAAGCCACACAGCCCTCCTTGGACCCTTCCTTATGCACTGGCTCATCTCTTCCATCAGCACTGCAGTGCTGAGCCCATTCCCTCTGTCCCAGCGGGTCCCTTGGGGGCACAGGATGGCACTGGGGGTTCTGGGGTGCGGCTCTGGGGTTTTGCCCCCCTTGCAGCCCACAGTTGTGCACCCTGGGCGGCTGCCTCCGCTGCATCAGCTGCGTGAGTAAGCCTCCCTCCTGCCCCAGAAACAGCCACAATCTCCTCTGTGTGTTTCTAGCTCAGAAAAGGCTGATTCATTCTCTGAAGCAGATTAATTACTTCTGCTATTTAGAAAAGAAAAAA
>VZTI01004555.1:348180-367063 GCA_013397865.1 Struthidea cinerea | reverse complement strand
AAAAAAAAAAAAAAGAGAGAGAGAAATCCTTTAGAATTGGTTGGCTTAACTTTCAACTGTGTGCACAATGCAGTAAAGCAAATCTGCTCTGAGCCAGAGCAAAAAGTTCACAGAGTAAGAAACTGGGGGCTACAGTATTTACCTGGCGTGTCAGCAGTGGGCTCTGCAACTTGGGAAGTATTTGTGAATGTGTCTTCTTCTTGAATTACATGACAAGTGGTGCAAATTTGAGCCTGCCATGAAGGTGAACTGGGGAACAAATGTTTTTATTCCCCGATACATTTTATAACTTGTTTCCTTTCTGGTTTGTGTCATGCGGATGTGGCAGCCAGCTCCCTGAGTAGCTCTCATCTGAAACCTGGCTGAGCTGCTCCCTTTCTCCCTTGGAAGGCTGCTTTCCAGCCTGCCTGGCTGTGCTCACTTGTTTATGCACTGATGGGCTGTAGTTCCCCATTTCAGAACAAGCAGTCCAATATTCATGAGTTATTTTATATTTACCCAGTCCTGAGGCTTCTTTTATAAACCTGGGGATAAATCCTGGATTTTGTTGTTTCCATTACTGGAAATGGACTGAACCTCCACAAACATTACCACACCTTAAATAAGGTCTCTATTTATCTAGAAAGGAAGGGAAAGGACTAACACAAAACTAAATTGATTTACAAGCCTATAATTCCCAAACCCCTGTTCTGATAACACTTGTAAGCAAGTGTTGAAGCAAGCCATATGTGTAGAGATGAATCACTTATAAAATTATATCCTAATATTCGTTGTATATTAACTTATCAGAGAAATATAGTGATTTTCCTCTTGAAGATTAATGACAGCCACATGTTCAGCTGGCATAAAGCACTGCAACTCTTTGGACTATGCAAACCTGAGGATATGATTGAACAACTGATTTCTTTGCAAAGAACAAAACAATATCACTTGTTTCTAAAGTGATAAGGAAAGACTGAAGAAGGTCAAAATGATAATCATAAGATATCTTGCATGTATAGTAAGGTTATTTTGACCCAGCATGAGACTTTCCCATGATCCCCAGTTGGCTGGGCCGTACTAAAATCTCTTCACATTAATACCAAGACTAAGTTAGAACTGGAAAGATAATATCTAGGAGGATAATTTTAGGTCCTCTCAAAACAGCTGGAACGAGTACTGTAGCAAAATGAAAGGTTAAGCCCGTTAATGTTTTAGGATTACTGCATTATAAAATAGGCTCTTTTGTTACCCAGTAATAGAGAAAATACTCTGAAGGCATCTTTGGAGTGGATTAATGTTGAAATCATGCTAATCCAGCCTTCTTCAAGCATTTATTTTAAACGGCTCAGATGCTTAACTTCTTGAATTAGCAGCTGAGCAGGTTCTCTGGTTACTCTTAGTAACGTTCATTTTCACACAAGTGCGCAGGCAAGTACCTGGCAGTATCTGGGGCTGTTCTCCTTAATGTGTGCAATACGTGCTTCACCCATGCCATTAGGAGTCCTGGCTATGGTCAGCCTTATCTGAACAAAAACGCTCCGGATGTTTGCGTTTGGGCTGTTCACCAGATGAGATACCAGCCACCGTGATTCATCAGCAGCTGAATGGAAAAGCTGATCTCGATAGAAGGGAATCGCATTTGCAACCTGTTTGGAGAACAGCTGGAAAAACGCTTCCCCCTTCTGCACCATTCTGGTGTCTTGGTAGCTTTGTTCAGAGGGTATGTCTGTAAATACAGATCTGGGTAGCTGTTTGGCTTAGTGCTGCCCTCAGCCCTTTCCCCTGTGGACCTCCAGCATCAAACTGGTTTCTAGGGAAGAGCTGTTGCCTGCCTGAAGATCTTCATCCTTGTGCAGGTGAGGAGAGTTTGTGCTTGTGCTGGAAGGATACAGCTAAACCCTGGACAGGACCTGCCTGTCTCTCTCCTTGTGGGGCAGGGCTCAGAAGGTCTTTTTTCTGTAATTACATCTTCTTGCTGCTGCAGCTCCAGCATGTGTACCAGGGAGCAGAGTTCAGCCACCGTGGCACCCTTCATCCTGGCAGTGCCTAAGCAGTTCCCCTGCAGCCTTAGCACGGGTGCAATGTATGTGTGCTGGATAAATAAACAAATATCAGGCTTCTTACCCAGCCTATGCTTAGGAGCACGTACAGCCTTTAGAAACCTGTACCTGGGTCTATGATCTGGGCAGAACTGCTGTTTGGGGTTTTGGCAGAGATTTTTGTCAACACCTTTCCAAATTAAGCTCCAAGTTCCTTGCAGTTAATGGTTTAATCTCCTCGGGTGGAAGCACCCTTCCCAAAACAGGATGTTTCTTTCTTGCAGAAGCTTCCTACCAAAAGAACTGCAGAGCAAGTGTTACGGATGTTTTAAGCAGATCAACCCCATTAGGTACAAAGTTCCCGGAAATATGCTACCGGCAGAAGCAGAGTCCTTTGTTTTTTTATCTGAAGTATTCATCAGATAAAGACTACTTCAGAAGGGTTTTTTTTTTTTTTCTCCTTTTAGCATCATCTGAAGTGAATGCATTCAGCTGAAAAGAAATTGGAGAGCTGGTCTGTGACAAGAGAGCTGGAGGGATGTCAGTCTTCAAGGAGAGTAGAGAAATTCAGTAAGAGCCAGCAGCAGTCAACTTTGCAGTTCCTGTCTTGCTCCTGTGATTTCCGGAGGATGCTCAGATGTCTCTGAGGGAGCAGACTGGCTGCTGTCACTGTACTCTCCCGATACCTGGGAAGGTCATCGTTAGTTTGCTCCATTTGCATCCCAGTAGCTCTTCTGGCAACTCCTGCTGTCCCCATGGCACAAGGTTGTGTTGCAAAAGCTAGAAGTCTTGTCGGCAGGTGGAGGATTTGGCTCTCTCCATAACTTTTATTTTGCTGTTCCCCTAAATTTGTATGTCTTCACCCGGCCTAATTCCCTTTCAGTGCCCTTTCAGCACTTTGTTTGACACTCGTCCTTCTGCTTGCTTTACTCAGAGTTCAGTTCTCAGATGAACAGAGAAATTGAATTATCCAAATTTATTTCCCTAATTTTTCCCCTATAAACACGTGGTGGTTTTCACTGTCCCCATAGGTGCCAGAGTACCCAACAAAACCCATCATGGGGATGCAGAGGTGAATATTGCACCTCTGATTCTTGAATACTGTCTGTGCTGATGTTTAGTGATTTAGAAGAGAGTGATATGAGGCATTTTAGGCAGGATCACCTAAAAAGAGCCATTGCAGCAGACCTCTGGCTGGCACAGTCTCCCTGCCAGCCTGAAATGAGCTGGGTGTCCCCTTTCCAAAACCCTTGACATGACTTTCTTGAAAAGCCACTGGCATGGGAATAAATTCGTCACAGAAACGTAGAACAGGGAGAAGACACTGATTGCTGTAATTAGGAGTTATCTAATTCCTAGAGGCAAATGGGCTGTGTTTATGTCTGTTTAATTGGATTCCTGAATTTTGTGGACCGGCCATGTGGGCAGTGAAGCCATCGCACTGTGATCCAGAGGCAGCAGAGTGATACACAGAAAGTAGAGGGTCTCAGCTCTACTTTACCTTACATGGAACTAAACTCTTAGTTCTTGATGTAATCTGTTTGATTTTGGTGTAGTTACAATTCAGAGGACCACCAAATCAACTGCTAGAAAATTGGGGTAAAATTGGGTTGATTCACTGGGGGAAAACTATTAACCCTCTCTCTGTGCGACTTGAAAGTTCATGTCCGTGTGGCCTGCAGAGGAGCAGAGCAGCCTGAGAGCTGGTTTTCCTGCTTTTCAGCCTGATTTCTCTGCTTCTGCTTTTTTGCTTTTGGTTTTTTGGTGGGGGTTTTTTGGTGGGGGTTTTTTGGGTGTTTGTTTTTTTTTTTCATATTGGAAATGATGGAACTTTTCTAGAAGGAGAAACATTTCTGGAATGTCTCAGATCCAGGCTTCAGATAAAACCTGATGGGACCTGACTGATAACCTTTTACATTGTTTCCATGGTTTTCAAGGACAGGAATTTGCACCATCACAATCCTTTCTTTGCAGGATTTTTTTTTTTCTCTTAGATTTTATTTTTTTTTCCTAAAACCTGCTGTGAGCCTGGTCCTGCTCCCAAGAACCAGATTAGCGACTAATCTTTTGAGGACTTGGGGATTACACTTCAGGAGTGCATGCAATGTAAAGGGACATTCATTTGCTGTTGTAAAACCCATCCTGAATTAACATTAGTCTTGGATTGCATGGACACACCCCCAGCGTGTTTCCTATGGCAGGATGGGGAATTATGCAGAGTCATTTCCCTGGACATTACATTGTTATGGTGAAACTGTTTTAATTAGAAAGCACGTGGGCAAATTGATCTCTTAAAGGCCGACTGAATTTGGGCCAAAGGGCAGACAGATCAGTGTATTTCTAATACTGGTGGAGCTGTGCTCATGTACATGAGGGTTGAGTTTCCCACCTAAGGCAGGAAGACTCTTGATGTGGGTTCCAACATTTGGTCTGGTAGGTTCAGTTGAAGGTAGTACCTCACAGAGTAAGAAAGAACATTTGAAGCCTAGCTGCTACCCTGAGCCAGGCAGGAGGCCTATGCTGAAATGGGCCATGTTGAAGTATTCACAATTTCATAATGACTGTGTTTCAGTTATCACCTCCTGAGAGGCTGAGTGGATGCATTTTGCAGCTGTGCCTCACAAACTAGTTTTCACATGAAATGTCAACCAGAATGGCACAGAGATGTTTTCTGTTAAAAAGAGCTTTTAATGTCTTCAGAGCCTGCTCAGCCTATAAAAGCTGAAGCTCACTGGACCTTAGTGGTGCCCGATGAGAACAGAATTCTTGTCATCGAGCCCCTGCCCAGAGGACACTGCCTGAGCTCCCAGCCTTTGCTATGTGGCTCCTCTCCCAGGGTGAACAGCCTTGGGCTAGACATCCTCAATATTTTAAGCTGTCCTGGTTCTTCCAGCATTGCAAAGACCCCTGAGATCTTGCACTGTTTAAAGCTCTGGTGCCACAAAGCTGGAAAACCCAGTGCAACTTATGCAAGATGCAAGGGGCTGTCCCCACCCACACCCGTGCTCTCCATCCCACCACCCTGGCCACCCTGCATCCTCTTTCTTCCTTCTCATTGTTTTTCCTTTCCTTTGCCAGATCATTACCCTGATTTGGTCATTTCCCTGCTTTGAGTCACCCCGTGCCAGGAGTGCTTTTTCATACTGGCAGACAGACATGGAGTGGGAGCAAGGCTCCCACCTTCCCAGCCCACGGGGAAGTGACACCCTCCCAGCGACCAGCACAGGGTGAATGAGAAGGATGACAAATGACATGCAAATGCCTTCCCTGGAGGCTACGGAAAAGTCACTTCCTTGCAGCTTTCCCGAGAGTGGTATTTGCATACTATACACTGACATCCAGTTGAACTTTCTTAGAACGTGCTATTTGTAGAGACACTTGTTTGGGGATTTACACTGTGTTGACTGAAGGTTGCTTGGCAGAGAAGGAGAAAAGGAGCTGGCTGGGGAAGGGAGGGCTCACACAACTGGTCGAGAAGTATCCTTCCATGTGGGAGAGACAAGGGAATAATTTGGCTTCAGCTCTGAGGTAGGAGTTCTTCCCTCTGACAGTTTTCTATGTTCTCTTGGCATCCTGTGGAGGTTTTTAAAAACATCAACAACAAAAAAAATAAAAGGCAATCAAAGGGTTTTGGCTCTCATATTAGCTTGTGTGACAGCTTCCCGCAGAGCGGAAGCCAGGAGTCTTAGAAAGTTATCACTGCACTGTCCATGTTGCTGGGTAACAGTTTCTGCTCCTCACATGACCCCAAATGATAATTATAAATTGCATCTCAAAATGCTGAATGGTGCTGGAATTGCTGGTAGATGGAGGTGCTGTCTCTGCCTGAGCGTGTGGGCACTGGAGCAGGGGAGTCTTCAGACCCACCTTACTCCCAGTCAGAGTTTTCATGGGATCTGGACGTGAGTCCCATTCCTTTCTGGCTGGAGTCAGGATGCCACTCTGGCCCCTGTGGGTCTGCTTACAACAGCACTAGGGAAGGACCGGGGTAAAGCACTGGTGGCCCCATTTGGTGCAGCACAGCTGGGGGCTGGCACCCCCTGGATGGGGCCAGTGCTGGCCACCACCTCACAGCCCTCCAGCGTGAAATCCTCTGTGCCTGCCAAGGCCTGGGGTAGCACGTGAGGGTGCCCAGCTCATACCCACCGTGGAAAGCTCCAGATGCTGGTTTGTCTGCCTTGGTACTCACACAGATAGGCCAGTTTCCCCCCCAGTGGCACGGGCCATTGCAGAAACAAAATCTGACAGCTGCACCAGTCTGGTTTAAACCTGGCTCACCACATTAAGGGAAGTGGTTGATTGAAATTCTCTGGAGCCAGGATTCCAACATTGAAGGTGCCTTTCAGTGGTTATTGAGTGTCTTCACAGTTACAGTAACAAAGAGTGATTTCAAGCCCATTTGAAGCTAAGCTGGTGGAACTTCTCATATCAATAAGCGTTTAGAGGCCACTAAAGGTCCTGACATAAACATCCTTGAGCATCTCACTTGAGCTTGATTTGTGATCCTGTAGCAGCCCAATGAGATATGTATTTATTTATTTATTTATTTACTGTGAGGAAGAAGGCACCAGCGATTATTTTTTTTTAGTGGTGGGGTGAAACCCGGTGTAACCCCAGTGCTACCATATTGGACACATTTACCCATTTTGTGAGACATCACACAATACTGCAGCTTGTTCTTGCCCGGGAGAGAAAAGCTGTGCTGGCACACAGCATCCTGATAGTGGTGGATGGGACTGAATCAGGACATTTTTTTTCCTTTATTTGTGAAAGAATAAGCTATACTGGAAAAATAGATACAAATTTATGCCAATATGGCCACTCTTTGTCTATGCACTGAAGTCCTTCTCTGGGAATTTGCTGCCAGCAGAAGCCATTGCCAGCCCAGTGCCAGGCCCAGTCAGAGTGTGGATGGCACAGCTCCTGCCCACCAGCTGTAGCAGGATGTGTGTCCATGCTCCCTTATTTCCTAAAGACAAAATATTCCCCATAATGGTGCAGCACTGCTGAAGTCACAGCCGACCTGGGCTGTGTTGTGAGAGCTCCTGCAGGCTGTGCCAAAGCAAAGCACAGTGTGCCAGAAACCTCATGTGCTTCTTCAGTATTGAAGAGCAAGAGTGGGCACTCATTCCAAAACCTTTTCATCTTTTTAAGCATAAATCACACATTCTGGCCTCTGATACAGGTGAGGATCAAAAATATGTAGATCCAAAGGCTGCTGAGTCTACTGGCCATGGCAGCAGAAGGATGCAGCAGCGCTTGGTTTGCATGCTGGGGCAAGGTCTGTTGTGCAAACCATGCCTTTGGTTTGCTCGCCTGAATTTCTCACCGTGCCTTTACCCTCAGCTGCCCTGGGAGACTGAGAATGCTGCTGGTTCCTACAGACACTAATGGGCCCACACCAAGGGGTCAGGTTGGTGTCTAAAATAGAGATTTGTGGTTCCCCCCCACTCATCTTGGTGCGTGGGAGGGTGGTTAGTTAGCCTGGATGTAGGCGAGCTCTTCCGACACTGCATGGGAAAACAGCAGCCCAAATGAAAGCAAAAGGAGAGGTGAAGGAAACACATCACGCTTCCAGAAGTGATTTTGGAAAGCACAAAGCCGGGATGTTGTTTCACTTTTAGGGACTGAGTAGTCTGACACGTTGCAAAATACAAAGGCTTGGCGTATTCCCAGCAGCGGAGTGAAAACTGGAACTACCCAGAAGCGAAACCTGTCATTAGCAGTCAGCCAGGCAGAGCAGGCTTCTGAGTGCCAGGAACAGGCATGGAAGGGAGGGGGACTGAGCAGCATAAAGGAGCTTTTCTCACCCCAGCAGCCTTGTGGAGGGAAACAGAGGGCTGTATGTGGGATTGGGATGCTCCCAGAATTCTTCAAAGGGCAGCTAGGAGCTGCTGTTCCCCCTCACGCACACCGGCCCCCATGCCCTGTTCTTCTGCGTAGGCACTGGGTCTGCTCCCCAAAAAATCAGAAGGCTTTTGACCTGCAGTTTTTCTCCCTTTTGTTTTCACTCAATTAGACTTAGCTGGCCTGAGAAATCTATTTTTCATGTCCTCCCCAGTCCTTGCTGTGATCCGTGTCATCCTGGAGGCATGTAATAATTTAGACTGAAAGCTGTGCTGTGCAGCTCTGTTCTCCACAGCTTCACAGGATGGAGGAAGTATTGATGTGCCCTGATTTATCTCCCACAGATGTCATCTCCCTAGGAGTGGACTTGAAGGACAGAGAGGCACAGAAAACTGAATCTAGGAAGCACCTGATTCAGAAAGAAATGAGTAGGAAATTTTATGGACCAGGCTGGATGGATGCAGGGAACATTATAGCTTTGCAAACCCAGTGGCCCAAGGAGTTCACACCGTGAATCATGGTGTTGCTGTTGCCAGGTGCAAGAGCACAAGCCCTCAGGATGGCTTTATGTTTCCCAAAACAATCTCCTAAAATTTAGAATACTTTTGCATTGATGCTGGTTTAGACCTTACAGCAACCTTCCAGTATCTGGAGGGGGCCCACAGGGAAGCCCCAGGGAGACTCTCTATCAGGAACTGTAGTGACAGGACAAGGAGTAATGGCTACAGATTGAAAGAGGGGGAATTTTTTTACTGTGAGGGTGGTTAGACACTGTAACAGGTTGCCCAGGGAGGTTGTGGATGCCCCAAACCTGGCATCCAGGCCAGGCTGGATGGGGCTTTGAGCAGCCTGGTCTGGTGGGAGATGTCTCTGCCCATGGTAGGGCTGGATGGGACTAGGTGATCTTTAGGGTCCATTTTAACCTCTTAACATTCTGTGATTCCCCATCAGGGCTAACCAGCCTCTGAGGGTGAGAAGACGAGGAGAGGATTGCATTTAAGACATGTAGATGTGGCATTGGGGCCATGGTTTAGTGGTGAGCTTGGCAGTGCTGGGTTAATGGTTGGACTCAATGAACTTAAAGGTCTTTAGTCTAACCTAAACTATTCTGTGATTCTTTGTGGTGGCTGTGGGTGTCCCTGACACTGTCAGGATGTGCCCAAGCGAGCAGCACCCAGCCCCAGTGCTGAGCAGGCAGCTGGGGAGGCAGAGCATGGGTGCTGCAGGCATGGTCAGACACAGGGTCTGGGGACATTGCTTCCACCATCACAGCCCCCTCTGTGGCCTGGGAAACAAAAAGCAAAGCTCCCCATGCCCTTCTGCTGGCAAGAGGTGAGGTGTATTCAGCTGTCCTGTCTGGTTTTGTCAGGGCACTTTCCTTCCCTCAGCCAAGGTAGGCTAAATAGCCTCTGTGAGCCAGCCGGATAGATGTGTTCCCTTTCAGTCCTTATCTGTCTCACTCTGCTGAGATCATTTACCTGCTAACAAGCTCCTGTGGTCAGAGATAAAAGGCAAAACCAGCAGCCCTTTAAGGATGTAGCCGAACATCTTTGCAACGCTTTGCTTCATGGAAAATAGGGAAAGATGTTGCATTCACAATATATCACTCATATCTGTGTTTGTAAACAGATTTATCACACCATCTGCAGTCGTACTGCCATCTCCTCCATATTCATTTCCTTTCCATTTATATAGCACAGTTCCTATTTATTTTATTCCCTTTTTGCAATTATACATTACCTTTTTCCTTTCTTACAAAAAGAGTGCACTCTCTGTGGGGAAGAATATTTAATCAATCCAATTTGTTCAGTTTAGTGCATAAAAACACAGGCCAGGACTGTTTGGAGAGGTACCTGCCTGGTTCTGTTTCTCATCTCCTCACATCTGTGTGGAGCAGGTGGGAGGGAGGGATAATTCAGAACAAATCTGCTGGTAAACAGGATGCTCTCTCGGTATTTCCCGTCTCCTGTTGCACTGGTGGAGCTTAATTTTCAGGAATCAGCTAAGCCTGAGGTCAATAATGTTATTGTAATTTCTCTGACTTGCTGTAGCTGATACAATATAATACAAATACAATATAATGAGGCATTTATACATCTGGGAGCAGAAAGCCAGCCTGCTTCGTTATCTGTCTGGATAAGAAATGTTTAGTCATGTCCAAATTTAAAAAGTGATTTGCTGAGCATAAAAAGAAGTCACACAAGAAAGGGAGCTTGCAGTTGGCAGCCACTTCTGCAGCCCCTCAGGGTGACCAACACACGGGTCAGATGGTCCTCAGCACTGCCCCACAGTGAAGGTCCAGCTTGACCCCAGCACTGGAAAGGGATGGCTGGGGTCCATGCACAGCATGGAGGAGAATTTGACTGCAGGTGCACCTCTCCAGCCCCTTAAGTGTAGATTTGCAGTCACCATGACTGGTGGGACGTGTAGGTCGCTGCCCCATCCCCAGGGCTGTGAACCTGGGGCAGGACACTTTTGCTTCTCTCCCTCCAGTGAGGGAGGATTTGTCTTCTCTTTTGCATCAAGCCTAACCCAAATTCCTGGGCTTGAATACAGGGGAGGGACTGGGGTTGACTAATCCCAACAAGAATTTTACCAAGAGTGAGTAAGGGCTCTGGGCTGCAGGGAGTGATGACAAATCTTGGAAACTCAAGCCTGTGCTTTGGCAGGGAGGTTTGTTTGGGGATTAGTTGGGTTGGTTTTTTTATGGTCCTTTTTATCACTTTTCAGCTGTACAGTGTGTTCTCAGATGGTATATTCACCACTTCATGGTTTTGGATTGTGACCATCATTTTTTCAGCTAACAGAACAGGGAGCAACTGGGTGCTTGGCCAGCTTCTTTCCCACTGAAGCAAAAGAAAAGTCTGCAACAGGGCTTCTCCAGAGCTTTCTAAATGGATTTTCTGTCACCATATCCTGCTAATTCCTTCACCCCTGTGACCTCTCCATGCAGACTTTGATGCTGTGAGCTGCCAGAGAGTCCTACCATCACATTTTCTCAGGGAAATGGTTCGAGTATCCTATCCCATCACACTTTGCATCTTTCCAAGGGGCATATTTAGGCCTATAATATCATGCCTATCACTAATCAGTGAGCAAAGCTTTTGGCTGTTTATTTGCCAAGGGGAGATTGCCAAAATGAATTGTTGGGTAAAACAAGCTGTGCAGCTCTGCTGCAGGGAAGGAGCCAGGACCTTTCTCAACAGCACAGTCCCCAGGAAAAATTGCAAGGCAGGCTTTAAAATGAGATTTCTTTTCAACCAGTGTAAATGGTCCATCCATTATCTGGGCTTTCTGGAAAAAAAAACCTTCCAGAGATTACTTAGTTTAGATTTTTCAAGCCTTTTCTCTAGTTGCTGCTGGGCTAGAAAGCCTTGTGCTGGAGCTGGGAAGGGAAAATGAGACTCTCCCATCATCCCTTCAATCCCTGGAGTGCTGAGTTTTGGGGCCAACTGTCCCCAGGTTATTTTGAGCCCTGTGCAGGCTCAGCAGCCCAGGGGAACAGAGGTCCTGGTGGTGTGGCAGGAAGGGGAGGTAGCATCAATGGCTGGATTTGGATCCAGCAGGTTATTATTTTTTTGTGGGGCAAACTGTCATCTCTGGGAGCAATTCAGCTTTATAACAGAATCACAGATTCACAGAATATACTGAGTTGGAAGGGACCCACGAGGATCATCAAGTCCAGCTCTTAAGTGAATGGCCCATATGGGGATCAATCCACAGCCCTGGCATTATTAGCACCGTGCTCTGACCAGCTGAGCTAATCTCAGTGGCCAAAACGATTGCATACAGCTTTGAAAAGGACCTGCATGGTATAACTTGATCCCTGTGAGTCTGAAAAATAATAATCCTGCCTAAAACCATAAAATCTGGCACCAAGAGTTACACTTGGCTTTGCAGTTTCTCTGTTCTAAGTCAGTTCCTGGCCTTCCTTGCTGCTGATGGCCTGGCTGGACACGCCATGTACTCCAGGAGATGGGCCATTGCTCCCCGTCTCCAAAAAGGTGCTCTGCTGTTGTCATAGCCAGCCTCCTGCTGCTGTCCCTGCACTCACAGCCTGTCAGGCTCTCGCATTATCAGGCATAAACACCATGTGTACCAACATATTTGCTATTACAGCAGACAAGAAGGGATTAAGTGAGTGCTATAAAATTAACCTCAACATCAGTCAAAAGAAACAAAAGCGAAAAAGGAGCAGAGTAATCAGATGCTCTTATGAGCAGGATATGCTCAAAGTGATTCCTCCATCCCATTAGAAATGCTTAGAAACTGCACAGCCTCTCCAGCACCGTGAGATTTTGAAGTGGTTTAATGGGCCCTAGGAGTTCAGAGCTAATAATGCCACTTCCAACCTTATCCTTTCACTGCCTGAAAATAGGTAGTGGCAATTGACTGGTGTAAATTGGCTACTTTTAAAGCTGTATTTGCTGGCCTGGATGTGCTAAAAGTCTCTCCACAGGGTCTTCAAAGCCTAAATGTAATGTGTGTGGTTAAGGTGGGGATATATTGAGTTTCTTCAACACAGGACTGGTTCCAGTGTGCACCTTACACGCTGGAGATCTGGGACCTGCTGTAGTTGGGCTTTACATCCTGATTACTGGAGGAAAAACAGGGCTACTCCAGGGATAGTTTTTGGGCAGTGCAGACAAACTTCTCACTTTGTCTTTTCTTTTTCTGTCAGAACAAACCATTCACAATGTCAATCAAAAAGGAAGGTGCCCACAAGAAGTGGGCTGCCCTGAAGGAGAAACTCGGACCCCAGGAAACTGACCAGTCAGAGGCCAACCTGGAAAATGCAGAGCCAGAGCTGTGCATCCGTCTCCTGCAAATGCCCTCAGTGGTCAACTACTCCGGGCTGAAGAAGAGGCTGGAGAACAGTGATGATGCCTGGATGGTCCAGTTCTTGGAGCTGTCTGGGCTGGACCTCCTCCTGGAGGCCCTGGACAGGCTGTCTGGGCGAGGAGTGGCCAGGATATCCGATGCCTTGCTTCAGCTCACCTGCATTAGCTGTGTGCGAGCGGTCATGAACTCCCACAAAGGCATTGAATACATTGTGAGCAACGAGGGCTACGTCAGAAAACTCTTCCAAGGTGAGAAGACATCTTCCTGCTTCATCCATCACATGCAGCATCGGGGGGCACTTTCCTGCTCTTTATCCTCCTGCCCTGCACCAGTCTTGTTGGAAATGGTTGGTCGCAACTGATTAATGAGATTGTTTTCTTCTTTAAAATAATATGGCTGTGAAATCACATTGCCTTTGCCACCCCTGCTATTTCCACTCAAACATTGTCACAGTTTACTGAGGAGCTGGGGATAAACCCAGCCTTATCTGTATACTGGCATTAGAAATCTTTGACTCTTTGGTTGTCAGCAGACATTTGCTATTCAGTCTTTGAGAGCCCCAAGGGCACAGGGAGAGGAACTGAAAGGGCTTGGAGTCTTGTAGCCTGTAAAGAGGAGGGAAAGTGGCACGTCTGGACTTAAGAGAGCCTGCTCTCTGTGCTGCTCACTCTGCTCCTTCTGGAAGATGGTAGGTAACACCACTTACATTCTCCTGCCAGTCACTTGGCTCGTTGTTAGCTTTGCAATTCATCAGGGCATCTCCTAGAACTTATTGTACAGCACTGAATGGTGCTGGTGCTGGAAGGATAACTTCTGTGCTGCTCCACAGAGATCGCAGCTGTGCCCAGAAACCCTTATTAATAGCTTTTTAAAATGCATTTAGTCTGAAAGCTGGCTTGTTTCCCTCTTCAGTTTTGAAGTCCCCTTCCTTCCTCTTCACCCTGCATTTTCTTAGCCTGTGTAAAATACGGAGCTGGCATTTTTGTACTGTGAAAACAGGGGTGTATCCTGGACTTTTCAGTGTTGGAGCTTCTTTGTGTTCTAATATAGGAGAAATAAGACAGTCTAATGCACTCCCTCCCAGCTCCCAGGGCTCACAGAGAGAGAGTAATGCAAAAAGGGAATTCATGGGCACCCATTGGAACGATTGATCTAACTCATATGCATATTGAGCTTTTCTGCACTAGAAATAAGAGTTATTAATCGAAGAAAATGTTTCATCTGGTGTTCTAGAAAATACCCATATGTGAAAATGCGAAATAAATTTTGTGAGTGCTGAAAAAAATCTTGGCTGCTGTTGCAGCATGTCGCTGGGACATGGAAAAGATGAGTAACTACAAGCTGCACCAAAATGCCGATGGGATACCTGTAGCATTTACTGTTCCCACTAGAAGTTACGATCACATAATGCTATTGGGATGGGATATCTGTACATTAAGATATTTCTCTTCCCATCTTCCATTGTAACGGGTCCCCTCCTTCAGTCTCTTTTCTATCACTGCTCATAATCCAGAAGTAGCAGAAGACACTGAGATTCAGAACATTAATGTCATTATAAATTCTGCTTTGTTTTGCTCTGTTTTTCCTACAGCACTTGACACAACTAATGTCATGGTCAAAAAGCAAATATTTGAGCTCCTGGCTGCACTGTGCATTTACTCATCAGATGGCCACGCTTTGGCTCTGGATGCCTTGGACCATTACAAGGCAAGTAAGGGTTAGAGCAGGAGGAATGGCTCAGCTTTGATCCATGCAGGCAGATCCATGTACCAGAGAAAAGGGTGGGAATGAAGCTTATTTTTCATTGTTTCGTGACACTTTCCGTGCCTTAATTAATGTCTCCCCGGGTGGGGGAGAGTTTTAGCGTCTTTGCCAGGAATTCAAGAGACAAACGGGAACGTCAACAGTCTCAGCTTTCAGATAGTTGTTTATTAAGTCTTATCAGGGAAATAGAGTCACTGAAGTGACCCAGACACAGCACAGAGCAGAGAATGCAGGAAAAGCCCTCATTATCAAGATTAGACAGTCTTTTTAAAGGTAAATTATCCAATAAAAACGTAAAACGAAAGCTATTTTCGCTTTTCCACCAATGTTCCATAACTCACTTTGTCACGTAGACAGGAACTGCGGAATTCTTTATCCAATCACCTTAAACTACTTCTACTGCAGAATATGGAGTAATAGAAGAAGAAGAAGAAGGCCTGGAGAACAACAACAATCCTCCATTTTGAAGTTTTTTGCTTTTTATCTATTTGCTATATTAACAAACCCAAAGACCCTAAATTTTCACCTTGTGACAATCTTACATAACATTCTATCATCCAGTTCACACCAGTGTAGATTCTAATTCTTCCCAAAGGGTAGGTAGTTTTCTCCATGGGCGAATGTCAAAAACAGTGTTGTCCAGGGGGATAGAATCCTTCAAAACAGGCAGAGAGATATTCTCTGCATTCTGGATTCCGACAGTTTGTAAGAGAAGCAGGGGTTTATAAGGTGAAAGCTGTAGGAAATTTTTCGTGGGCAGCAGAAGTCTATGGTGCTGTTCTGTGACTTGTGTGGACAGATGACTGCCAACCACAAGGTGCTTTCTGGCAGCAAAACACCACCAGATCAGCAGAATAAATGGTGCCACATCCACAGGTTTTACTGCCCATGAGAGCAGGTACATGCATCAGTTATCAGAAAGCATGAAGGGATCCAAGAGGTGTTTTCAGTGACTTTCACTGCCAACCAGACCCTGCTCCATAACGGAAAAGTACTGCTTTTACCTGTCTGTTCCTGTCCTGTGCACAGTGGGATAAACTGAGTGTTTCAGATGCTAACTCCATCTGAGAGCCTGCACCACAGTCATGGGCATTTATGTCTAAATAGACTATTCTTGCCATAATATCACTTGTGTTACCAACAGAGTGTGAAGAACCAGCAGTATCGATTCAGCATCATAATGAACGAGCTCTCCAACACGGACAACGTGCCATACATGGTGACACTGCTGAGTGCTATCAATGCCATCATCCTGGGGAAAGAAGAGCTAAGAACGAGGACACAAATCAGAAACGAGTTCATAGGTAAGGATGTTTGTTGCACCTTTCCCTGGAGAAAGTCAGTTACCAAACAGGTTCTTTTCAGATGTATCCATAAGGTGCCTGAAGAGGCTGGGGAGCAAAACTGCAAATATTAATTCTCATCTTTCTTTTGACTTTTATTCTCAATGGCCTTTCTGTCAACAGATTTTTTTTTTAACTTTGCTGCTTTCCCATAGTTTTGATCTTTTCTGGAATCCCAGCAGCACCTTATCACTTGAGCTTCTTCAGAACATTTCTGTAACCAACCATCTTATGTGGCCACATTTCCATATATTGCTACTACTTGTAAGAGCTGATGAAGTTTCTTCACTCTGTGTCCACTCAGTTGAGCCACAGAGGCTGTCCCATGATTCAGAAGTTCTTTCCAGCTGCTTGAATCCCAGGATCTTAGGTACCACTTTTTGGATTCACCTCACATACTGGGTGCATCTGAGTTGGTGAGCCTGGGCTCCATTTCTCTCCATGGAGATCAAGGGACACTTGACTGTAGCAGACTGATTTTAGATGTCTAATTTGGACTGAGGTCACTTGTGCCCCGAAGGTGCCTGTGTTCTTCAGTAACTCCAGGGGGATTGTGCAGTGGTTCACACAGGTGCTGCAGATGTGTACTGTGGTGTCTCATCTTTACCAGATGACTCTACCCACTTTCATAGATCCAGCTCAAGATATTTTCACTTTTTATCTCTGCAAAAAGTGTTTATGAGCATAACATTATATAAAGATCATAACAAATCAGTACCAAGTGGGTCATAATGCAACTATATCTATTTTTTTCAACTGCCAGGGCTTCAGCTGTTGGATGTTTTAGACAAGCTAAGGTAAGGATCTCTACTTACATTTTTTTTAAATGCGATTCACAGTGAAGTAGCTGTGGAAACTTAATACTTATCCAACCTTCTGTTGTGTGAAGTGCAGTGTGCCTGGGTGGAGTGGACCACGCTTGTGTGCACCCATTCCATGGGAACTGGAGGCATTTGGCCAGTGTTAAGATGCTCTTGCCAACCACAGTGTCATGGGGACAGCTGTTGGCACAGATGGCATGCACAGAGGCTCTGGGCACAGATGGAGTAGCAATGTCCTCATTGAGGCTGTTTCAGACTGAATCTGAAGCAATGATGTGGGCTCACTGAGCAGCTCACTGTGTTCAGAACCACTTCACTGCTGCTGTTGGTCCCAGAAGCATCCAGCTAAAACAATTTACTAATGCTTATCTGAATGTAATTTAAAAATCATGTTCTATCAGAAACATCTGTGATAAATTCTAGAATGAAGTTTATGTGAGTTGCAGTTATCCATGTAACTGGAATTGCTCCATCCGACACCATAAAAATTAGGGAAGAGAAGATCTTTCAGTGGAGCAGCAAGAGTAAAATTCTAACACTGGGTGGTCTTGAGAGTGCTGAAAAAGTCAGCTTTAGAGTGTCTGTGGTTTTTTTAATCCAGTTTTGAGTAACAGAGAAGGAAGTTTTTCAGATAGAAACATCACTGGAATATTTTCAATTAGTCTTGACTTTAAAAAAGTAAAGGTGGTAGCCTGGTTTCAAAGAGGTCAGAATGCCACTCTGTTGTTACAGCTCTGAGGAGAATTCCATAGCAAGCCTATACTGGGCCAGGTTATGCCATGAGAAGTCCCATTCATTTGTATGTGTGGACTGTAGGAAGAGGTACATTCAGTGCAAGAAAGGATGCACTGATGGCATCTCATCCTGTATAAATAAGGCAGAGTTGGGTACAACACCAACTGGCTGAGTCTGAGAGGCAAAGAGATAAATGCCATTTAACAAAAACAATTGTCTGAAAATTAGTGAAGGGCTCTCCAATGAAAATGAATGCTGTAATATTGCAGAGACATCGAGGAGGAGGATCTGCTTATCCAGTGTGACACATTTGAGGAGTTCAAAATAGAGGATGATGAGGAGTTATTAAGGATATGTGATGGGATAAACATGAATGATCATCATGAGGTCTTTTCATCTCTCTTCAATAAAGTAAGTAGCCCCTCACATGGGGTGCAAGATCACACAATGGCAAAGTTAACCCACTTTGCTTGGAACCAGCCTTGCTGTGACAGAAGCTGCTCTGTCTTCCAGGTGAGCCGCTCTCCAGTCTCTGTCCAGCTGCTGTCCATCCTTCAGAGCCTGCTGCACTTGGAACCATCTCATCACTCCAGCCTCCTGCTGTGGGAGTCCTTGGATGCCGTAGTGAACAGAGCCCTTTTGCTCGCCAATGACAGTAAGAATGACATATCCAGCTTTGCACACTCCTCTTGTTTTCCCTTGTCCCATAAAAGTCTTTCCCCAATGTGCAGGAAATAATCTGTGGGACTTGGTAAGAGCTGAACAGGAGGTGGGACAAAGCTACACCTGCATAAGGTCCAGTCTTGATGTGAAGCTTCCGCCATGTGTGTGGCCACGTTTAGCAGTGGCCTTGGGATTCACAGTCTTGTTTTAACGGTTAATCCGTGAGCTTTGGGTCATGGGAGTCAGAGGGAATCTGTCCTCGCTGGCATCCTGCCACTGGTGCTGGCCTGTCTTGCTGGCAGGCGTGCTCAAAACAGTGTTTGTAGGCTGGGCACATGGGAAGGAAATTGCCTGGAAGCCAAAAGTGTATTTGTGTGAAGTGACACCAGGAAATGGGCTCTCCATGGCTCCAGATCTGCTGCTTGGTGAGGGTTGAATAGCGTGAGCCAGCCTGTGGGCCCCATTCCCTTCCCTGACCCTGACTTGTGTCTCTAGTCCAAGGGAACACAGTTGAAGAAGTCATCGAGAGGCTGCTGTCTATCAAAAAACATCCAAACAAGCAGAAGCGAGCTGAAAACCGCTTGTCTGGGAGCGCACCTGGAGGCATCCAGGGTGAACCAGAACCATGTGCACGTGCAGCTCGGTGTCCAGTGGGATCATCAAACCCCACCAAGGCACCAGCAACACCCTCAGGACCACTGGCCAGTGAAAAGATCTCCTCCTGCCAGTTCACAGCCTGCTGTGCTCTGCCAGAGAAATCCAACCCTCCATCCAACACTGCTCCCAACCCAGCACCTCCAGCCCCACCACCTCTGCCCTCTGGCACAGCAGCCATGAACCCCACATC
>VZTI01004555.1:296613-347918 GCA_013397865.1 Struthidea cinerea | reverse complement strand
CATTGCCTGGCATGGGTGGCATCCCTCCCCCTCCCCCCCTCCTCCCTGGCATGACAGGAGATCATATAGAAGCCGTGGTGGCCTCCCAGTACAGCTGCCCCCTTGGCTTGGGCAGGCCTCCCCACAAGACAGTGAAGACACCAACGCTGAGAATGAAGAAGCTGAACTGGCAGAAGCTGCCCTCCAACGTGGTGAGAGGTGGGTGCTTCTGGCATTAAGTCACTGCTGCTTTAGGGGTGACCCAGGGAAAGATATACTACCTTAAAATTTGTCAGATGTGGTTGACTCTGTTTAGATACAGAACTTCCCTGATTTCCTTTACTTTTGACCTACAGAGATGAAATAAATAAAAGTAACATGAAACTACTAATGTAGTAGTAACTAGTCCAGCTGAATTAGTACTTTGGAATAGCTTGTTTATAACTAAAATACTTGGAAATTAAAAGAAGAGAAAGGGATGGGAATATTTTCTGAATTCACTATGACATGCCTTAGATCAGGCTCTAATCTGAGTTCCCCAAACTTTTATTACCCAGCTCATGTATGCTTGTATCTGGGTGTATTAAAGTCATGAGTAAGAGTGCATGTGAGGATCACATCACATCACATCACATATCTCTTGATTTTTGGGTTACATTTCCCTCTACTAGCAGATTCAAAGTGGAGCGTGAAATGTGAGAAGAAGCTGGGACAAGCAGTGTCAGCTTTGTCCTAGACAAGCAAGGCATCCACTGCATGGACGTAGGTAAAGGTGAAATCTAAATAAGGCATGTCTTCAATCCCAAGAGCAGTAAAATGTGGGGATTATTTCAGTAGAGACTTCTACAGGCATGTTAGGGTAATGATTTTTTTAAAAAATGCATTTTTAAGAAATTGAGTAGAAATTCATTCAAGCAGTCCTCTAGCCAGCATTATACAAGGAGGCTTGAGTATAAACTGAAAAATGGAGGAGGACACAGTCAGAAAATGTCCAAGTTGTGCCCAGTCCCTCCATTAGGATGCAAGGAAGCAAGAATAATATCAACCAAGGGACTAGAAATGAAATGTCTGAGGTCCTTGCCATGCAGATCCGGTTTGCCCACGATGGAAGAAAATGCAGTTTTACAGGGAGGTGTGGGGCTGTGTGCCCACTGCTGCCTCCCCTTACCAGGTTTAATTGCCCTGCAGGCCCTTTGGATCCCACCTGTGGGACTTGCCCCTCCTCAAAAATGACCATTTATCCAGGACTAATATGTCTCTCCTCATTTCATTCATCTTCTGAAGGGTGTCCCTGCTAGCAGCTCACCTTGCCCCAGGAGCCAGGAGCTTTTAGCTGTCCCTGCAGCCTGTCTGAACACTTTGTCTTTCTTTCAGAGAGCCACTCCATGTGGGCTTCTGTGAGCAGCAGCAGCGAGGAAACGATAGAGCCCAACTACAGCAGCATCGAGCAGCTGTTCTGCTTCCCACAGCCAACCCCCAAGGAGAAGACAGCAGCACCAGTGAAGGCAGAGCCGAAGGAGGTGAGGAGGCCCCCCTCGTTCTTTCAAGTAAAGATCCCTGCAGACAGCTCATCTAATATGAGATATCTTTTTTTTCTTTAATGAAGATCACATTTTTGGACTCCAAGAAAAGTCTCAATTTGAACATATTTTTGAAGCAATTTAAATGGTAAGATATGGCCAGTTTTTGTGATGAAACTTTGAGCAGGTTTTGCAGTATCTGGAAGGTCCTCACGAAATCTGTTCTAGCCAATGTGCTTTGGTGGGCCATGCTCCTAAATAATCTGAACATTCCTTATTTTGTCCTACACTGTCTTTAAAATACTCAGTTTAGAGGTTTAATTATGTTTTTACGTACAACTTCCCCATATATTGTCAAAGGTCTTACATCTCCATGTTATGGATAAAGCTGTGGCACAGACTCTTCGGGTGACTTAGGCCGTGAGACACGCCTGGAGGTCAAATCCCTCCTCAAAACAGGGCCGGTGGACAAATAAAGAGTTCAACTTTCTTTTAAGATAAAAAAATGCTCAGAGACAGGCTCTCAGTTGCAGGATTCATCTCTGTCCTTGAGATGACCAGGTCCTGATTCTAAGTTAATTGTGGGGAGATATCTTTCATTCTGGATTGTTGTGACTCTTTACTAGGGAAAGCACAGAGTTCTTGCACAGATAAATGTCTTGGTAGTGTGCGATAGTTGAAAAGTAGTCTTTGGTTGATGGCTGGCTCTGCTCCTCCTCTCTGCAGCTCCAATGAAGAGGTGACTGCCATGATCCAGAATGGGGACCGGACCAAGTTTGATGTTGAGGTTCTGAAGCAGTTGCTGAAGCTGCTGCCTGAAAAGCATGAGGTCAGGAGGAAAACAGTACCCTTGGTTCACAGAGCTGAACACACAGTGCAGCCCTGCAGTCTTGATTCTTTATTTCTCATTAGATAGAAAACCTGAAGGCCTTCAAAGAAGATAAATCAAAGCTGGCAAATGCAGATCAGTTTTATCTTCTCCTCCTTCAGATTCCCAGGTAAGGTTGTTGGTCATGAACTTCAGCCCAATCTGTTCCTTGATTTACATCTGGGAAGTTTAAGTTTCTTTATAGGAACCTCACAGACCAACACTGATGGATATAACTGGTGGATTCCCCTTCCACCTTGGAGCTATCCCTTTCCCTGTTACCCTTAGATGGAGGGCTCTTCTTGATCCAGCACCTCCTCTCTCTCTGAACCAGCAGAAGCTGGCCCAGACACAGGGTCAGATCTGCCCAAGGAGGCTCCATAACTTGGTGAAATGCAGTGCCAGATGCAGTGCCAAGAAGGGGAAACTCTTCTCTTTGCTGATCACAGTGCATCAGCAGCATCTACATCCCTACTGGTCCTCAGGGCAAGTGGCAAGCACCTCTCTCCACAAGCCACACCAGCCACACCAGTGGTTTGGTGTGGATGTGTTTGACAGCAGTATTGTGGGGTGGCATGGACTTGCTGGTGGTGTGGGAAGAAGGCTGCTGTGCTGGCCAAGATCCCAGTGCCTTTATGCTGTGAATCCATCTCCACCCTTAGCTACCAGCTGCGCATTGAGTGTATGCTCATCTGTGAAGAGACCACAGTCGTGCTGGACATGATTCAGCCCAAAGCTGAAGCCATCCGGAGAGCCTGCGAAGGTACAGATGACCTGAGCTTATTTCTGGATCTGATTTAAGACAGGACGCTTTTAACCCTCACAAAACTCCCCTGGAGCTCTGCAATGTTACACCCAAAACTGCCTTGGAGCTCTGCAATATTACTACCCAACCCCCAAAGAACTCCCCTGTGGTGTGCTCATTGGTTTGCTGCAGCTTTAGGTATCTCCAGTGATGGTCAAAGCCCTTAACAGGACCACAGATCATTTTTTGTCACCCTCATCCCTCTTTTTCTGCAGCAGATGTATTCCTCTGAAACACTGAATGGTCAAGTGCTGGAAGCTCATCAGCCCTTTCAAAGGAGCTGAATTTAGACAGCAGAGCTGGCCCCGCTGCAGCTAATTCATCCATCCAGCATTATTTGCCACATTAAGAACTTCATACAGCAATTATCTCTGCTGCCAGAAAAGCCCATCCCAAACTTCCCCCGAAAGTAGCAATGCTTTAGTATTTCCCTGCCTAGAAATTGAACCAGAAGAAAAAGGTTGTTATTTTGGGTTATAAATTGCTGATGCTCCAATTTGGTGAATACACAGAAAGTTTATGCAATAGATTTTGGCTTCCTGTGGCAGAAACCTCTGGTCCCACTCCTCTGAGAGCAGTAGGCTCTTCTTGGCACTGTCAAGTGTCACCTGTCCTACAGAGCCAGTTCCCCCAACTCCTGCTGGGGGTTTCTCCAGCTGGCATTACAGCTGTCTGCTGGGATAAATTGAAGCTTCCCCCAAAGTAACTTCCCAGCAGCCCAGTTCTTTTGGAGCTGTTCCTGCCTCAAAGCTGAGTGCTTCAGGAAGCACAGCACTGCAGCACCCTGTTGTAAGAGCAAGGACAGGGACTGTACTCTTCATGCCTGGTCAATAATCACCCCTGCCATGCGAGACCAGGAATAGGGTGTGCGTGTCTGGTTTTAGCAGCTGGCAGGTGATCATAGGGCAGTCAGAACTGGCTTCACTGCACAGCTAAATGGAGTTGGCAAGATTAAATTTGCAGCCCCGTTACCCTTGCCCACACTGGGGCACTTCCAAGGAAGGCAGCACCTCAATTCCTATTAGTGAGGAGGGTCCAACTCCAGGTTATTTGCCATTAGGAAATGAGAGACCAGATGTAAAGAAAGAAACATAAGTCAACAAAAACATTTACAACCTACGGAACTGAATCTACATGGAATCAGTTTCTCTGCAGGCTGGGCATTGGGCTGCAAAGCCAAAATACCAAAATGTGATTTAGTGGAATTCAGAATCCCAATTTCAATGCAGTTTAGGAAATGTTCTGATGTAATAGAGGCTTTTGCTTCAAAGTCCCTTATGTTTTTCAGATCTTCTGACCAGTCATCGCCTGCCAGTCTTTTGTCAACTGATTCTCAAAGTTGGAAACTTCCTGAACTACGTAAGGACTTCCCTTGTCTTCTCCTCCCCCCATTACAGTCTGTGAATTATCTCCTTTAGGTTTGTAATTTGGATGGACACAGGAGTTACATCTGCTTTCTTTCTCTCTTGTAGGGAAGTCACACAGGCGATGCCGATGGGTTTAAAATCAGCACTTTACTCAAACTAACAGAAACCAAAGCAAACCAAACCCGCATTACATTGCTCCACCATATTCTAGAGGTACCACTGCCAAGTCCTGCACAGTAGGGAAGAGGGAGGGTTGTATCACAGATGAAACATTTCCGCTACTCCACTGCTGGTTAATGCCACATGCCCATATTCATATCCTCCCTGGCAAGCCCCAGAGTGTCACAAGTCAGGAGCATTTGAATCACTTTGGTGACTGGTGGAGGCTGCTTGTGGGCACTACTCCTTATTTTAAAACTTGCTCTGCTTCCCTCCAGCATCTTTTCCCACAGTGTCTGCAACTTCCTTTCATATTTGTGCAATCTGCACATCTGCAGCTGCAAACCACAGAGCACAAAGCTGTCCTGGCTCATCTGTACCCATTCAGGCTTTCTGCTTTTCCTCGGACTCTCCCTTTTCCTCCAGACTATGCTCAGGCTTTTCATGCTTCTCTCCAAACCCCCATGGCTTTCTTATTCCCTGCAATGCTGTTTTTATCTGTTTTCTCCATACTCTGCTCTGCCAGCTTCATTCACCAATGTCCCTCGGTTTCAGTTATGCATGTTCAAGCCCTGCTTTAGCTGGCAGTACCTTCAGCAAGTACAGCTGTGAAAGTAAAGAATGCAAATAAGATTCAAGGCTTTTTAGTACCCTTCTGGGACTGTAGGAAGTGTCAGATTGCATCAAACCACAGTCCTGCCTCCCTCCATGCTCAAGAAGAGCTCAGCTTTGCTTTGAACTGTGATTGTTTCTCAGAGTTCAGCACTATTCTGTGTTTTTATAGCCAGGGGAAACGGCTTTCCTCTCCGAATGTGCAAACTACAGACAGGGGGGCAGTAGCAGAGCACAGCACAGTCATCCTTCCGGGATGCTTCTGTCCATGAGTCTTCCCCCCAGCTTCCCCTCAGCTCCTGCCTCACACCAAATAATACTTCTTTCTCTCTTCCTCTTCAGGAAGTAGAAAACAGCCACAAGGACCTACTGGAACTGCCAAAGGATCTTGAATATGTTTCAAAAGCAGCAGGGTAAAATCGTGTGTCACTTCCTTTGAATTAAAAACAAAAATAAATGCCATGCACATCAACAATGTACCAGAAATTAGGACACACACAGCTGGTATAGCAGATTAAGAAGATGGCATCTTACATAGTTTTAACTGAAAGATTTGGTTGATGAATGTTGAAAGCCCTTTAATATATAATAATTCTACTACAGCTGGCAACACTTAGGGCTGAAATTTGCAGAGCAGTCAGTTAAAATTGCCTCCCAGACCCTTCTGAAATCTGCACTGCCTTTGTGGTGGCAGGAGCTGGTGAAGGCCAGCTACCCAGAAGCATTTCTGAAGTACCTCCAGGCAGGGAAAGTGAGCTAATGCTGAGCATGGTGGGTGGAGAACAGCCTTTTGTTTTGGCATTCATTTACCCAATACACAAAGCTGTAAGTAGACTTGGCAGCCTTTCCATAAGTACTATGGAGGGAAGCTGTTTTCCATGAGCCTGGACTGTATAGAGAGTTCAGAGCACAGGGTTCAGTTCAGTGAAGTGGTGGGAAGCAGAGGGATGACCAAACCACCAGCTCAGACTTGCCCACTCCTTGGTCAGTTCAAGATGCTGGAGTGTCAGCTAATGGCAGGGTTCTGTGTGATTTCAGAATTAATCTTGATATTATACGCACGGAGTCTGGTACCAATTTAAAGAAGTTGCTGGAGCTTCAGCGGAAAGTCTTATCATCAAATGGGGATGTGAAACAACAGTATGAGAAACCCATCCAGGTCAGTAATGGAGCTGCCTTAGATCTCCCCCATTAGACACAGAGAGGTGGTGCATGGTACATCTGCAGCTGAGGAGCCTCATTAGAGGGGAGAAAATATTGCCACAAGACATGCTCTCAGATTTGGAAATAGGCTGCAATGCCACACAACCTAAATGTGCATTTGCCAGCTGCACCCCAGTCCTAGATACCTTTGGTGAGGCCATTTCTTAGGGTGTGTGCCCCAACTTCTCTGTCCACGCTTTTATGTGACTCCTCACTTTAAGCGAAGATGTTCACCTTCTGTGTGGATCACCAGAGTAAAGCCTTTTGCTTGGGATTAAGCTTTGCATGGAGCTTTCCATGTGTTGCTCAAGCCACCCCTGTAAACTGGCACAGCACAGTTGCCAAGAGCAAACATCATCTGCAAATCTGTATTTCTTCCTACCTGCTTCCCAAAGGCTCTGCTGCAGTTAAAAACCAGGACCCAGTGTCCTGCTCCAAGCTCTTACATCCTTTCTCTGTGAGCGCACTTCACTTATTGTCCTCTGGATGGTGTTTCACTGTGTGCATTTAATGCGTTTCAGGACAGCATCGATGCCTCCAAAAAGCTGGAAGAAGAATTTGAAACCATTGAAAAGAAGAGAGAAGAACTTGCAAATTATCTCTGTGAAGACCCAAGCAAGTTGTCCTTGGAGGACATATTTAGTATCATGAAGACCTTCAGAGATCTCTTCATCCGAGCCCTGAAGGTTGGCATCTGCACACAGGATGCTGAGCATCCCTAGTGCTGGTACCTGCCTCCACTCCGATGGACAGGGGTGGGATGGGCACCCTAATCCAGGGCAGGAACCTGGTTACCTGGTTACAGCCTCCTCCTTTTGGCACTCGGCGTGAGGTCCCCAGTGAAGCGGTGTCCGATCCCTCCTCCACTGCATCCTCATGCAGTTCTGGTGCTGCTGGGCCTGGCCCAGTCACTGGTGATTTGTGATTTTGGTGCAACTTTAGCTGCAGAGTTACAAAGACGCTTTTGAGCCAAGTGTGCAAGTTTTAGCAGAAGGGGCTTACAAAACTTAACGCTTTGCTCCAACCTGAGCAAACAGACTCAGAAAGGGGATATGTAGTAAAAAAGCCACCTGTTTGGAGAAATCTGTGGCTTCAGTATCTCCCACTTTCCCCTCAGCTAGAGGTCAGGCAGGTGAGCACACTGCAGGTAGCTGTATCAGGTATATCACCACTACCACCTCTGAATGGGATGTGGCAAAGTCCTGGCCAAGTCAGCGGTCCCCTCTCACCATCTTGGTAAGACAGCCCTTATTCCCAATGCCCATTTTATTTATTGCACAGGATGAGGCCAGAATTTCTCTTCCTTCATCTATAGATCTCCTTTTTCTTCATCAGTTTGTCTAGCAGACATTTACTCAACCTTCTCGTGCCCCTGTTACCTCACTGCAGGAAAACAAGGACAGAAAGGAACAAGCTGCCAAAGCAGAGAAGAGGAAAAAACAGCTAGAAGAGGAAGAGGGGAAGAGACAGAAGGGGGAAAATGGAAAAGTCAGTGAGTATCTGAAATGGCTTCAAAAAATAGAGATGGAGCCATAGGAGCTCTTTGCTGGTCCTGCTTTAATGGACCAGTAATGGTAATTTATTTTGTAGGTTTCCAGGTCCTGGCTGACTAAAGGCTTTTAGATGTCTTACAGCCATAGCGAAGAATTGACTTTCCACAGTTGCAGCTGGGCAGAGAAGTTAATTTTAGGTTTGCTGACTGAACAGCAAAGAAGAAAAAAAAACGCCACAAATTAAATATTTCAGTTAACTTTTTCAGTTTCTAAACATAACTTTTGAATCCCAAATCTAAAAAGAAACATTTGACTTATCCCCCATCCAAGGTCCCCATATTCACATATGAATAGTTTCTCTTTACCAGAGTTGTCCCAAAAGCCTTGCATATTACTTAAATGTGCCTTTTTCTGGATGAAAATGAAACACTGAAAAATAATTGGAAGAACCTGAGAGGAAACAAAAATCGAAATTGTTTTCCCTCAAAAAAATAAAAGGTTCCCACCAACATCGATAGCAAAGAG
This sequence comes from Struthidea cinerea, assembly GCA_013397865.1. Classification (NCBI taxonomy): domain Eukaryota; kingdom Metazoa; phylum Chordata; class Aves; order Passeriformes; family Corcoracidae; genus Struthidea; species Struthidea cinerea. The sequence continues at coordinate 339,387 of VZTI01004555.1, read as the reverse complement.
GGAATATTTCAAGGTCATGGTACAACCAGGGACATGTCCAGGCAGAGCTGGTGCCACTGCTGCCAGGCTGTAGCAGCAAGACTTGGGAACAAATCCCTTGTCTTCAGCCAGGATACGCTGCTGTGGGATCACGGAGCACGGGCTGCTCGCAGGCCTGGTGTAGGTGCACTTACAACACTGGTTGCTTGGACTGGGACAGCAGTAGCCACCTCCAGCAGTGGTGTCACTGCAGTCTCCTCCTGCCCCATCGCATGGGCAGATTTAACACCCATCTCTCTCTCCCCCCAGTCAAGAAGGGGTTGATGAAGCAGGAGGAGGTTTGTGTCATCGATGCCCTGCTCGCCGACATAAGGAAAGGGTTCACGCTGAGAAAGACAAAGAACAGACACGAATCAGATGCAGTTCCTAAACCCTTGTCTGCAGAGAGCCCAGAGGAGAGCCAGTCTGGTAAGGACACAGACCTGACTGTACCTGCAGCTATTCATTCCCATCTGCCTCAGCCTGAGCCAAGCACGCACCAGCAAGAAGCCTTCGTGTTTGCATTTGGGGCATTTTATTTAAGAAGGCTTTGCAGCCAGTGCCAAGGAGAAGAGGAGCAGAGAGCCTTGAGCTATTGCTAGCCAAGTCTGTCACAAAATTATCAGGAATTTGGAGCAGCATGGCCTTTCATCTGTGCTCATAAACCCTCTGAGATGCTTGATCCACATGTCAGCCATGGCACCATGCTGATGGGGCACTGCTGTCATCCCCACACAAGTCCCCTCCTTGCTCTCAAGGCTCAGTACCACAGCATGTTTCTGCCTTGGAGACTGCTGCATCCCATCTTAGTCTGTACTTGGGAGCCTGAAGAAACCCTTTAAAAAATATAAGAAACCCTGTTTGCTGAAGTACCCAAGTCCTTTAAGTGCTTGTGAGGAGAGAGTCCATGGGTTTAACTTTTCTTTGGTCTCTTGACCTCTGCGTCAGTGCATGTTAGGTAAGTCCAAGGACAGTGGTCTATCCGTGGCTCTCCTAGACCTGCTCTGCAAGGGCAGGTTAAGGCTGGCTAATGGGCAGCCTTGAAATCCTCACACAGCCAAGCCAGCAGTCCAGCCTGGTGCAGGACCTCACAGGCAGGTTCTCTCTTCCTGACATAGACTTTCAGGCTTCCTTGCAAGTCCAGGAGCTTCCATGGAAATCAGCCAGTTTGCAGGAAAGACATGTTAACACCTGCTGAAAACAGCAGGGGCTTTGCTGAGCTGGAGCCCAGGAGTCCAGCTGGGGTGACCACATGGGTACAAGGAGGAGAGGTACAGGGAGGATAAACTGGTGCTGCCTCTGCATAGCTGTTTTAGGGTCAGTGCTCCCTCCACAGGCAGCTGCTAATCTATGACGTTTGTAGGGCACGTGCATCTTGGTTGATCCCTGGTGAAACTGCAGCTGTGGCTGATCGTGTGTTTTCTGTTTAAAGGAAAGAGCGTTAAGGATCCACAAGCAGCAGGGAAGCAGATCGATGACAAGACCAAGCAAAACAAGGATATTCATCCCTCAGAAAGCACTCCTCCCTCAACCGCTGCCCCGATGGAGACAGGTGGAGGTGTTACAAGTGCTTCAGCTTCAGGCCAGGTGTTATCCATAAACAATGCTGGAGGAAGTTTTCCACTGGAGTCCCAGACCAAAAGCCCCTCAGTGAGCCTGGTGGAAGCTGATGGAGCTAGTCAGAGCATGCTGGGCCCTGGGATGGAACAGGCAGACAACGTGGAAAGCCTCCAGCCCAGCACAAAGAGCGGCTCCATTGCCTTCTCTGTGGTTGACATAGGCACAAGGATAAGCTTTGTGAGCAGCAGTTCAGCCTCTGCTCTGAGAGACCAACTCGGCTGGACTAATGGGTCCATGTCAGGAGGCCAGGACAAGGAATGCCCAACTGATGGCTCAGAAAATGTTCGGTCTTCTCCCTGCAATGAGGCTCAGCAGGCAGAGTCAAAAGAGGTGACAAAGGAAAATGAAGACCCTGGTACAGACTCGCTGCTGGACACCTCTCAAGACAAGTCCTTCTCAGAGGAGCCAGCCACCGACTCCTCTTGTTCAGCAACACTTCCCCCAGAGCAAACTCACACTGACAGGGAAAAGCAGAGGCCATCGGGGAAACGGAAGAAGAAGAAGAGGCCCAGCAAAAGCTACTCAGGTAGCCTATTTTATAAATAGCTCTCAGGGACTGACTTAAATGTGGGAGGCTTCGTGATATATTTGTATACACCTGTTCCTTTCCACTTCAAGGCCCAATGCCCCCTGCCCCTGGAGTCGCAGTGTTTCATGGAGCTATTATATTTTTTAAACCTGAAAGAGCTTTAAAAAGAAAAACACAAGCATAGCTCATTCTGGTGACATGTATAAGTAGTTTATAAAGGAGTGATGATGAATCAATAATTAAAAAGCCCATTACACATACGCAGTAAAGATGGCAATAAGCACATCTGTCAAGTGTGCTGAAGACAGCTACAAGGCACGGTTATGTGCAAACAAGAGCTCCATTAGGCTCCAGAGCAGTGATTAAGAGCAGTTAATGCTGGGTACTTAATCAGCGATCACCCCCTCTGAACTACTTATAAACACATAAAAGCAGCAACATCAGTGCTGCCTTGGGATTGTATGGTTTTTCCCCTCATTGCAACAGCACTTTGCCTGACAACCTGCCCCAAGGGTACCTTAGGTGGCTTCTAAACATCAGGCTCTCAAACCATCGCTGCAGAGGAGGGGGGAAAGGTCAGTCATTAAAAAAGAACATCTTGCTAGCCCTCCTGGGGATGGGAGGGAGCTTGGCTGGTGGAGCCACACAGGCTCCCTCTTCATACCAAAAGTCCTCAGCCAGTCCCAAACCTGGGAAAAGTGTCCAAGTCCTTTAGATCCTACCACCCTTGGGTGGGTACCCTAATCCCAAACTGGAGATGCCTTGTAGGGAAGACAGATTGGTCTGTCAGCCTTTAGAACAATACAATATACTTTCCAAAGCCTGTTTTCTGCAAGATCCTGGGGTCAAACAAATGAGCAGGAAAATGGAAGAGTCTCTTTTTATCAATAATTAATGTTTTTCATTCCAAGGAAGGTGGAGGAGAAAGGAAAGGAGGGTTTGAATACCCATTGCTGAGAAAGACAGCATAGGTTGAGCAGATACCACAGAGGGACTTACCCTTTTAATGCAGCATGCCCCAGGGTTGTAGTTATTTACATTTCTAAGCATGCCACTTTCACCTAGTTAAAAATGAGCCACAAACCAGAAGTGATTTCCTAGAACAGTGGTTCCCAAACTTGCTTCTCAGGAGGAGCAGAAGCTGGAGCCATGGGAGCATCCAGTGCTCCCAGCCCTGGCAATGCTTTCCTGAGACCTGAAATTAGTACTTCTAGCTTAAGAACTGACCCCACCATGCAAAAGCCACAAGGTTCCCTGGGAATCCAGGGATGGCATCAAGGGGGTTGAAACTAGATGATCTTTACGGTCCCTTCCACCCCAAACCATTCAATGATTCTATGTTCTTAGGAACCTCTCTGTTACTAGACAGTATTTTCATCATAAAAAGCTCCCTGTTGTTACCTTTGCCTTGCCATGATCAGATATATTTCGTGTCTCTCTTTTGTTCAAAAGCAGAGGTTGAGACTGATACTGGAGATAATAAAACAAAAAAAGATTGTGTGGCACAATGAGGTATGTAAACTCACAAAGGTGTTCTTTTGTGAACTAACCACAGCATTGGGACTTCACAGACCTAATCAGTATTCAGCATATCACCTAAGCTTTTTGTCTTTGTGTCTAATCACAAACACACATGAAATAAATTTGTTACTCTGATTTTTACTCTCCAGGGTGTTGATCTTGCATTGAGTGGAGTCAGTGCTGATCTCCATTCGACACAGGGTCACAGCCCACATGTTTGTCCTCTGTGTCAGCAGCAGCCAAACTGCTTTTCCCTGCACATAATTAAAAGCCATTATTCTAACCAAACAATCAAACTTCATGTGATGAACAAAGGCCTTGCTTTGATCACATTATTTTCTCAAAAACTGTAAAAATGCAATTTCAGTGCCTACCTCCAGCAAAGAACATTTGGTTTGCTTGTGGGTAACCCTTTCTATAGCACCATTTAGATATGGGTATCTGGAAAAGGGAATAAAACACTGGACCCAGGGACAAATATTAGTTGGGGCAAGATACCAGCTCCCACTCAAAGCTAAATTCAGCTCCAGAGTTGCACACAAGTTCCCTGCATTCTTCATTGATGCTGGCAACATACAGTTGCCCCTAAAAAGGAGTCTCAGGATGAGACTTTCATTTGCAAAACTTCACCTGTTTTTGCAGCAAGTAGAAAGAAAAGGAAGAAAAATAAACAACTGAAACACCCACTGTACTGAAATTGCATAGTTACGCATTGTCCTTTCCATGCTAATGAGCATTTCTTATGAACTAAATCAATATTATCAAATCGCTCTTTGTCTCATTTCTTGAAAGGAATGTATTTATTCTCCAGCATCCCCAGTTCCCTGGGGCTGGGAGCCCAGCTGGGAGCCCTGCTCCTGCACAGAGACAGGAGGAATCTGTGCAGGATTTCCCCACAGGACTGCTTTTGTTCCTGCACCTGGAGCATCATTGCTAGCAAGAGAAAATGGGATACACATGGGGTAGTTACAGTCCTGACTACTCCTGCCCTCTTCTTGGCCCTTTCCTTGCAGTACTACAGGATTGCATCACGTGGAAGTAGCTCTATTGTTTTAAAAATCCTAAGGAAGATTTCCTGCAGGAACAGAAAACAGTAGCAATGAAGCATAGGTGAGAAGTGTGCCAGGACCAGTGGACATGCTGCAGCGGGAGGGCAGCTGGAACCATGACTTAAGCTTAACTCAAATTTATTTTTTTTTAAGTATACAGGCTTAAAAAAAGTCATCTTTAAAAAAAAAAACAAAAACGAAACACGGTTTTGCTTTGTCCTAGGAAGACACAGGAACGCAACACAGAGGAATGCATGGGCATACAGTACCTTTATGAAGTGACCAAGTCAGGCAGGAGTTTCAGTGCATCCTTGGAATGCAGTGCCTGACATTGCACCAGCAGAGCCTACCTGGGCTTTGATGCCAGGAGCGCAGAGATGAGCTGCACCTTGAAACCTGCACTACTCTTTTTCCTCTTCTTTTGTCTTTATATCACATGGCAAGGGCAGCAGAAACAAAAACCCATTTGCTTGTCTTAATCTCCTACCTCAGAGCTTCCTCTCCCAAATGCAGCTCATGTCTGTCCCTCTTGATATGACAGACTCAGCAAGCCTAGAGTGCTCCCAATCAATATTTTTTCCTAGGATGTTCCACCTGATGTTTTTTTTTTTATTTTATGTTTTGTCCCTAGCACACGTGGTCTGTTCAGTCCCCACTAGTTCTTTTTTGATACAGGATATTTCTCTCTCTGGTGGACTTCCTGGATGTGGAAGTCGATGGGTCTCAGTGAAGCCACAGAAATATTCTTCCTTCTTGTGCAGATCCAGCTGCAGGGATCGACTCAAACTCTGTACAAGTTTTTAGAGCTTCCCTAACAGCAGCAGAGGGCAGGAACAGCCTGTGACTCTGTGATAATATTTCAGAGCAGTAAAAGCCTGTAATCAGCTACTGAGTTCTTGCCTCACCTTGACCACATCTTGTTATGTAGCAATTTCTGTAATAATGCTAATGTCTTTAAATGTCAGCTTTTACACCTAAAGAGTGGTATCCCACATTCTGTTCATGTTCTTAAACAGTTTAGCTGTTTTTCCTCTGGAATCAAGGCACTCGTGGCACTGTGTGCACCCTGGTAACATCTTAACTCATTTCCATCCAAGTCCAGAAAAAGCTTGAAGAATGATTTGATAAAGGTGACAGTAAAACAGAGGCGAGAGTGTACAAACACCTGAACTCAGAAGAGCTGCTCTTTGAGTTTGCCTGCCTTAGGCCCTAGAGAATTCCTACAGACAAATGTTCACGTCTGTTTGTGCAGCGTCCCTTTTCCTCTCCTCCCATCTGTATGCCACTTAGAATGGTTAGGGGAAAGAAAAGCCTTAAAAGCACAAGTCCATAAGCAACTGGGCCTTAGCAATTTCCCTGCTCACAAATCTACTTGATTTACTCCCTAGAAAATAAAAGAAAAACCAGACTGAGACCACAGACCAGGTCAGAGAACACAGCCTGGTCAGGAGGGGAGAGAAGGGGCAGAAGGGCAGCTATGACATGCACATGGCACAGTGGCACATCAACCTTCCCCTGCAGAGACGCAGAAGGGTTTGAGAGTCCAGGTTTTCCTTTAATTCTTGAGGGACAGATGCTTCACCTCCCCTTCTGCAGACCCAGTATTGTCGGGCAGTTTTTAAACGGACTATGAGAATGTCGTCAGTCTAATGCTCATCTTCCTGCTAGGCCTTTGCCTTCATGTCTGCCTTTAGAAATGGTATTTGATTCAGTTATGGAGTGAGACAGGCTCTTAAAAGTGACAGTGTGCTGCCCCATCCTTCTGACAGTCCTGCTAAATCCTCTAGATTTAGTAAGTTCGTCAATTTAATATCTAGAAGGATATACGTTACTGGACTAAACTTCAAAGCAAAGTTACCCAAGCTCTTGAACATCAGGATTGGTTCTGTAAACATTAGGTTTTTATTAAGTACATCAAACTACCTGTTTTTAGGTTATCTGAGAAACAAATGAAACTGATTTCCTAGTAGCACCTCAACCATTAGATACACATGCATGCAAAAACACACCACTTTTGTTCATAGTTGCCAATAATTTGCATTTCCCCCTCTTCCTGCAGGTGTCACAGCAAGGCAGAAGGTATGAGAGAACCTCTCGTGTCGCTGGAGTGCTGCCAGCTTCTGAGACTCCAGGTTCTGCATCAATGAAATGCCATCGAGGACAACTTCTGCCCCACCAAGACCTACTCTTCTCCTGATGCAAGCTGTTCACTCCCCTCCCCAGGACCTAAAGGGCCTCCCCAGAGACTTTGGACCCCTCAGCCTGTGCCTTGCACTGGGCACCTGTGGGGACAGGGGACGGTTCTGCATACAGTGGCAGCGAAAGGGTCAGACCTGTCGTCCGCTGTCCTGGAAGCCAAGTCTTTCAACCTGCTCTTAGGCCAAACTCCTCTTGAAATGACACCTGAGTGTGGCCCAAGAACAGACTGCAGTGTTTAGCCGTTGGAGAAGTGTTAAAAACAGCAGTGCCTCAACTAAATTAAGGGTATAAATTAAGCAGTGGCTGTACCATCACAGGTGGAGGTCTGTTAACTCCCTCTTCTCATCGCCCACTGATGATTTATATTGGACCAGATCCAAGACCCAGATTAGACAAATGTATTTTTACTCTCAATCACTTAAAGCAAGGGAAATCGGTTACAGGGGAAAAAAGTAAAAGAAAAAGGATGTATTTTAGTAAGCATATGGCCATATAAACAGTGTCTGGTTCCTACAGGATGCTTATGTGCAATTAAGTTGAAGTGCATCAGTAGTCTTGTCACACATGCTGATGCATCCATCAACTTTTGGAGAACCAGGGCCCTGGTTTCTCTTACTAAAGCAAAAGGAAGAGGTTTTCCAGAGTGCTCTATTGGACACATTCTCAGCTTATCCTTTAGTAAATCTCTGGGTTTGACTTTCATTGTGAGCTGCTTGTACTTGAGAGTTTATGTCCAAGCTGCAGAACGTGTTGAATCATGTTACTTTGGCTTTAAAACTGGGACTGTGCAGTATTGTGTTTTCAAAATTCAGAGCTTTATTTCTCAAGTTTTGTAATAACGCTGTATAATAATTTTGTACATAGCTGTCCATTTAAAATGATCTATGTTTGTTGAATCTATGGTGTGATATGTGCTGAAACATAAATCCAGTGGAAGAGCTGGGTACATTTCAGAACTCTTCACTTATATGGTAACTCACTGCGGCTAAACTAATGTGCAGGCTAAAGCTTATTTTGCTTTGCTTGATAGGACTTGTAATGTCCTTGTAATACTGAAAACTTAGAAGTGAAACCAAGTATTAAATCACTGGTTTGCTTTAACCAAGGCATCACTATGAGCATACTGAGAACTGGTCAAGAGAAGCAAAGATGAGTTGAGAACAGACATGTGGGCAGGTTCAGTGTAGGAGACCCTGCAGAGTAGCACATTCCCGTTGCAAGAGAAAACCCATTCCTGCTGGCAGAAGCAGGCATACCCCCAGCATGCCCTGTAGAACCACGTCACCAGCCCAGGTTTGATTTGCAGGACTGTCTCTATCACATCTACAGGCTTCCCCTTTTTTCCCCTCTTTTCCAGTCTCAAGCACATCACCCAAGCCCCATCCTTTTGCTATTTGATCTAGCTCCACTGCTCTCAAATTAGACTCCAAGCTGCAAAAACCTGAATATTAAACACTTTCTCCCAGCAGCTTTGCAACCTCCACGTTTCCAGCAAGAGCCTGCGGTCCAGGCTAGCAGTGCACAGCCAGCCTCCTCCTCACCACCCCACTACTTTATCAATAGGAACAACAATATTTGGAGATGCAGGACTGGAGAACAAACCAGGTTTTCTGGGTGTTACCTAGGGAACCTTGCCTGCTGTTGTGCCACAGGCTGCTCACTTCAGATGCCACAGCACGTGTACATTTCTCCATCTGGGTATTTCAGCTTCCCTCATTTGCACCCAGAGAGAGCAGCTCATTTCCACAGCCAGAGTTTTTATTACTCTATGTGCTTACCTTGGCCTTGAAAGAGAGGGTGTTTGGCATTATCTTTCCACTGCTTTCAAGAGTTTACAAAGAAGTGGGTTATTTTGATCCACTGGAGGCTCTTTGTTCAATAGTCATCTGTGAATTATCTATTCAATCACATCCCAATCAGCAGACTCAAGCACAACATTTATAATTTATTGCTCCAGAGCAGCTCTGCTTCCATTACAGTGATTATTTAAGAACAGAAGAAAAGAATCAGAGCAGGTCAAAGACTGATACTCAACTGGGATGTCCAGTTTTGCTCCATTTATGAGCTTGAAATAAAGCTCATGATCCTAAGGATTTTTCAGTGGTTGCAAGACCACATTAATTGTTGGTAAAAAGAATATCATGGTCAATTCAACAGAGCTGTGGTCATTTAAGCCAACAGTGAGTTTAGGCCTCAAAATAGAATTCTTGTGGTGTATTACAGCAATGGCACGTGGAGTCTGGTATGTGAACCAGGCTGTGACCACCACAAGCTTCTTACTGCCAAATAAATGCATATTCTGTAACAGAGCATTGGCTATATGATAAAATGAAAGTATGGGAGAAATCAGCAGAATTCTTTTCCAAATATTTCACATCTAAAATCAGTTATGTTCAATGAGATGGATTTTCAGGGTTAGTTTTTGGGGTTTGGATTGGGTTTTTTTTTATTTCAATACTGAAAATATTTCAAAGTTTAGCATAGAATAAGTTTTTGGTGAGTTTCCTTACTCTGGTGGGGATGGGGAAGACCCATGATTCATGAGAATTCATCCATGAAAGTCCTATAGTTTCCACATAGGACATAAAGCACCTAAGCATGTAATTGTCATATACACTTAGTAATAATTACCAATAGTTTGCTCTTCTGCCAGCTCCCTCAGTACCCTTGGGTGGATCCCATCTAGCCCCATGGAATTGTGAGTGTCTAAGTGGCACAGCAGGTCATTGACCATTTCCTCCTGGATTCTGGGGGGCCTATTCTGCTCTCTTTCCCTGTCTGCCAGCTCAGGGGGTTGGTTGCCCTGAGGGTAACCAGTCCTACTGTTAAAGACTGAGGCAAAAAAGGCAGTCTTTTCCTCATCTGTGATGACAATGTTCCCCTCCACGTCCCATAAAGGATGGAGATTTTCCTTGTTCCACTTTTGTTGATGGTATATTTATAAAAACACTTTTTATCATCTTTCAGAGCAGTGGTCAGATTGAGTTCTAGCTGAACTTTTGCCTGCCTAACTTTCTCTCTACATGACATCTCACCATCCCTATAATTGTTCAAGAAATGACTTGATGTGACACTTAGTGCCATGGTTTAGTTGGCACAGCAGTGTTTGGTCAAAGGCTGGACCTGATGATCTTGGAGGTCCTTCTCCAACATTAATGATTCTATGAAAAAACCAGAGATATATAAGTGGAGCTACATCTAGTTAAGAGCACCACCACAGCGCTGCACTGTACTTCGAGCATGGCTGAAATCTCAAAGCTTTGCCAGTAGCTTTTGGGCTGAGTGTGTCATTTGGTCCTCTCCTACATTCCATGCAGCCAAGGGGGCTGAGAAATACTTTCTGTTCCAGTTAGAAAGAGGCAGGATAAATTGAAATAAAAATGTGTAAGCCTGTTTCAGCAAAGTTAACCAGTTTCCGTTCTGTCTAAACATAAAGCCTGGATCTAGGGCTTCATATTTCTGATACACAGTGATCAACCAAGTACAACATGCAAGCTTACCAATGCTAGACATCAGGCCTGTAGGAGCCCTGGCTTGTTCTGTCTGTCTGGTAATAGTCATGGCCATGAAATATGTTAGTCATGAGGTTATGTCCACATAATGTGTCTGAAAGCAAATACAGTCATGAACCAATTCCATCAGGAACCACGGTTTGTTTGGTCACCTCACAATCAAAACTGTGGGCAGGATATGATAAACAGCTTTCCCATGTCTAGAAGTGTGACTACAGAGGGTTAAAAATTGGGCAGTGATAGCGACAGGACCTCTCTAGGTGTTTGCAATTACTGCATGGTGTCAATCTTGCAAAATAACCACATGATTTGCAGGACTTGCAATGGAAATTAGGTCCATAGTAAAGAAAAATGTTTCCAATTTCTTAGTTCAGAGCAGGTACCAGACCTGAAATACCAGGGGAGAATTTGATCACCGCAAGTTAATCAATATATTCAGTCAGCTCTGTAAGTAACTCACCACTTCATCCGTGCTGTGCTAGCACTTAATTCACATTAGGAACTCTCTAATGTTCTCTTTGCTGCAGCATAAACAACTCCTGCAAGAGCTGTGTGTGACAATTCACACAGAGCCAGGTGTCAGTAGGAATTAGCAGGAGCCCTGTGCTTCTTTAATGGAGACTTTAAGCAAGCTCAGCTTGCATTACTCAAAGTCAGAAGACAAGAATCACTCTGTGGCAGTCAGCTCCTATCAAGTCAGTTTAGATACACTCCCAGCCTGTCAAAATAGGTTTTTTCTAAGATCAGCAGTCTTTGCTGATGACACCTACATTATTATGGTTATGGTTGGTTTGCCCTGCTCAGGGCATGCAGAACCTGATGTGTTTGTCTGGTACTTATGTGGTTTCATACAGCATAATCTGCTATAAGTTTAGTCATGAGTTAGTGAAAATTAATGACCAAATCTATCAGTCAGAATATGTGAAGAAAGTCAAAGGAGAAGCAGAGACAGCACATGCAAGAAGGGTAACAGGTCTAAGGAATCTGGTCCTTGTGATCCTTTGAAACCCACAGCTTGATTTTGTAATCTAAATGAAACCCTCAGTAGCACACAATTTCCAGGACTCATCCTTTGAGACCAACAGGTTTTTCTATATACTTTGCCATGTTTTGTACCTCCATTTGTTCAGGTTTTCACAGCTCAGTTAGATAAAACCAGAGCAGTGATGATGATCCTCTGAAAACGGTCTTGGACAAAACCATTTCCAGGGTCCCTTTCAACCAATGTTTTTATAATTCTCTGTTCAGCAAGAAGCAGATACAAGAGAAATAGAAAAGATAGGAGTAATAAGAGTCCAGAAACCCTTTCAGGCCTGTATGTTAATCCTCTTTGGTGAACCAGTGTCATGCACAGAAGAATATGCCCCGGGAATAGTGACTGCATTCACCATACCAGCAGTCTACAAACGCATCCTGAATCACAGACAAATGGTTTGTTTTTCTAAAATACCTCCTTAATTGGACAGACCCCAGGGAGAACAGCACAAGAAGGGGATTTTCTCCCTCCAAGTATTTTCAACTTCTCTGCCTGGATTTTAGAGGTCTAGAGGACAGAGAAGAGACCCTGAACTCCACAAGGCATGTTCTGTGACACACACAGCTGTCTGCAGAGGTCTGGGTGCAAACCACAGCACAATTGCATGTAGATCAAATGAGAGCCAACACAGCAATCTCTTCAAACCATGACCTATCTCAAGCCTAGCAAACATCCAAAGATTAAAGCTATTACGTCCTGTCTCTAATCCCTTCAGCTATACAAGGCCCAATTGAAGTAACTGTTGAAATTTCTTTCAATTTTGAAGAGTTCATCCCTATTCTCTACAAATTCCTTTGCTGATCCTCCAACACACCTTCTCCCAGCCTCCTACTTTTAACAGCCCATCCCCAAACTCTACATACACCTTCTCATTCTTGAACTGCCTCATCACTCTGCTGCAGGGCCCAGAGACCAGCAAAGGGGTCTTAGCAACAGTGCCTCCAACATCTGCCACCCACAGCTGCTGCTGCTGGCCCAGGCTCCTTCTGCAGGAGATCCCAAGGTTCCTGCCTTACCACCAGCTGCCAAAAAGTGGAGCCAATTCCCTTAGAGGACTTTTTCATTAACTATGCCTAGGACAGAGCCCACAGGCATTGAGCGCACACACTTCAGAGCCACATTCCTGCCAGCAGCAGGGGCAGTTACAGAGTGGAAAGTGAACGCTTTCACTTTGTTTCCAAATTTTTCCAACTGCTTCCGGTTTCCAACAGCTTCCAGCTTTTTGATACGAGGAGATCTCGGAGGCAAAGCAGTAGCTGGATCTTAATGAGAGGTGGACTGCAAAGACTAAAGAGGGTTTTGACAGCCAGAGCACTGAAATGAAATGTCAGCAACTTGGGCTACTGAGATTACTCATTTTCTGCCACTGGCTTCCTCAGAGGCTGTGGGCAAGCACAGAACCTGTGTCTCAGTTTCCACAACTCTAAAATGAGGGTAATGGCTTCCTCTGAAACACTTTGACAATCATTGATAAAAAATACCACAACAGAAATATTGTTAGCAATAAGAAAAAAAAAATTCTTTTTCTCTTTACTGTTTGCAGCCATACTAGAGTAAAAACAAAAGGAAGAGGGGAACTTGCAAGGAATTACTGTTCCCCTAAGGCTCCTCTGAACCCAAGTTGCAGAAAAATCTTGAAAACCCCTAGGAATGTATCTGAAAGGAAATGAGCAAATTTATAGTGAGAAGATTATAAGAGCAAACCTTATAGTGAGAAGATTGCTTGGGCAAGAAAGGATTAAGATCTCTATTTTCTCCTACTTCTTATTTTTATCCTTGTAAGAGTCATAATCATCAACAATAAATTACACCTGTTGCAAAATCAACAGTGAGGAATATTACACCGGGAGCATCTTAATGCAAGTCAGTCCCTGAATTCAAAGCAAAGCAAGTGGAGCCCACTGGGAGCTAATGAACAACAGGTTTGTTCTAGTTAGGGAGCAGCTGTCTGCGTAAACAAGTGACTAACCCTCTCCCCAGTTGTACATCCTGCTGCTCAACTCTAGCCATTTGGTAAGAAGCACATCTTCATATCTTCAAAACTATCTTACACTGCAGAAATTGACTCTGTGCTTACACTTCTGATGGTTACCTTGCATGTGCATGGGGCACAGTTTTTAAGCGACTTCCCCCTCGAAGAGAAGCCTCTTAAGTATTTATAGCACACAAGGGGAAATACCAGGTCTTCTGAAACATTCATTGAAATCTCTGTTTCCAGTATAATAGTGACCAATAAATGAAATTCCCATTTTACAAAACAACATATCCCAATATTAGTCCATTAGCAACACAATCAATGAAAAACTGGGAGTATTTACATGATCCAAATCACAGAGGTAAGGCATTTCTTTAATCCGATTTAAAAGTCTAAACCCTATGCCATCAAAATACAGCTTCTCTTTCAAGGCTAATGAGACGCGTGCCTATTTTTAGCATGTCAGTAATCAGATGGAAATGTGGAAATGAAAGCCTGTATTGTGGTCTTCAGGCATCATTAGCTTTCCCAATGAAACAAAAGGTGGAGTAGTAGAGCACTGGAAACAGCTTCACAGTTAATTGCAAGTTAACTGATTCAGCTGGCTCATCAGAATTGGGCTGATGTATTGAGTCAATCTGTGTTCCCTGCCCTGCCTAAGTGGTGCCGGCGCCCGTGCTGGTCTGGCTGCATTGAGATGTGTGTATATGTATGTATTCACCGGGGAGGGGAGGCTGCACTCTATAGGGAGAAATTTCACACAGAGATTTCTTTTTAAAATATACCCACAAGCTCTTTTGAACATTATCAGCAATGTAAGTTGCAGCTGCCTTGAAGTTATACCAAAGCTTTAATCTTCTTAGGAGCATGGATTTCTCCACACAGTCTCTAAAGTATAATCTTTGGAGATACATTATTATAAGCCTATTTATCATTCAAAGCATATTAGCTGTTTCTTGCATAGTACTATTTCTTAGTAGGATTTTTAAAAATAAGACTTTCCTTTACACAAACCCTGTAGCAATTTAGATGAGCACTCTGATTTTTTAAAAAAGAGCTTCCTAATTAATAGTCTTACTGATTCTCCCTATAGCTTAATTAAAATAAACAAGCAGCAGAATTTTAACATGAGCATTTCTAATAAGATTTTTTTTAATCAGCTCATTTTACTCCTAATATTTCTAGCAGAAAGTGGCTTATTTCTCATTAGGCTTTCTCATTTCTCATTAGGCTTTTCCATAGGGCTGAATCCCTCACTTGTCCTGTTAGGGTAATTACAGACATATGTACAAGTTTACCACAAAGATTGTGAAGTCCTAAAGGGGATACATTAAGTTGTTTACATAAATTAAATGTAAGCCTGCTTTACCTTTGGGGAAACTGCTTATTTGTGCAAAAAAAAAAAAAAAAATGGAAACCAACAACAAATTAATTTAAGTAAACTGCAAATGTGGTTAATTTTTTTTTTATTTTTTATTTTAACTGGTACAATTTAGTATGTAAATCAAATGTTGTTTACTGGTTGATTTAACATTTAATGTTTTTAATATAAACCACTCTTACTAAATTAAAATTGAAAACACAAATCAAAAGTTTTATTGCTTTTTTTTTTCCCTTAGATGCATTGGTTCACAATTTTACTGGGGCTGTAAGAGCTGGAGACCATCATCACTATGAACTGGTAGGTTTCAAAGACAAACTGTTCCAAATTATAGGAGATGCTTTACAGGTAGGCTGTGGACTAGAGATGCATCAATTGCAGGTTTTAATGCAGCTCCCTTAATGAGATTTTTCTGTGTTAGTGACTGCCCAAAATTGCTGTGTCAGGAGGAAAAAGGTAATTCATAAGGTTTAACCTAGCCCTTTGAGAACATAAACATGGTGTATGTATCAAAAAAACTCTCACCCTGCACTGCAAACAAAAGTCCCCAAATAGTTAACTCTGTTAAAACTGCTGATGCTATTAATGTGTGTTTTGTTAAAGGCTGAGATGACAGGGGCCTTTGTTTCTGCCTACATATAGTCCCTAAAAATGCTGCACCTACTATGTCATTTCTGGAGCATTGATAGTTTGCTCACTGCTCCCCTTTTAGCACATGCTGTTTCTGACATTTTTGATGGCCATTGCTGGAGAGATTGTAAAGAGAGAAATCACACAGCAGCTCCAGCTACTGAGATTAAGTGTCCCAGGACACTGCTCATCCAGAAGAAATGCAATTGTTTGCAAAAGAAAGGTTTGCTCAGTCAAGAAAACAAAGCCAAGCCCTGAGCCAGCAAATGGTCTACTAACTTCAGCAGGACTGTCTCCTTGTTTAAAACTGGGCATACATAGAAGAGGGGACTTGTGCACAGCCTTTTGCAAGAGGCTCTGGGAGAAACTGTATAGTCTCAAGACAAACATAAAGATTTTCCCTAGATTAAAATTTGGTTTAAGACCAAAACAAGAAAGACCATCTTACTCATTTAAATGCTTACCAGTCATTTCCATGTGTAGTCACAAATACCTAAGCAGCTCACCCTGAATCCTCCTTCTCAGCTGTAGCTCATTTACTTTATTAGGTTATCTTGAGAGTTTCTCTTTAAATCCCCTGCACCCTTCTGCACTCAAGGTAAATTGTGGCAACATGGTCTTGCAGGATTAAGTGACTGTGTCCCTGCTGTTTGAGATGTCCCGTCTATAGAGCAACTGTAGAAACTTCTGTAGGAGGCATCCCTTTACTCCTTCATTCACTGCACCAAATAGCTGATCAACAAGGGGGAAAAAACAACCAGGTAGGGATTTACTATGCTGATAGCATTTGCTTTCTTTATTTATGTATTTCAACAAGAATCTAGAATGATCAAGAGAAGTCAAAAAGGAGCCTTATGGCCAGCAGGACTTCCTTCTCCTGACTTGCACAGCTGAAACCACCACAAACTGTCAGCTGTAAAGCAGTGAGAAATATTTCTGTTGCTTACCTTAATAGGAAGGTCACTGTTATTTCTGTGTCTCTGTAGGAGTTACCAATAGAGCGCAGTTGTGAGGAATTTTGCTAATCCATGCACCTCCTTGTTGTCTTGTAGAGCAGGAAAATGGGACCGGGGCAAACCATGGAGAGTCTGCTATCAAGCATGAACTGCTCAAATCATCACAAAACAGTGTCTAGAAGATCTGTTCCAAAGGTGAACAAATGCATCCAAGTTAATATGGACTGGGAAGAGGAGAACCCCAGTGCAGACCTGAGCCTTTCTCCAACAACTGGCCTTTCTGGGAAGTCAGAGCCATGTCCAGGGAACACATCACCTTCCCAGAAAGATGTTTCCTCTTCCTCCCAAGGACAGTCTGTCATGGCAGCTCTGCTGCCACAGCTGCCAGCTCCTCCACCCCTACCTCCTGGGTGTAAGGTGCCTCTTCCCCCTGTTTCTGGGCCTGGCATAAATGCCCCATCGCTCTCATCTCCCCAGCCATGCAGCTATCCTGGGTGCAGTCATCTTACCTGTGGATGTGGGGAGCAGCCCCACACTAAGAAGACACCGACTCTGAGGATGAAGCTGTTTCACTGGCAGAAGCTCCCCTCTGATGTGGTGAGACGTACGTGCTTGTTTGTAACACTGGGCTGATGGGTCCACGCACTTTGCAGCCAAAGGAAAACACTGATGTTGGGGGACTAAGCCTTCACTCATAAGTCAGGTCACACAGGTGGTCCCATTGCTTGCTCTCAGTCATAATCACAAATAAATATGGAAAGCCTGTCCTTTGCCAATTAGTGGAGGAAATAGTAGTTTGGGAGAAGCTCTGAACTGAGGCTCTGTGGCTGCTAAAGTTACCTTCTCTTAGCCTGTCAATCTCTATTTGCTACTTGTTAAAGGGGTGTTGTGAGTCTGAACTGATTAAGGTTTGCAAAGCACTTGGAGCATGTTGAGTGGAAAGATCCTTTGAATGGTCATGTTCTGTGGTTCTTCTTAATGAACTCCTGGCACATCACCAGTGAGTGAAGCCTCAGCTGAAGCTTTTTCTTTGCTTTTTATTTTCTCACACAGCCAGAAGATGCATCAGCCAAGATCTGAGGCTGAAAACTCTTGTCAGTAGGGCTGGGGAACTTGTACGCTCAGGGCAGCCCCCAACTTCATTTTGTACTGACCACAGCCACATGATTTGTGTGGTGCTTCACAAACACACACAAAAACCCACTAAGAGTCTGTGGTTACTGTGTGCCAAAGGGGCTTGCAAGTCCTGTTTAACTTCCAGCAAAGAGGCTGGGAACACGTTTCCATTTTCGCTGTGGTTTTTAATATTCAGTTCACACAACACAGATCTCAGTTGTTCTTCCTTGCTTATCTCCAAGACAAGGGGACATAGGGGGCAAGAACTTGCTGCTATGATAAAGTATATAAACACAGATATGAAAAACCTGAGCCATGGACTGGTTTCTTGTGCAGAGATACAAATTAAGATCCATCCCCAATGCATTCAGTGTCACTGTTGCAATCTCTCCTAAAGCAAAAGGAGGTGAGATCCTGTATTATACAAGTTCACGTTTTGAAGTTCTATTTGTTATTTGGATGGCTCACGATGATTCTGACAATAATGTTAGGCTTGGGAGCCCTCATCTCTTGCAAAAAGAGATGTTTACCTAATTGGATGCAGCATCCCCGGTGTGGGTCCCACGATTCTCCAATGTGTAGCTGGTCAGCAATAGCAAAAACCATTTGGAGCAGCCCATTAAGTTCATCTACTGCCTTCAGCTCAGTGAATTGAATGTGGCAGTAGTCTTCCAGGTTTAATTATGCTTCAAACCTTTGGGATGCTCTCTGTGGGAGCTGTCACTCTCAAGTAATTCACATTTGTCCAGGGCTAATGAGCATCATATTTCATTCATGCTTGAAAGTGTTTTCCCTTCTACAAATCACACTGCCTTGAAAGTGCTCCTCAACCTCTGTGGTCCACCTTGTGCTGTTATTCTCTTCCAGAAAGCCACTCCATATGGGCTGTGATGCCAAGCAGCAGCAAGGAGCTTGTAGAACCTGACTATGCAAGCTTGGAGCTTCTTTTCTCTGTCCCACCACCAACACCTAAGGAGAAAACGGGGCCAAAAATAAAGAAAAAAAAAGAGGTACTTGGACTGCCCACTTTTTGTAGAGAATGGCAAAATTCTTGGGAGTGAAAATCTTATTCATTCTTTATTGTTGTCAATTATTTATAATAAGAAAGTTTGAAATACTTTGACATCCACAGCTTGAGGTTGCCTTAAAAAAAAAAAAAACCACAGGAGAGGTTTAAAATGATACAAGTTGAAGTAACTCTGCTGAGGGACAGGTCTTCATCTGAGACAGAGAGGACAAGGGAATTTCAATATCAATTCTTATAAACTGGAATAAACAAATCAATTTCCTTCTCTATGCCTTTGCCTCTTTCTAAAATAGATCTAATAGCCTGTATTGTTGTCAATTGCTTGGGGTTTGATCAATGAAGGTTATTGATAATGTTATTACCAAAAAAACCCCATGACTCTCACCCAATAAACAAACAAATGCTCTAGAAAACCTGTTGAAACCAAGGTAAATGTATTTCTAGCTGACTGATTTTTTTTTTCCTTTTTACAGGTCACATTCATAGGCCCAAAGAAAAGTCTCTTTCTGAGTATATTTCTGAAGCAATTTAAGTGGTAAGATTTGGAGAGTAACATCTGAATTACTGATTTGATGTGTCTGTGTGTTTATTCAGATATTAAATGAAATTAATTTAGCAGAAATATTTTGCAAGTGCTATCTTTCTTTAACAAAAAGTCAACTTTTTTTCCCTTTTTTTTTAATATTGAGATGTGACAGTCTTTTTCCAGACAATCAATATCATTTTTTAAACTGCTATTAAATCTAGAATGGACTACTAATTCCTAAACAGAGAGTATTCATCAATAACAGTACAATTATGTGGCAACTTTTTTTTTAAAATAATATTGACATAAATATCAAGTTCTGACAGGAACCATTAGTGAGGACTGTTGAATGGAAGTTTCAAATCACTTCATTGCTTTTAAAGAGGCATGTCCAGGGGTTCAGATCCAAAATCATATACAGTTTTTATTTGCAGTTTTTCTATAAATAGGAAACAGTTTGAATAATTAAACAAATGGAAATTTACCAAGTCACAGTCCTCAGTCCCTGGAGCGGTTAGGGAAGGAAAAGGAATTTTTACTAATTTTTGGGAAAACATCTTTACTCTTAGATTCCCTGAAACTATGGCAGGATGATGATGAGTGTTCTGCTCTCTCTCTGCCCTTTGTGTCATGGCCCATGTTAAAAGGGTTTCAAGAAGAAACTCAGCCAAGAAGTCCCTTTTCATTAAGAATAAATCAGGATCAGTCAGGAGGATGTTTTTAATTATTATTATTCTTTTTCCACAACAAACTGCTTCTCAGTGGGGGAGAATGGTGCATAGCCTAATGCAAATGCTATTTCCACTCCCTGCATGATTCCCTGGGCAGTGGTTGAGCTCTCCTGAGAGCAGCTGGTGACCATGGGATCAAAAAGCTGAGCCCCACTGCACTCGTGAGCGATGAGGCTGCTCTGGAGCTGGGTGCTGCCTCTGTTAGCACTGGTGTCCAACAGAGCCCAGCTCTCCAGAGCCCAGACCACAGCAGGCTGGAATCATTTCAAACACACGTTGCCTACCAATGTTTCAGACAAGGATTTTTGTTAAAACCTTCTGGGAGCCATTGGTTTTATCCTTGTCTTTTCTGCAAATGTTGGGGAAATTCAAATGTAAATATCTTCTCAGTGACAATGGACACCCACAGCAAAAGCAGAGCTTTGGGGTTTGTTGTGTAAATATGAACAAAAGCCAGAAAGCACACCTCAATTATAAGGAATATTGGTTTAGGCTTAAAAGAAAAACCTTTGCATTTTCATATCTCCACAGTACTTCTGAGGACTAAGATCCAAAATGTGATGGGAGGCAAGTGTAGTATGAATTACTTTGGTTGCTCCTGCAGTGCCAGCAGAGAGACCGGGGTCTTTTCCATTTGCCATGTTACCCCCCCAGTACTCCACAGCATTTCTCTCCTTCCTGCAGCTCCAATGAAGAGATTGCAGCCATGATTCAGAAAGGGGATAGATCCAAGCTGGATGCTGAGATGCTGAAACAGCTACTTAAACTGCTGCCTGAAGACCAAGAGGTATCTATTAATGTGTCATTCTGGTGGAGTTCAGAGTATGTTGTGTGTTCAGGTTGAAAAATTTGCACTGCCAAAGCAAGCAGCTATGACTGGATCCCACACACTTCTGCTGCATGTAGGTCAATGACATTCCAAGGCAGAGTGGTGGGAAGTCCACTCCAGCAACAGTCTGGCCTCTTCACATGGGGGTTGAGCAAGAGCATTTTGGGAGACTTGACACAGGTGTAGATAAGTGCTGCTCTCTATCCTGTTATTTTAATTAGGTGGATGAAGCATGTTAGGATTTGTGGACTTAGGTGAATAGAGAGCCTTTCAGAGCAGGTTTCAAAGAGGAGAAAGGGAAAGGACTCATCTTTTTCAAGGGGTTTCCGGGTGTCTGAACATTATAGCATGCTGAATCCCTGCCTACAGATCAGGAATTCATCCTAGGAGATTCTGTACAAAGGCAAAACACCTTCCAGTCAAAACAAAACCTACATGTTTGCCCTTGCAAACCAGTTAATATGAAGAATTTATTGTTCATATGCTTCACTCCCATTTGCCTGTGTGCACAGCAAGTTCACAAAAGTTTCATGCCTGTAAGAGGCAATTGGCAGCAGAAATGTTGGTGTGGTTATTTTCCCTGCTAAACAAAATATTTGTGTGGTTATTTTGATCTTTTGTTCCCTATTAGATAAAAAGCCTGAAATCTTGCAAAGAAGAAAAATCAGAGCTGGCAAATGCAGATCAGTTTTATCTCCATCTTTTGGAAGTTCCCAGGTAAGCAAAATTTTCCTTGTCTCTTTCCGTGAGTGTGATTTTTACAAGATTTGTCCATAAAAATTAAGGCCTCTGTTTCTCGTGCTAGAGGGGATGTTCCTGACATTCAGTCTTCAGGATAAATCATCTGACTGCTATTTTTAGAGCTTGTTTGAGAATTTTTTTCCTTCCCAAAGGCCAGAGAGACTTTCAGACACCTTTGGCAAACCACAGTTAAAATAATCTTGGTATGAAAAAACCCTTGCCTGCTGAACAGCTATTCCCGTATGGCGTGAAGCTGCAGACTGAATCCTGTCACCACGCTGCTGATTCACGTCCCTCCCCGGGCTACAGATTCCAGTTCACCCACTGGAGAGCCCACAAATCCATGAGTGAATCACAGCAGTGCCTGTGCTTTCACCACCTCCCCAGTTTTTACCAAGTCAAATGAGGTGCACACAGAGAAATCTTTCTGCTGTTCACAAAAACATGGTGATATGTTATAATTAATAGCAATAGCCCTCCATAAATCTGATCAGTTGCCATGCCACAACCAGAGACACTTGGTGGAAAATGTGGTGGTGAAAATGTGGCTTTTCATTTTCTCAAACTTCTAGCTAGAACTAAAAGTACTTTAGAAAATGTTTTCCTTCCACAACATTAATCCATGATGAGGCATAAATGTCATTAAAGGACATCACTGCCAAAATATTTCAAATTTCTGTTTGTGAAGTTAAAAAGAAGAACTAAAATCCTGGCTAGTGTTGCCCAGGAACTGTAAAAAATTATGGCCTCATTATGCAAGGTAGTCACTGCCAGATGTCAGTCCAGCATTGCTTTCTGAAAGAGGAGATAATTGTTTCTAAGACATCTTTGGAAATATCTGTGTTTGATTTATTTATAATCCAGTTCTCATGTCAGAGCATTAAAGAGAACATAAGAATGTTGGTACTGCGCTTTGCCTAAAATGGATGATGCTCTTGCTGAACATAACTCAATTAATCAGGCCTGTGGGGTTTGTGGTGTTTGCTGTGGTTTTTTTCCACTGATCTCTTTTTAGCTACCAGTTGCGGATTGAATGTATGCTGATTTGTGAGGAAACAAAAATTCTGCTGGAGTGTCTGTGGCCAAAAGCACAAGCCGTAAGGACAGCCTGTGAAAGTAAGTACATCAGTGCTGCACCAGTCCCCAGGCTCAGCCACTTTCTTCTACTTGATTAGCATTGGTGGTAGCCTATGCTATAATCTAATCAAAATTAACCTTTTAATTGCTGAATGTGTAGCAAACATCAAAATGATTCTGCAAATTCCTGCTCCTAGAATACATTCTGAAGAATTGCAGTTTGTGCTGTTCTGCTCTGAAGTAGTCGTTCTCCAGAGAAAGAAGGAAATTTCCTTTATCATAGAATGGTTTGGGTTGGGAAAGGATAATCCAGTTCCAACCTCCCTGCCATGGGCAGGAACACCTTTCACAAGACCAGGTTGCTCAGGCCCTACCCAACCTGCCCTTGAACACTTCCAGGGTTCACAGAATCATTTAGGTTGGCAAAGATCTCTAAGATCACTGGGTCCAACCTTTTACCCATCAACACCTTATCAACTAGACCTTAACACTAAGTGCCAAGTTGTACATCTCCAGGAAAGGGGATTCTGCCTCCCTGGGCAGTTCATTCCAATGCTTAACAAGTCTTTCTGTGAAGAAATTCCTCCTGGTGTCCAACCTGAACCTACCCTGGTGCAGCTTGAGGCTACGTCCTCTCATCCGGTCACTGGGAGAAGAGGCCAAACTCCCCCTGGCTCCAACCTTTCAGGGAGTTGTAGAGAGTGGTAAGGTCTCTCCTGAGATGGAGATGTCAGTGCCAGATCCTGTATGAATGCAGGTTACATTTTTGTGTGCTGTGGAGATTTTTGTCCATAACAATGAATCAGTTCCAGTTTTTCCTGTAGTGTGCACTGATGCAGTCCAGCTTTGTTCTGTGGTGGAGCAGGACTCTGTGACATACCAGAATCTGATCTGGCTGCCAGAAAAGGGCATCCCAGATGATGTTCACCAATGTTTCAGGAGACCCCTCCACACAAAATTAGCCCTGGTTTTAGTTTTAAGTTGGCTCTTTCTTGAAGGTGCTCTTGCATTCCAGCTTCGATTCAATGGTTTTAGAGAGTCATTGATCTCCTGTTAAAAACACTTAAACTGCAAACTTTGATGTTTGCACATAAAACAGCTATACCTGGATGTCTGATGTCAGTGCTATGGTTACTTTTTACTGTGGTGTAATCAACAGTTCTCTGCAGTCCCACCCTGACATCCTTGTTCCCCCTCCATCCCATCGTAAGGGTCAGTGTTTCTGTTATAGTTCTGCCAAAACCTTCTTACTGCAGATTCCCCTGCTAAAATGTGTATCTTTTGATCATTGCTCTCACTAACAATGATAACGACGCACAAAGCCCTTTGCTTTTCTTAACTAGAATAATATATGCTGGGAAGGAGGGCTATAGACTTCCACAAGTTCATACACTTTCTTGTATGTGGTTCTTCCTCATAAGGCAGCTGCAGGGTTGACGCATCTATATTCCAAACTTAATGGAAAAACTAGTTTTCCATCTAGTTGTAAAGAAGAGATCGTAATAGAAACTTACTCATTCCACTTCCATTCAGCTGATTTATTTCTGTACTGGTATATTTCCAAATCCATAACAATGGCTTGACATAATATTGGACGAAAATTTTGTTACCATCACTTGTCAAACCTAAGGAAAATCCTATTCCAGAAAATTTAATTTAATTTATTGAAAATGCCTCTCTTCTTATTCTTTAGCAATTCTTACCAGTCACCGACTGCCAGTTTTCTGCCAATTGATTCTTAAAGTTGGAAACTTTCTGAACTATGTAAGTAAAATTATTTCTTTACTTTTTGTATTCTAAAGATAACAGAAAATACAATGCAAGACTTGAAAACTGATGGAAGGAACTTTTTTCTGTATCTTCTAGGGGCATCACACTGGAGATGCTGGAGGTTTTAAAATTAGTGCCTTGCTCAAACTAACAGAAACAAAAGCAAACCAAAACCACATTACTCTGCTTCACCATATTTTGGAGGTACCACAAAACTGAGAAATTAATCCTGTGTGCATTCTTCTCAAATATTAATTCCCTAGAAGCTAGGGGGCTTTTACCTCAGTAATACCCCACTATAGGTACCTGGAGGGTGAGCCTCTGTGCCAGAAATACCATGAAAACCTTTCCACTGCTCTCTGTGCAGATGGGATCAAATCCATATAAAGTAATATTTAGAGAGGTAACACTAGGTTTCCTTCCTCAAGTTCACTTGACAAGTCTGCTTGCTGTTTTCTTTCTCTTCTTCTCCAACTGCTCTCTTGTGTTGACACATATCCCAAATGCATCTGTCAAATGAAATTTATTTTTGTGGTATGAAGACAAAATCTCAGGTCAGCCTGCGCACTGTGGCAGCCCATGGGATGTCAGCCTGAGCACTTAAAATGACTCTTTTCTTTTTTTTTTTAACTCCCTGTGGATGCCAACATGAGAAAAAGAATGAACAAGACTAAATTTATCCCTGTGCTTGTAAGAACGAAACTGAAGTGTTAATTTTTCAGTCCTGATGTTGTTCAGCTGAAAAACTTTCATACTCTTTGACTGCCTGTATAAGATAACCATTTCTTCTCTTCAATTTTAGGAGGTTGAAAAAAACCACACAGATCTGCTACAGCTTCCCAGAGATCTTGACTTTGTTTCCAAGGCAGCGGGGTAGGACATTATTGTTTGTTTTTGTCATGTATGAATTGCCAACCTCTTTAAAGCCAACAAGGAGCTGAGTCATTTTATGGAGGTGTGGTAAGGTCACAGGATTTCTCTGCTGTGGGAGAGAGTGGTTCCCTTCAACACCCGACGGTGTTGAGATGTATAATTCAACCTGGTTAATACTTTTAGGTGGGGCTCAGTGTGATTTTTCTTTCTGCAGATCCAGTACTACCTTAGAAGAAAACTGTGTAGACAGTGAATTTCCCTTATTTTCAAGGACCAGATTCTTCTTCCACACATTGCAATAGAAATATATCTTCCCTAAAGTTTCTCAGTCAGTCCAAGAAGTGTTTGGACTATATTTTTGGGGCACACAGTGTGACTCTTGGGGATGGTGCTGTGCAGGGCCAGTAGTTGGACTCAATGATCCTTGTGTGTCCCTTCCAATTCAGCATATTCTGTGAATTTTAGTGAAAGCCCATCAGGAGGTACAGAGCTTATGTAAGGAGGGAATGATTGGGGTGATTTACCGGCAATTGGGGGACCTCAGGACCCCCTGAGTTGAGTATCAGCACATTTATAATATATGTGTGTAGAAAGAAAAAACCTGTTTCTGGAGACTTTTGACTTTCTCCCATGGGCCTGAAAGCCTCATGAGTCTATTGCCAGCTCTTTCTGTTTACCTCAAAGGAATCACGTGGAGATATGTTTAATTACATTAATCAGAATCCACATTTGTAGCACCAGGATTAACATTTTTAATCCTGTTAGGAATTCAGAGGATTCACAGGAACCTTGTTGTGATTTAGATTTCCTTGTAACTCAAAGAAGGAGTAACTTTTAAATCTGTAGATGGATTGACATTTATTATGTAGCAGCTAAATAATGTTTTTTAAGTATTTCAATTCTGTAATTAAACAGAAAAATGCTATGGCTTTTATGAATTATCTTTGCAGAAGCTAAACTGAATGTTGTTTTGAACCATGAATTTCTTTTTGGATTGTGCCATAACAGAAATACCCTTCTTAACTGAAACTAGATCTTGCTGGCCAATGATATAAATGCACACTTATAAAGTAAGTGCCCTCTAGTTTAGTCAAACTCTCAAACTTACAAAACTGATTTACTAATCAATCTGTGGAGAACTGCGCACAGTGCAAATCCTGCAAGGGACTCTCCTAACACTGCTCGCATCTGGATGCACTGTGAAACGCCAAGCCAGGTTTTGCTGATTCAGTAAATTTTGTCTGGCCCAGAGAGTAGCTCAGAACTACAGAAGATGTTGGTTTGGCAGTGGCTGTGTTTGGATCTCCACGCAAGCTAAACTAACTTAGACAGGAGATACAATTTTGGACTAGAAATAGATTAGAGAGAAAAGGCAAGGAGGGAAAAGAACCAGCTAAATAAGGACAGTATTGGCACAGGGGAGATGAGCTTGTGGTTGCCTATGAATAAAAATAGGCTGGAAATCTTTTGGAGTTTTTTGAATACTAGGACAGTGAGGTTCCTCCACAGTCTATCCAGGGAGGTAGTGAGGGCAAAAGCACAGAGCCTTTCTTAGATGAAGGTTTGAGCACATGAAAAAGAATTTATATACAAGAGAACTACCTGCAAGAGCAGGGTCTGGGCTGGAAAATTAATTCCACGCTCATTTGCAGAGATAGTAATGTTTATAATAAGCTTTTGAGTTAATGAAAACAAAAGACTTACCCCTTCAATGTACTGTCCCTTTTGTGGACCTTTCAGAATCCACATTGACGTCATGCAGGCTGAGGCAGGTGCCAATTTGAAGAAACTGTTGGAAATAGAGAAACGTTTATTTTTGTCAACAGATGATTCAAAAATACAGCATGGAAAATCTGTGCAAGTAGGTAATGTGAGTGTGACATGTTTCCCATCTTTCTTCCTAAACACTCTCTTCTTAAAGGCACTGTGACTGAGATTGCAGCTGGACATAAAGCCCTATGGAAAAGGGATCATTACTACACTCGCACTGTGCCCTGACGGAAGGAGTATCCCAGATTTTCCTCCATTTCTCTAATGTGAAGGAAGGCCCTAATAATGAAATGTAGGCCGCAACTATAAATGCGTACAGTGCAGCACAGAAACATGTTGTGTCTCACTGTGCTTTGCGGGGAAAAAAGTGAATAGATTTGCAATATGCTTTTTTCCCCCCCACACACATATTTCCTAACATCCTAGCTTTTCATTTTCTCAAAATAGGTCACTTAAGTAAAGCTATACGTTTGAAATCCTGGCGCTGCATCTCCCTTGATCAGTCATCCCGGGCTGTGCCACATTTCCATATGGTTGTATGATGAAATGAGGGAAAATGCAGATGATTCACACTGTAAACCAATCTTAGTAGTCAGTTTTTTAAAAACTGACTCTTTTCTGTTAACTGGCTCAAGTCTTCTGAGCAGCTCAGAATACGCTACTTTTTAATAAATGCATAAATTGTGTCACAAAATATGTTTTAGGGCAGCCTCAATGCTTCAAAGGACCTGCAGAAGGAATTTGCCACCATTGAAAAGAAGAAGGAAGAACTTGCTGATTATCTTTGTGAAGACAGAAAAAAATTGTCTTTGGAAGATGTATTCAGCACAATGAAAACCTTCAGAGAGCTCTTCCTCAAGTCCTTACAGGTGGTTTGCATTTGTGACTGTTTAGAAATAGGTTGAGAACTTTTTTTTAAATCAAGCAATAATTTCTATTTTCTTCTACTCTAAGCTGGGCTACCTAACCCTGGCTGCAGAAGTAAATGAAAGTAAATTTATGTGCTTGCAAACTACAGCATAAAATGAGCATATGTGCAAATATAAAATGTGGGGCTTTTTTATTTGTTTGTGGGTTTTGGTTTGGTTGGTTGGGCTTTTTGGGGGGGGTGGGGGGGTGGAGTTTTTTTGCTGTGGAGAGCCATTCAAGTCATTTTTCCCACTGAAAATTATTAACCAGGCCTCAGTGCAATAGGAGCTTTGTGGCTTGTGAAAGAATGAGCAACCTGACATGCTTTATAGACTTTGCTGATGGACAAAAGGTAAATTTTCCAATAGGCAAAGCCTAATTGGAAGATGTGTTTATGGGTCGGTATTTCATTGTACTAGTTGGTTCTAAACAGTGTGTTTCAAGTTCCAAAAAATCCCTCTGAATCTCCCAAGGGATTATATTTATTTATAGCACTTTGTTCCTTGCAGAAAGGAGTAAGAGAACAGCAACTTCACTGTAAAAGTTGTGTAGAGCCCCTTCCAAGTAGTAAACCTCTAGTAAACCTCCATTTCACATCCCTTACTACACACTTCACACCTGGACCAGGGTACTTCCTTTAGGGTTTCCTTGATGCCAGGTGATAGTGGCTTCACATTCATACATATTTGAACACCAAGAATCACCCATTCCTGTGCTGACTCCAGGAGAACCCCAGCCTGAATAAACCTTCTCTAGAGAGAACCAACTGCATTACAAGAAGAACTGCAAGAACACAGACAGCTCGGCTGCCAAGAGAGACTGGAGGAGTGCTTCAGGGCAGATCATAGATTCATATGAAAACAATGACGTTTATGAGGAAGTGATGGAAAATGAAAGACGAAAAATATATCCTCTACTGTTCCCACTACCTGCTTCTCTAGTGAGGCACTGGGCTGAAATTTTCCAAGCAGCACAGCTACCCAGGCTCTGAAACTATGTGATACTGCTGCAGACAGTCTGGAAAATTAATCCTATAAACCACAGATGTTTTGGCAACATGCTTGATCCTTAAAGTTCCTAAAGCTCTAGGCACGAAGGAAAAAATTAAGAGAGTCAAGAACATAATGGCTCACCATCTGTGGAGAGCTATACTGGAAATTTACTATAAAGGGTAATTCCAGCAATGGTAGTTCTTTCAAGAAACAGTCCTAATAAAGGTTATGTAGTGTCCTAGTATAGCTGCAGGAGATCCAGTCTACATTTGTGGATGCTTCTTGCTCACAGCCAGGTCAGGGCAACTAGAAAGAAGCTGCTTCTTATATCTTGAAATGTAAACTCCCTTTTGTCTCATTTTCAGTTCCATTTCTCAGCAGCATCTCACCTCAAAGGTACCACAGCTGTTAGGCACACTGTCTGCACCTCTCTCCTTCACTGCAGACCTCGAATTAATCTCTTCTTCCTCTTGCCTTGCTTTCTCCCTATCACTGCAGTAAAGATACTATCGGTGCTTGAAACATCAACATGCTGGAAAGCTGAAGGTTTTAATTTTTAGCATCTCTTTGTTCTGTGATTTTGATTCTTACACGAGAATCAGCCACAGGCACCATCTCTTCCCAGTGCCATTTATTTTAAGCTTTAATGCTCAGGTGTAACTTTTATTTTGAGATGAGTCTTCTGGGTAAAGCAGGTCTCTTAGCACTGCCAAAATCATTAGTGCTATCTTTTCATTCCCACATCAAATAAGAAGGGAAATAGTTTCAATAAATAGTGATCCTTCATGTCTCCTAAGCTTATCTACAGAGATCTGAGGTTTGTCACTTTGTTTAAACAAAATCTTTCTCCCTTCCCTGAGGGTTCTTTCTGATCTCTTGTCCTTCAGGTAACAAAAACTGAGTTACACAAATGGAATTACTTTAATAAGACTCTACCATCTCTCTCTCCATCTACCTGGAGGAAAAGAAAACAAACCAACAAGGCCTTTCCAAACACCCAAATGATCTCCAAAACTGACACAGTGAAAGGAAGCGAGGAAGATGGTTTGGCACCCAGGGCTGATGACTGTTTCACCAGTTCTCAAAAAATAAAAGAAGCAGATGGCAGGAGGAAGGAGACAGGGAGAAAATAGCTTCTCAGCTCAAAGACAAAAAATCAGAATTGGAGTTTTGCTGAGAACTGAGTGGTAAAATTGTGGGGAAACGATTATGTGTGATTATAGGGGGTTGTGGGAAACATTTGATTTCCCTTAGCATTTGCAGCTGTTCAGAGAAGGGAGCTCCCAGCAAAGAAATGGTCTAATCTCAGGAAAAGGAGAAAAAAATGTTCAACAAAATCTGCCCTAGGAAGTATTCAGTTGATGACAGAGGTTATACAGACAGCTCTGCACAGGGATAGTTCCTCTGTGTACTCCCCTAGGACAACCAAGCTGGAGCAGCTGCTCCTCAGTAGGGTGCATATGGTGTTGGAACAGGATGTGCTTCAGATAGCATGGGGATAAACAGTTGTCCTGGAGCATCTTTTAATTCAAAAATCAAGCAAATATCTAACATCCCACAAAGTGCAAATCTGAAGTGGCACTCTCTTTCACTGAATGTCATCCCTGCAGCTACCTTCAGTAATCCAGGAAGGTGGAGAAGGGATCGTGAGTATTCATTCCTCTGCCCTACTACCACTGTAGGTTTTTGGGCTTTCTTGTGTCGAAGAAACTTTGTTAAGTGTGTTTACATCGAATTGTTATATTGTTTGGGGTTTTTTACAATTTTTCTGAAGAAAAATTTGCTTTAGGCTTGCTCAATTGATAAATGTATTCCTAAAGTGTTTTAGCTTGTTCGCACTACTGTGTGTGCTGTCCAACTAGCAGAACAACACAGCCCTGAATTCACCTCCTTTATTTCTTATGGTCTATTGTATAGAGACATTCTTCCAGGCCCCACAGATCTGCAAGTCTCCCAACAGCCATAATATCTCAGAGATGTTATGCTAAGACACAGCAGGAATTTATCAGGCAAGCACATAGGAGGCATATACTGATGGAAGGCTTCCAGCCTCTCCATAAGACTTCACCACCTGTGCCTCATTCTTTCAGAAGCACCCTCTGTTCGGGGCAAATAGATCCTTTTCTTTCTCTGTCAAGAATATATTGAATTTTTTTCCTTTTCAAGGCATCCAGTGGAAGTTCCCATAACCTTGAGCCTCTAATGCTCCCAGATTTCAAAAAGACTAACTCTGTTAATGTTCACAAGCTTTCTTCATTTGTTTGAAAATTTCTTTGGACCAAAGGATGCTAAACTTTTACTTTCTATAAAGGCTGGTTCTATAAACTTGTGCACATTTCCTGGGACTTCTTCAGCTCATCTTATGGAAATAGTGGCAGATGATCCATAGCAATCAAACAGATTTCTACACTAAACAGATCACTATACTGGGAAATTATATTTTCTGCTTCAAACTCTCTGCAAAAGAAACCACACATGTCTCATCAAGAATCTTATCTGCACCAAAGCATCAACATCTTCCTGGATGTTAAGTTTTGTCATATGACATAGCAGCATATTAAGTACTGATCTACCTGCAACTTGTAGATTAGCTACTCACTGGTTGCAATCAAAAGCTTCCAGGTGGGATGGCAATGTTCTGGTGATGAATGCAGCTCTGGAACAAGAACTGCATGAGCATTTAAGAAAATGGATTTTATCATCTTGATGTTCCATTACAGTTATCTCAGCTGTTCAGAACTACCTTCTCCCACCGTTGTGCTACTTACCAAAAACCAGAAATACTCTTCCACTGAGTAATGGTCTTTTTTTGCTAGCAGTAATCATTCCACAACTTTTTATTCCTCCATTAATCATATTATTCTGTTACCAGCAGCTCTGTGGAAACCAGAATCCTGCCTATCTGCATAAATCCCAACAGGATTTATGCCATTCTGGCAGTTGTGTGAGTGGTACCAACAAACATCCAGCCTGGACTCTGGCCCTGAACAGTAGTGCAGAAATACTACTGGCAAATTTAATGAGAGCCTGAAGAGAAACTGAATTGCTGTTTAACACAGCTGAACAGTTCCTGAAAATTCTGGTAGAAATCCCTGAATACAAACACGGTTGCTATGGGATAAATCTCTAGAATGCTAATTAAGTTAAACTAATGTTCTGTTTTGTGGACAAAGGGACTAATTAAGAAGAATGTATTTCAGTCCATAGTTGAAAGTTGCAGTTAAAGCTGATGAAATAGTTTCCTGGTAACATCATCACATGGAGAAGGCCAAAGGGATTGACCAGGAAGCTCTGTTCTGCTATTCACCCTGAAACCCCAGCAGCTGAGAGTTTTAAGTGTGCATAGGGCATGTTCAGAATACCTATTCATTGCAAACTGAGAGTTTCCTAACAAGCTTTTCCTTCAGTAACTCTTATTTACTTTTTTATTTGTCATTCTGTCTGAATGCAGGAAAATCAAGAAAGGAAGGAGCAAGCTGCAAAATCTGAGAAAAGGAAGAAACAGTTTAAAGGAGAAGTTGCAAAGAGGCTAAAGGGAGAGTATGGAAAGTGTAGTACATTTAACAATTAATTCTGGTTTTTTAGCCAATATTTTGTTAATTAGAAGGAATTTATCGGTTAATTCTGCCTGATATGATATAATGAGAGTGACTTAGCCATGCATGATGTAGTATGACACCAATTACCAATTTTCAAGTGCAAGTGAATGCTTGGAAGAAATCATGATAGGGATGTTAGAAAAAAATACCACTCCCAATGAGCAAGTGTCTCCCACTTTGCTCAGAGGTGGAGGATATCCTGCTATTATTCTGAATAGTTGTTGGGAGACTTTTAGGGTTATAGAAAGCTATACACACACTTGAACTTCCTGCAGCATAGTAGGCAAGTTGTGTCCGATGTCACTGTTACCACAACATTTGCATTTTTCTGATCAGAGTTCTGATTCCTTAATGTCTATGCTTAAAGAAGTGTCTGTGCTGTGCTGAAGCACAGCTGATTGATGCAGAAAAGCACTTGCTGTGCTGGGCCTCCCTGGGTCTGAAGCATGTCTAGTGCTAATATTGGCAAATGTATATTTCAATTTTTTATTTTGGCAAATACTTGGCATCCACTTTTATTGAAGATTTCTGCCAATAACATTTGTTTACAATTCTTGGTTCTTCAGAGAACCACTGCAAAGAAGCCATTAGTAAATCTGAGTGGAGTTCATGTAAATTTTACACTAGATGCTCAACCCTTGGAAGACTGTGGTTTTTCCTGTATCTGGTGTCTAAATAGATGGCCCCCTTTATCTCCTCTTTCACAGTTACTCACCTTTAGAAATACATTTTTAGAATACATAAAATGCATTGAAAACTGACCAAAACAAAGTTTTCAATATTGCCTTGTCTAATTCTTTCACAAATATTTTTTACATACTTTGCAGTCGTAACATGCTTAATGTAAAGCTGCAGATTAAAACAATAAAAACCTTTTTGCTATAAATACAAAAAAGCAACCTAGTATACGATAAAATAAAATTAGGAAGCAACACTTATCAGCTGTAAGAATTAAAGGTGTGCTTCAACCCTGTAAAGAAAAGGAGCACCAAACCAGAAGAACCTACTGTATTTCCAAGAAACAATTTAGGTGGAACTGTCATTATTTTTGTTCCTTTGTGAGAAGGTGGATTTAATTATTGGGGAGTATAAACTTGAACATGAAAGAGCATTTAGGCTCTGAATTATTTTTCCGTACTGATTTTAGAGAACTGTGCATAGCAGTGGTGACAAAGACAATCAAGAACTTTTAAAATCTATTTTAATGGTGACAATAACAGAGGGTATCAGATCTGGCATAGCAGGATGTTGAAGCTCATCTTAACATTCTTCATTCCATGTAAAATGGTTTTTGGGGGATTTTCTAATCATATAATCAGCAAGTTAAGCAATTATTTTCTGAAGAAGGAAATGAAAAGACAGTAAATCTGATGAACCCCTATCAGCCTGTGCTTACAGGACTGTCAAGGTCTGGTTCCAGAAAGAAGGAAGGGAACCTTTAACTTTGCAGGTACCTCCCTTGATGCCAGTGATACACAGCACACGGGCCAATCCTGTGCAGGGATCTTTAAAGGGCCCAATCCTGCAGTTTCTGAATCTCTGACCTTAAGTCCAGTCACATGCTCCGTCAGTGTGAATATCTGGTTTGTCCAGTTGTCTGAGGATCATTTCTCTGCAGCTGACAGCTCTGCCACGGACAGACACAGCAGCAACGTCTCTTAGGGCCAGCAATAATCTCACTCTCTGGAGTTCAAACAGGAGAGGTGAATTCAGAAGCACCATTCCTGATGTATTAACAGATTACAAAGGAGGGTTTGAGTTGCTGAGGACCAAGCTGAGTCAAAAGCTCTTACCAAAATTCAAATGGAGGGTACTATTTAGACAACTGAGCAATATCTTACTTGATTCCACATATTAAAAACAGCTTTTCTCTGAATAAGATTTAAGATAAGATTTCCAAAATAATTTGGTGGCAGGCTTGTGCTGATTCTAGGGACTCAGACATTCTAGCATTGGGGGTTTTTTTTAACTTCTCTGGACATGTTTATATATGTAGGTACATTAAGATTTTTTTCCTCCATGCTTGATAGTGGATTAAGCAACTCCCTTGATTTATTTTCTTCACCTTCTGTTGCAGCAGCTTCCACTACTGGGCATTTAAATTCTTCTGGAGAATTCTATCAGATAATTGCAAGGACCATATTTTATATGTTACTTCAAGAAAAATAATATATATTGTATATATGTTATTACAAGAGAAATAACATCTAGAAGTTTCTTTAGCTAACCAAATGGAAAAATGAGCTGCTTCTAATGGAAATTTGGGGATGTAGCTAATGACCAGAGTAAGCAACAGAACAAGAACACTTAAAAGCAAAATATGGAAACATGAATTTGAATATCTGATGAGAATTTAGGTATGTCACTACAATACTATAACCACAGCAGAAAATGAAATGCTATTAGAAGATAAGGAGCGGGTAAGTTTTGATGAACAGTACAGAAGTTCCAGAGCATAACTACTATCATTACACAGAGAAAGCAACTGCAAAAGCAGACTCCTAATCCAATTCCATATATTGATATATCTAGGGTCAAATACAAGAGCTTTTGACTGGCAAAATTCTTATTATCTGTACTTACACAGGACTTACCTGTTTGGCTGTAAGTAACAAGCTGATATATGATGTCACCAACATAAATTGCTTTTGCAATAGTAAAAGCATCTAGTCTTCAAGAGCTGGGGAAATCAGCTAATATTCTGCTGCTAAAAGTTTACTGGGTCACTGTTGTATTGCTTGAGTTTGCTTTTTTAAAGCATGTAAGAATGGTTTGAAAACCATGTATTAAGGGTAAGTACAACTTTCAGCGCAGAGTTTACTTACAGCTGCATTGTACTCTAGTATATGTTTGTAATCCAGGATGTATTTCACTTTTGTATATCTTCATTTTAGTAAACAGAGCTAAACAAAAGTACCTGAATTTGTGAGGCTTATTATTTGCAGCTTTAAATCACATACTAGCAAATGAGAACCTGAGCAAGTGCTTTTCCTGTGCTGATAGTGAATACCGTAATGGTATTTTTATTTTATTTACTTTTAAGTGCAAATGACAGGACAGATTATCTGGATCTTAGTCTCCTAAAAAGATGGTGAATAAATGAGAAAAAAAGCCTCTTAATTGCATCTATATATAAAACTGCTAAGCAGTTAAATTAATTCCCCATGAACTCTAGAAAACTGCAAAAATTCTTTAAAAAAAAAATAAATATCTTGACCCTATGCCCCAGAGTTCAGTGAGTTTGCCCCAGTTCTTTTACCGACAGCCTGGCAGACTTCAGGCCATGATCTCATGGGCATAAATGATCATAACCATATTGCAATGCTCCTTTATTCTCTTTTTTAGATATACATCCCCCTGCATAATCTCCGCCTCCTTATTGGCTGGAAAGATGATTCAAGTTGAGCTCATTTCATTAAAATGTGTCTTTACATCTTTCCACAGGCTTTATGCAATCTTATTTCTGTGTACATTATTTACTCGAATAGCTGAAATAATGTAAAGAAGCCTATAGTTTTGGTATCAGGTTGATTATTTGTCGGGCAGAGAGAAAGAAGTTGTGGATGCCCCATCCCTGGGAGTGTTCAAGGCCAGGCAGGACGGGGCTTTGAGCAACCTGGTCTGGTAGAAGGTGTCCCTGCCCATAGCAGAGGGGTTGGAATGAGATGATCTCTAAGGGCCCTTCCAACCTAAACCATTCCATGATTCCGTTATTAGAGGACTCACTCCAGGATGCCAGAGACTAAATAATGTTCACATCTCTAGTCAGCAAAAAGGGATCTGAAGCAGCCATGTCTGTCACATCCCACATGAGACCCTTAAAACCTCAGGCAATCTGGGGTGACAGCCCAAATACAATTTTGTGGGGTATTTGCTCCGGTTTATACCTTCACTGTTCATGAGGGAGGGATTTGGTAGCAAAGCTACCTGATGTGAGAGCTCATAGCTGATACAAACAGAATTGGGGGCCTACTCACAGCCATGGAAGTGATTACAGAATTAGATGGCAGCTGAACAACTTCTTAAATGTTGCTTAACTATTTCACCTGGCATCTAAACAGGTACACAAGTTCTTCTGACAGTTTGGGCCAAAGTCTTCAGAAAATACCTACAGCACAGGGATGTACACACTTAGTAAAGTTGGTCTAACTTGAAGCAATTAATATTGAATCATTTCTGCCTAAACTCTTCTCAAAAGTCCCCAAGGACACAGGAATCCTAAAGTCTGGACAAGCTGCTGCTGTGCTCAAATGTGATCCTTATGAGCAGTGTTGGAACAAAGATGGTCTTATTCACAGCTTCTGTTTCAAGCTTACTAAAGCTTTATACACCTGTCCATGCTTATCAGATTAGTTTGTTAATCTAATAAAGCATGCAAACACTTTTCATTTCATCCTACACACACAAAGAAAACACGTTGCCACTCCCTTGTAATTTGCAGCAAGCTTCACATATTTGCAGACTGTTATCACGTCACCTTTGGTCTCCCTTTTCCTAGAGTAACACCCTTTCAGTTTTTCAGCCTGGGGCTTTCCTAGTATTTTCATCCTAGGATTTTCCACACCTGTGTTCATGCACTTGTGGATCTCTTCCTGATTTTCTTAAACTGGATCTCATCTTCCTCACTGCACAGTGCTGGATCTCCATCTGTGCAATTCAGCACAGGGCCCAGGACAGTGAAAGGACACTTGTCCACATTTTACAGGTTGCTCTTCCATCTCAGCAGTATATTTGACTTCTTCTGCAACCATGTTAACATTTTGACCGCTATTCAGAGAGGCATCCTGGTCTCCAGCATGATACTTGTTGCTTTCAGCTCCGTTCACCTGCACATTCAGTAAATGCACTTTCTTGCATGCTTCAAGCCTTTCATGGAAACAGAAGATAAAATGGAACCACAAACACTGCCTTTCTGATTTGATGTGCTCTTTATCCAAATAATTAGTTCTTTATTACTCTCCAAGTATAGATCTTCATGTGCTTTTGCACCATTTTACTATTTTTATTAGGGATGTGAACAAACAAGTGTTTGGTAAAAACGCAGTTCTGAAAAGAAACAATATAGGTTGGGTTAATTTGTTCTGAAGTAAATCTGAAGTGCAC
The DNA here is from genome assembly GCA_013397865.1 of Struthidea cinerea. Lineage (NCBI taxonomy): Eukaryota > Metazoa > Chordata > Aves > Passeriformes > Corcoracidae > Struthidea > Struthidea cinerea. Next base: position 301,898 of record VZTI01004555.1, on the reverse strand, counting down.
TGCTTTAATCATGTGCACAAATTTTGCTCTTATTAGTCACCCAAAAGTAAAAAGCACTGCATTTTTTTATCTGAGAAGGCAAATGCTTGATTTTTTTCTGTGAAATTGCAAAGGTCAAGTGTTGCCAGATGAATTGGTTTTAATGGAAGAGCTCTGACGAACAGGGAGCTACTCTAAGACACCAATTCTGATTACTGAGCTAACAGCTCATTCCCTTTATCAGTACCCAGCACCAGGTGATTCACAGGGGACAGGGCTGCTGCCTTCCTGTGGCCTTTACAAGTCTCACGGCACTCTGCATGACCTCACTGTTAATGTCTTGCTCAATTTAAAAGTCAAATATTTGCTTTTTACTGAGCAAAATCTACCTTGGAAATCTGATTTTTTTTCCCATCTCACACATCAAAATGTATTTAAGTCTGTTCATTTCAGTGGACTTAAGTTTCCTTTTAACTTGGTGTTAGAAGTGTGTCACGTGGTGTCTCACTTCAGGTAATTAACTTGCTTCATATTATTTCTATGCTGAGCTAAATGGTTTGAATTTTTATAATGAGAAGTTTTCCCCTGGTTGATTAGTTTGCTTTCAAAGTGTCCAGTACTTTTTTAATGTAAAACAGTTTACAGAAATAGAAGGTTTGATATTGGTGGCACTAGAAAGAAAATAAAACTGGAGTTTATAGCCGTCTCAGAATGACAGTGGATGCACCTTTTTTTGAAGATATATGAAAGTAATAAATGTATTCTTTGTGGCTGAGAGCCACAAAAATCAAAGAGCAGAAAAGTCTGTCATCTGTCAAAAAGACTGGAGTCTGTCCTTAAGCACGGCAATTTACACATGGTTATGTCAGCATGACTTGCTTTTAAAAAAGAAGAGCATAACCAAAGCCCAACCAAATGCAAGAACAGCAATAACATTATTCTGGAAAAATATTTGAGTTCCTATACTAATAGGTGTAGAGTACCATAAAGAGAAAAAACCAAACATGCAAGAATGGCAATATTAAATGCCATGAAAATAGTAATGAATAGAACTCCGACATCCTCTCTGACTTCAAAATGTAGCTGTAAACAGCTTCTTCTGCAGAGCAACAGCACCAGGAAGATGTATTTTTTTGAAGCAAAAGATGTTTTTGTATTCTGTCTGTGTGGAGCTGACTCGCAAGTCATCAGTTTTGAGGAGAAGTAGAGGAGAATCAGTGAGGGAATTAAGTGATGCTACTGCTACATTTTGCTGTCCTTGGGGCTCCTGTTTTCAAATTGTAAAAACAACCATAAACACAATGCCTGACAAATATTTATTCCACAATGAGATGGCACAGTTTTTATTATTTTATGGAGAAAATTATTTTGTTATTAAGCTGCAAAAACAATCTGAAACGTGCCAGAACTGTAAGGGAAGCTTTAGAGGAAAATGTGAAAGAAAATAAAGCCTGGAGGTGAATGAAACTAAACTACAAAAGGGAAAAACAAAAGCAAAACCAGATCACTCTGGCACTGGCTCCCTTTGACAACTATCAAGATAAACCAAATGCATTCGACATGGACTTCATTAAGACACTCAATGTAGTGCAGAGTATGGGCTGAGAACAATTACAAAGGCAGCCAAAGAGAAGTTGTTAACAATAATTTCTGTTGCTGAGCAGGACCAGACTGGCTGCATATGTGTAAGGAGATGACAGACCACGGCAGAAGTTTTTCAGATGAGGTCCACAAGCTGTCACTGTGTGGCTGGGAAGAGCAAACGGCCAGTGCTGGGTGTTCCCATGTGAGATGGAACAAGTTCAAGCTTGAGTGGTCTGATAATTGGGCAGCTTTAGACTGTCTGGTACCAGGACAAGAAACCCAAAGAGTAAAGCCTGTGCTTGAGGAGTTGTGGCCAGACCATTCGGTGCATATTATTAGACCACAGGAATCAAATGTCTTAAAAGATTTCACAATAACTAATTCCTGTATTCAGTCTGGCTGAGATGGAATTAATTTTCCCCACAGCAGCCCTCCTAGTGCTGTGCTTTGCATTGGTAGCTGGAAGGGCACTGATAACACACCACTGTTTTGGCTATTGCTGAGCAGTGCTCGCACAGCATCAAGGTTGTCTCCCCAACATTCCCCCCTACACAAGTAGGCTGCAGAAGGAGACATAACCAGGACAGCTGACCCAAACTGATCAAAGGGTCTACTCAGGTAAAGCTTAGAGAAAGGAGGAAGGGGGGCATTTATTATTTATGACATCTGTCTTCCAGAGTAACCACTACATGTGCTGAAGCGCTGCATCCCGGGAAGTGGTAAAACACCGTTTGCTGATGGGAAGTAGAGAATTACATCTTTTGGCTTTTTCCTTTGCTTGTGTGCACAGGACCTTTGCTTTTGCTTTAGAAAACTGCCTTTATCTTGACCCACAAGGGTTTTTTTCATCTTATTTTCTCTGGCCCCATTCTGCTGAGAAGGGGAGCAATAGAGCAGCTTGGTGGGCAACTGGCTCCAGCCAAGGTCAACCCACCACAATCCTTCCCACTGAAATAATGGTCAAAATAAAAATAAAGGTTAAAATTCCATAACGCAAAATTCCGAAGCCCAAGCTGGAGTCTTGTCTCTCAGGCCACATTAGATCACATGTGGCATCTGGCTGTGAATATATGCATTAAATGCCAAATAGCTGAATTGTGCATGTGAAGTGCCAATGGCAGAAAGAGGCAGCGGTATTTGAGTGTGTGAGATACCAGCACTGCAGTGAAGTGTGGGAAAGGAGCTGACCCTCACCACGTACGTGAAACTTGGCAAGTCCAGGAATGTCTTAGGTGAGATATTTCCATCTGAAAAGAGAAGACATTAATTTCCTCGTAGAAGGTAACAGGGAACTTGACATGGACCACAGTGCACAATTCTCTCTGTCCATATTCAAGAAACATGAGCCAAAATCAGAACAGGTGCAGGGCAGGCAGGTGAGAATGATCAGCAATTTGAAGTCTACCTTAAGAGAGGAGCAAAAAATCTTGTCTTTTTCTGCTGAACAAGACAAAGCTGAAGACTAGATGTAATTCTGTCTATAAATAAACTCACAGGGAAGGGAAAGGAAGAAGTACTTAAACTAAATGGAAACATCAGCACAGAACATATGGATATAAATCGGCCAGAAGGCTGGAAATTAGCAGAGGTTTCTAACTAGAACAGCTCTGGAACTTATTCAGTAGGAAGAGCGAGGTGTTGTATGATTTCACTGACTGCAGAAGCCAGGGAAACTGGGCTCAAACATCAGGAGCTCCCTTCCTGTCTTCTCTTCCATATTTATCACCTCCACCGATCCCTATTAAATACTCAGCTGGAGCATACAGAGTGTTAAATCTTCTCTACCTCTTTTTCCGAGAAGAAGTGCTGTAAATGCTAGAATTGAAGTAAAGCAAACGTCTTCTCCTTTTGCCATCGTGAATCCCTACAATGTCCTGGAGTCTAGATTACGTCCTATACATGCACATACATAAATGCATCCATGTAAGTGTATAGGCATGCGTAGAACTTTACACGCACGTATACAAGGCACACGTACACATGCTTGAAGTGGGCTGTACACACTGGATATTTTTATTTCTCAGGAGTTCATCAGAGTATTCAAACAGTTTCTTTTCTTCCTTCTGCCAGAGTAATAGGTTGTGGAACTACCCTTCTGCATTTTGACCACTGCACAAACCATGTGCTTGTGTGATCTCATAAATATCACAGCATCTCATCTGAGTCAGAGTGTAACAGAGGGAACGTGTCACTGGAAAATGCTGAATTTCTGTCTCTTGCTCTCTTGGTAGGGATCACACGCACACAATTGCCAGGAGGAGCACAGAAGCAGCAGCTGGTGCAGTTCCCCCTGCCTGAAGCTGCAGCCTGGTATGTTCTGCTGTTTTGCTTCTGTGCATGGGGGGGGTGTGTGTGTGTGTGTGTGCGCTGGTACATACGTGCATTTATGCACCTCACACTAACACTGGTGCATGTGCCTCAGACTGGTCTGTTAACCGTACACATTTCAACTTGCTTTTTTAAAGGACACAGTGCCAACACGCCTGGGGCTACAGGGCACGTGCTGCAGAAAAAGCCAAGCCTAGCCCGTGACTTGTGCATGGGGAAGGGGTGACAAGCATGGTCTGATTGCCTGTCACAACAGAGAAGTGGGTGCTTAAATGTGTCCTTGTGACACATGCCTCCCTTGTTTATCTGTCTTAAAGGGGTGGCCCTGTGGGTTTTTTTTTCAGGGCAGTGTGTGAGTGTATGTGTGGGTGTGCATGTGTGCTATGCCAAAATAGTCTCGAGTGTCTCAGGCCATGGAACAGACTATGTATGTGCCTGTCAACAGGGTAAGTGCCAGTTCAGTAACAACAGTCATATGTATTTTAGGCTAACGTGTGTGCCAGTCAAACTCAGAGTGCGCCTGCCTGTGTTTCTCGGGCCAGCCGGGTGGATGTTTGTGTCTCATGATCCCTGTGTGCTGGAGCAGCTTGCATGCCTGTCCCTTTCCCTCCGATTGTTACGTATCACAGGGTACACTGAGTGTACCTGTACACATGCCAGGCATCTCGGAGTGTGCAATTCCCTGGATGTCTGACAGCAACAGTCCCAAATGCCTCAGGACAACATCTGTCTTGCAGTGACAGCGGCCTGTGTTCCTCAGGCCAGTGTCTGTCTGTCTGTCAATGACACAGGGTCATGCGCCTCAGGACTCTGTATGTGTGTGTGTCTCACAGGGACACAGTTCCTGTACCGAAGACCCTCACACCTCGGTAACAGTGACAGTGCTTGTGAGTGTCACAGTGCCAGTCATGCACCTCAGTATGACACGTGTCCGTACTTCCACGTGACACGGCCCCACAGGCCTCAGACCGCTGTGACAGCCACATGCTTCGGACCCGTGTGCTGTGACTCTGTCATGCAGCCCCCTGACAGTGACACAGCTTCAGACCCCTGCATGAGAGTGCCTCGAAGCCTGGTGTCTGTCCGTCTGTCTGTCTGTACCAGAGGCTCACCTCAGACTCATGTGTCTGCCTGAGGGTGACAGGGACCTGCATCTCTCTGAGGTGCCCATTACATGCATGCCCCAGGGCTGTGCACTCCTCACAGTTCCACAGCCTCTGTCAGCGTGCGCATGTGTGTGAGGGGACCATGTGTGTGAGGGGTGCTCTGTGTGCATGTGTGTGAGGGGACTGTGTCTGGGAGGCAGTACAGTGTGCGGTGTGTGTGTGTGAGGGGACTGTGAGTGAGAAGTTCTGTGAGAGCGTGTGTGTGTCTGGCTCTGTGTGTGTGTGGAC